>JARHVA010002341.1:390000-965000 GCA_037957365.1 Torreya grandis
CTCCTTGAGATATAACCAAACTGTCTAATATGAATGGGGGTGATAGTAGAGCATAAAGAGTCCTTTGAGTAAGAGGGGGATCCCAATCCATTATCTAACATTATCAAATTTGAAGAAGGGATATTTGACCTGAAATTTATCATCCTCCTAAAATCATCCTTCAAGACCATGGATTTTGGGTTAGAGAAAGAATAAAGTGGAACAACCATAGGTTTTAATGAAGCCAAAAATAAAGGTTTTTTAGATGCATCCTTAAGAAGTCTTAATCCAACTAAATCTAAATTTTTAAGCTTTATATAAGGGATGGAATAATTAGTGATGGAATCTAAAAGATGTGATGAAAAAACCAAATATAAGGAGGAAGGATCAAATAAAGCATATTCAGATCTTCTATTAGGAAGAAGAAAGCAAGTAAGATCAATTAGACACATCTATAACAACACCATTTAAATTTTTGGTAGGCATGCATTGATATTTATTCTTTGTTGATTTTTGAATGGAATTTATACTATGTCACCTCATTGATTCTTTCAACAAAAAAGAGTCAAACTGATCCATGAACCCTAAATCACCACTCTGAGAAAAATAAATAAACCAAAAAACCCATGAAGAATTGTTATCCATCCTTCTAGGATTTTATACCCATATACTATTCTCCTACCAATCTTATCTCACATAATTGATTGATGTTATCTACGATCATGTTTTTCACAATATTCATGAGTGGGATACAAGACATATAGGTTATTATTTTATTTGAAATTAAATAAATATAAAAATATCAATCCTTAATTATATAAATGGAATTGAATAATTTAGGGTGTTGGAAATAGAATTTTGAATACAAAATTGAAGATAAATGACTAAAATAGATAAATCAAAACATAAATGAGCAAGGGTAAACTATGCCAAAAAAAAAGATGAGCTTATAGTTTTTATTCATTGAGTGACTAAATAAGAAAATAGAATGTAAGGAATATATAGAATGCAAAAAACCCATAAATTTCCTAATTGTTATTTATGAATGATTTGATATATAGTAATAACTAGTAGAGGACAAGATTTGTTGTTGTTATTGTCCCTATTATTTTATCTTATCTTTTTACATAAAATTATAACTTTTGGAATAATTAGGTGCAACAATGAAAATTAGGTCTTCTTTCACTAATCTATTCTTTAAAATTGGGTGAATCCCTATTGTGTGTCTTATTGAATTTGAAAACATTTGCTTTGTGCGACAAGGAGATAAATGGATGTGAAGGAGTAAAAAAGGGTTAAAAATTGGAGTTGTTCTAGAACTTAGCACCTTAATATGCTCATCATTTCCTACATATGAATACTTCGAAGAGGGATTAAACCTCCATGTAGTTCTCCTACCTACGTGATTTGTGCAATTATATTCCTTTTAATATAATACTTCATTATAGAATTAATAAATACATAGGAATTAAGCCAAGGAGAATATGTGATAATATTAACTAAAAAAATAGTCTAATATATAGGCAATCAACAAAATCTTATAACAAAAGAGGTAGGTGAAACAAACACAAACTAGAAATTAATAATAGACTTACCCATGAAAAAAAAATATGACTACAAGTATATAATTGCACATAACAATAAGCTAGTTAAACTTATAATAATAATTATTCTAATGCCCTCCCTAAATGACTTATTTTAGTCATTACTACAATAATAATATTAATTCCATACATGAAATTAACCAAATATAAGTCTGCTTCTAGTGTAGAAATGTATCCAAATATCCCTATGATCACCAATCGATCTTATCAAACTACATGGGTAATCAACCACTACAACTACCAAGTAGAGTAAGAAATGATACTAAATATTGGGTTCAATGGATTTTTTCATTCCTATAATTATTTTCATGTCTTAGATGTGTCATGATTTACCAATTTTTTACAGTGATTAAGTCTAAAAAAAAATTAGAATGTGCATCAATACTAAAAAACATAACATATATCCTAAGAGATATTTAGGTGTAAAGTTGTTAAAAACCCAACACTTACTACTTTATATTGTTGAATAATTTTGGGACATTTAATGTTCACAATACTCTTGTGATTTTTCTATATGTCCCTACCTATTTCCCCAACATTCATAGAAAACTTCCATTTTGGTTTGACTTTGGTCTTTAGTATTTAAACTTGTGTTAGGTTTCAATACTTATGTAATAGTAGTAAAATCAAAATTTACCTACTCTTTACCTTGCACATCCTATTTTCCTGTCCTTGTATATTTTTGTTACAATAGGTAAGGTAATTCATATTTCCTTGCATATTTCAACATGGTATGGTAACACTTAGACCCTTTGTTTTGGTCTTCTTGATTTGATTGTGAAGAGTGAGAAACACTCTTCTCACCACTAGAACTTGACACTTCTAGTATTTTCATTTTTGAACCCTATTCAAATTTATTTCTAGAACTTATTCTAGAAACATCATCAACATGTAGTAATACATTACTATTAGTAGGTTGACCTTTATTAGAAAATAATGGTGCCTTCTCATCTACATAAACATCTTTACTAACCAGAATTCTATATTTAGATATATCTAGTAATCTGTATGCATCTCTTTAAACACAATAGATAACAAACATGAATACTTTGCCGAATATAGAAGTAGTAGATCCAAAAACACAAAAATTACTTACATCTTGTGTTTTCTATGGCCATGCTTCTTCTAATGTTACATTATGCAAGGCTTGTGTGGGACTTACGTTGAAAGTGTACACTAATGTATTCATAGATCTTGCCCAATACTAATATGGTACATTATGGCTATCAACCATACACCGTGCCATCTCTATCACTATCATGTTTTATTTTTCCATGATTTCATCCTACTGTGTATAATATTACATAGTTATACCCTATTTATTATATAATTACATGAATTTATCAAAGATAAATTCATCCCCATTAATTTATCTAAGATATTTTACATGTTTCTTTCCTTCTTTCTTCACCATAGCTTTCCAAGCAACAAAGTTAGATAAACATTCTAACTTTATATGAAAAAAATAAACCCATATTTTCTTAGAAAATTCATATATAAGTAATAAGTAATACAAAGCTCCTGATATTGAAGAAGTCTACATTGGACAATTCAAACCAATATGTACCAAATCTAATACATTTTTCGCTCTCTCTTCCTTACCAATGTCAAATGAATTTGAAATTGGATTATCTATTTAACATCTTGAACATTAATTATGACTATTTTTAATAGAATACATTCTATTCACCATTTTAGTCTGACTTAATGTATGTAAATTCTCATAATCAAGGTGACCATACCTATTATGCCATACCTCACTAGTGCTTTCAACTATTTCTAGTGCATGTACTTTTTCTATTTTAGGATCAATCAACTTATACAATCCCTTGTTACCAGTACTAATGGTAATGATTTTCTTTGCTTGAAGATTACTAACCATGCATTTTTTCCTTTAAACTCCACACAAAGGTTATGATTCATAGTTATTTCACTTATGGAAAGAATATTTTTATTTGTGTGAGGAACATATCAAACATTATAAAAAGTGTAACAAGTAGAATTCAAATAAATAAGAACATTGTCATATCCTTTCACATAGTGAACCCAACCATCACCTAAGGAAACTAATTCAGTGAAACTATCATATTATATAAAGTTTACATACCAGTATTTATGACACATGTAGTGTCTTGATGCACCTAAGTCAAAATATTTTATTCTTGAATTTGTTGATTGATCTTGTGTTTCCACAAATGCAAACTCACCAACTGAAACGTGTTCATCTTATTCAACCACGTTTGTAGTTTGTGACTTCTTTCTCTGATTTTCTAAATCATATTATCACTTAAAACAATATTAATTCACATGACTAGGTTTATTATAATAAAAACACTTTTATTTATATGTATAAGTACCTTTTCCTTATGACCACATCATGAGTGCACTTTCTATAGACTTTGATATTGAAGTAATAGATTGTTCCTCCCACCTTTCCTTATGTATGAGAAGAGTTTAAAAATACTCAAAGTCCAATGTTTATGTTTTTATAATCATGTGTAATGATTGTATAAAATAATTATAAGAATATGGTAAATTATACATAACTATATCAATGAAGTCTTGATCATCTATAGTTTTTTCCACTACCTTCAACTGATCACAAATGTCCTTCTACTATAACAAATATTCAAACTACCATATTGCATCTTAGTGGAAAATAAAAGGTTTTCAAGTACAAAATTTCAAAAGCTTAATATTTTTCTTAATGTGTTTCCATAAATAGGTGCATTTTCAACATTTTTAACTTATAAAATTAAATTGTCTACTACAGATAGTTTCAATAACATGAGGGCCTCACAATGATGCTTAGTATAGTCATCTGATTGATCAACTAGTCTATATTATTTACCAAGGTTAATCTATTCAATGTTCCTATACTCAATTATCTTAAGTACCCTATAACTAAAGAAGTTGAAGTTTTTTCCATTCAATTTTTGAGAAACTAGCAATAACAAACATTGTAAACTAGCCATTTTCTTTAGTTTTACATAAAAATAATTAAATCATAAAAAATTATAATTAATTTTAAAAATATTCTTTTTAGACATTGAATCTAACCTAAAATTGAACAAATCTTCCAAGTTTTAGTAAAACATTCTTTACAGTTTGTGATATTTTAAAGTTTTTGTCTTTTAAAAAATTGCTCTAAAATGACAAAAACAATTATATCTAGAGTTGTATAGCTCCATTTACAAAAAATCATTTTCTATGTAGAAGAGGACATAAATTTCAAATTTTCAGATAATTTTCATGAGTTTATGATTTATTGTTTACTCGTAATGGAATTAAGCATGAGTTTTCATGCTAGTCTAGACAAAAAAAATGAGGCTTTCTAAAGTTTGAAAAAGAAATTTGATTTTTACACTTTTTACATTAAAATAGATTTCTCTTTTTTATGACTGGATGATTAAAACTTTAGTCTAAAATCTTTCATAACTTAATTGACCAATAGAATAACACATGCTACTACTCAGATAAATGGCATAGCCTAGGTATGCTTGTATCCTCCTTCCTTCTTGACTATCTGGATGGACCAACAATGAGAAGATTCTTCCTATTTGACCAATAAATAGTGTTTACCAAAGACATTGGGTTGTTTAAGGACTAAAAATAAACAAAAATGGAAACTACTACTGGTATGGCATCCTAAATCACCTTGCTCCTCTAGCAGCTTTCAAAACCTTCACTAGCACATCCTTTTGTAGATGGTATGCTCATTTGTAGGCTAAATTTGATTCAAAAGGTATAAAACTAGTGTTTTTATGCATATGGTTTGAAAATAGTAAAGAAAACACAAATTTCCTTTGTATTTGAAGTTCCTCCCTTTTTAGAATGCCTCCCTCCTCCTTGGAATGCTTCTTTCCTCCTTGAAATGCCTCTTCCTCCTTGGAATGCATCTTCCTCCTTGGAATGCCTCTCTCCTTCCTGACACACCCTTGGATAGCTACAAGTACTGGCACATTTTTTATTTGTCAAAAAATTTCCTCTATATTGTCAAAACATCCTCACATAGGGCCTATAATAGCAAAAGAATTCTGAATTTTATTTTTTACCTTCTCGTCATCACGTCTCTTCATCGAGATTTCCACTTGGTAAATCCTTCTTGATAAAATCTCTCTTCTCCTCACTCCTCATAGCATCCTATCTTAATCTCCCTCAACCGTGAGCTTTGAAACCATATATAATTAATCAATACATAAGAATGAAGCTAAGAATAATATGTGATAATATTAACCAAAAGGATATCCAATATATAGGCAATCAACAAAATCCTATAACAAAGGAGTAAGGTGAAACAAAAACTCAACGAGAATTAATAATAGACTTACCCATTAAAAAAAAATATGGTTACAATAATATAACCACACAAAACAATAAACTAATTAATCTTATAACAATAATTATTCTAATATTCATATAGAGTAGATTCAAATACTTATTAAAAATTAATGCTTGGCTAAGGCTGCATAAAACTAAATTTAGACTTGGCTCATGATTTTTTGAAGTGATTGGAAATTGATTTGGGAAGAATAAGTAAATTTTTATCAATGTTCACTTATGTAAATCATCTCATGTAGTAATATTGCTAAACTTACCAAAATGTTGAAATGAATTAATTGAATGTACTTTTATAGTGGTTTAAGAGGGGAAAATACCCATTAAAGAGTTTATAAATATAAAGGATGACCCTAGGAGTGATTCCATTTTTGAATTTTGATTGTTTTAATGGAATGACAATAACAACAGATGGGGACATGTATGTTGGGAATTCTTGTCTTGTTGGGTATTTGTATCCTTCTAGGAAAAGTGTCGAGTTTATCTTTTGAGAGGGTGTATGTGTTCATAAAAGTTTTTTAAACAATAAGATCATTTATGTAGGTGATAATAGATGGCCTTGTGATGAAATTAGGTCTCCTTTTATGCTTAGGATAGGTCAATTATGCAAAATAAGTGTCAATTAAGTGCACATGTCAATTAATGGTAAAAAGGGATAATATAGGCATGATCAAGTATTCATGACCAAATTTAGGTTACTAGATTTTCCTCCCATTTAGTCTAGAAATTAAATTACTATATTAAAATAAATCCATACCTTAGTGTGTAAGACACACTTTGTCTTTGATATATATAATTAAATCATGAAAATCACCTTATAGTTTCAAAAACCCTACAAAACACATGAAGTAGTTATTCCATTCCTTTGAAATTTGAAATTTTGAAACTTGAACATTTGAAAAAAAAATTAAACTTTGACCATTTTTAATTTCAAATGAACTTTTATAAATTGAAAAGATATTTTATTTGAATAATATAAAAATTGAAATGAGAGTATGGAATGAATACACCTGTATATGTAACATCCATGTTGATTTTATGACTTTGATTGGAGATGGTGCTTCCTTGAAGCATTAGAGAATTGGTGTCTCCCATGAATCACGAAGAGAATATGGTTCCTTAGCTAAACCATTGGAGATAATTGGCTATGATCAAACCCCAACTTGTATTTGCACTTTTGAAATGAAAATAATGTTCATTGAAGGATGTTGAAACTCAATTATTTATGTCAATATTTGTAACCCAAAGTTATGAAATAGCTTAGAATCCTAATGTATTTCCACACATAATTTTGGAGTGCTCAATAAAATACATGTCATACACTATGCAACTAAACTAAATAAACCATTGTAGATGGCTTCTAAATTTAATTGTAGCATTCTTGTATATCCTAGTTTTTTAAAAGCATGATCACAGGAGAATGGAGTACACCCATGCTCCTACCATATCCATAGCTAGAATAAAGTGTCATAAAAATTTATTGTACCCCATTATAATTATATAATTTGAAAATATAATAATTTTCTCCTTAAAACTACAATAGGAGTGCATATATACTGACATATGCCCCCATAATATGTGCCAATAATTGAATTTACAACTTTGTGACTATGATTGTGTGAATAAATAAATTTTCAACTTTGATAATGGCTTGTCTCATGCATGAGAATCTCATTTAAATTCCCCCCTTTTGAGGTGAGATAATTTTCTCCCGAAAAGTCACTCATCTCAAAAGAAAAGTTAACTTGAAACATGTGTAGTAAATATGTAATCATTAAAATTGTAGCATATGAAAAATTGTTGGCAATAGTAAGATTTCAATTTTGAATAGAAATTAAGAGTTAAGGCATGTAGAATGTATCAATTAATCTTATAGAATTATTATATATTTTTAGTTAAATTTGGCCATCTAAATTTCACTACACTATTTTAATCATTTCTAGTCATTTTTCCATATTGTCTTATATTTCGTAATATTTTACACAACTCCATGCCCAATTGACAAGGCATCATTTTTTATTGTCTCATAGGGATTTAGTTTTAGATTTATTATTGTGGAATTGATGGAAAACTAATGACTTAATTACATTATTAATTATTTTATAATTAATTAATGTTAATTAAAGTTATTAAATAATTATATTATTTTTAGTCATTTGGTAGATTAATTCTTTTTAGAATTAATGTGTGTAAATATAAATTGAAAAGCCCATTTTTATATTGTGAAATTTTTTAAATAAAATAAAATCAAAATAGAGGCAAATGAAGGGATTTTCATCTTTCAAAGGAAAAGTATTGTACAAAATGAAAAAAATCTAGATTTTGTACTAGTTTTTATTTTTTTCAAGCTCTTGGAGAGAGCAAACTGAAACTTTGTATGGAGCCATGTTATTTCTAGAGTGGAGTAATGAAATGTAAGCAAGTGGGTGATACTCTTTTTAGGGTTTATGGATTTTAATGTATTTTTTTCATAAATTATGATTTTTTATTTGTGAATAAAAACTCCATTAAAATTATGTAGTTATTTGATTATATGCAATAATGGTATTTCCAAAACTTTGTGTTGAGAGCCCCATGTATGAGCTTCCTTGATGTCCATGAGTTTTTGCATGTTTGACCTCAAAAAAATATTGTAAAAAGTTTGTGTAATTGAGCTCGTGAGGATAATTTTTGATTTCAAGCATGCCTTATGTTCCCAAAACCCTCATTTCTCATATGTTCATTCTTGTGAGAGAGGAAAGAGTTATATTTATGATGTTTAATTTTGAGTTATCTTAGTGGTTCTCTGATTTTATCCTGATATGGATTTATCCCCTTTTTTCCTTTTATTTTATGTTTTGTTTCCTTTCATACTTTTAGATGAAAAGTACACAAAAACCCAAAAAATGACCCCTCTCAATTGCAGATGAGAATCACCATTCTCTAAGGTGATATCTCTAATTATTGGTGAATTGGTGTCACTTCACATTGGGTGAGTCACAAATCAAAAAATACCAAAAATGTCCATTTTTCCACTAATAGTTTTTTAAAACTATGTTGGGGATAAAAAATATGCCTTTTGATTCCCAAAATTTGAGTGAAATCTTCCCCTTTAAAGATAAGATTGGTGACTCCATTGAAAATATTCTTGGAAATGATGGAATACAGCCCATGCTTCTATTTTTTTGATTTTTATAGTGTTGCCCATGGCCTAATTTTAGTTACATGTATGAAAATATTTTAGCTAAAAAAAGAGTATGCATACTTGGAAAACATTGGTTGGAAAAAATATTAAAAAAATAAAAGAGAAGAATGTTTCAAATGAACCCAAATTAGGATTTCATTGGGTCTATGAAATAATGTGGATCAGTTGGAAATCAGCTAACAAATTTTCTAATTTACCTATCTCATGCTATATAGAGAGATGTGACATGTGTCTAATTCCTCTTACAATTAGATTTAATCCTTAGCTCATTGTGATCATCAGACCTCTAGAAACTAGTTAGTACTCCCTATAAGATAATTTCTTAGTAGACAAACTTTAAAATCAAGTTGCTAAGTGGGAACAAATATATATTTGGACGTTGATTTGATGAGTAACAATGACAATAATGATAGTTAATGGTGAAGTTTTTTAGAAATGACATAAGTGGGAAACCAAATTTGAGGACATTTTTTCCTTCTCAGTAATATGTTACCTTTTATAGTATCACTTCTCATAGATGTGGGTGTTGAGTTTGGATTTAAATCTACGGTGTTTGAGGGTGATGTTTATCACCATTTAGACTGGTGGCATACATTTAATGTTGTTAATTCAAATCAAATGTAGCTAACATGTGTCAATTCAAATCTATGAGTTTGGCAACTGCCTTTCCAACCTGTGCCAAGTATGGATCAAGTCGATGGTCCATTAATCAAATTCCATTGATGCATTTTGTAAAGATAAATATAGTATATAGGGGTCGATGGCTGGTAAGTTGTAGGAAAATTTCTCTAAGGCATTTTTTCAAATGGTTCAAAGATCCCCAAATGCCCAAATTTTATTGATGCATTTTTTCAAATAGTTGTCATGTCTCTCAATAACTGTCTATAACCATAAATTAAAAATTGTGTCCCAACTAACATTTCCATAGAACGTGGATATCTTCCAAAGAAAAAGCATAAAATTGATAGGTTTTAAATTAACTTAGCCACCATTGTAAGCATTTCCAAGCTTGTGCCAGATGGATCAAGTCAAGAGTAATTGTGTATATTTTGATGAAACATTTTTCAAAATGTTCACATGCTACGTGCAAATATAAAGAAAATACAATTGTACATATTCTGATCATGGAGTTGTCATTTTTTTCTATCATATAATTTGATATAGGTGTGGGAAAAGAGGCCTCACATGGACCCTTTTAAACTAGTGACAATGGACTCAGTTACATGTTAAACACTCTCCTACCACATTACATGGTAATTATATTCCTTATGATATTTATCCTAGACAACACTGTTCTAGGAAACACACAAGAATGAAAAGCATATGTATGGTGATAGTAAACACAAGTGGACCATGAAAATAAAGTAAATAATATGTCAAAATAAGTAGCAAGTAAAATTGTTTTGAAGCTCTCCTAAACAAATTGATCAAAGAAAGATGAAGTGAGATGTTTATACAAAACTCAGTCGGTTCAATCAAGTTTTTTTTAATTTTTGTGTCAGAACTATTCCCAAGTATGCATAGTTCATATGAAACAATAAAATAATTTGTCTTGAAAATTGAATTAAAGAAGATATTTATTAACAAGAAAAACATATAAATTTTCAATGAGCATGTCAAGATATGCTCAAATCCAGAGAAATTATCTTAGGATATGAAGGCAATATGTTGTTTCAGCATAAACTAGGTATAATTTTAATATATGTATTTATCCCTATAGCTCATGCTCAATCCCATACGATTAGGATAGATGAACTAGTTATCATTTGGTTAGATTAAAATTATTGAATGCACTTGTAGGTTGGATAAGGTACAAGTCATCAACATCTTTTGGAGTTATGCTAAGTAGTGAATGTTCAGAGAAATTTTTAAAATATGAATATATTTACTACTTATCTATGAATAGAAGTTTTGTAGTTAATTATTGGTATGTCGATTTTCTCTATCTAGATTTTCAAAGTTTTTCAGTGCATGTGGGCCCCATCGACAGCGCCTAGAAGATTAGTTTCACCTCTGCTCGCTCCAATGAAGATCGCTAAGTGAAGTCGTAGTGTCTCAATTGAAATCAGGGATACCTCTAAGTTTATATATATATATATATATATATATATATATATATATATATATAATAAAGTTATAAATTCATATTCCAAAAATTAAATTTTGATCATAAATTAAAAAATACATATGATAACATCATGTAATAAAATTAATTATATTTTAAAATATATAATAACTCAAATCTTAAAATCTTAATTCTAAATATTTAAAATAATATATTAAAATAGGTAAAAATTTGAAGATCTAAAAGTAATACCATATAAAATCCACATTATCACAAAATTGAAATTCTTAACCTTGGGGCCTTTCCCATGCTAAAACGTTCCAATCAATGAATGTGGTCCCATAGTTTGAACCACCGATTGTAGCAAAATTTTCTCATCCAAATTTCACTACATTTTATTCATTTCCCATCATTTTTGCATAGTGTCTTTTTTTCATAATATTTTAGATGACTCCATGCCCAATAGACAAGGCATCATTTTTTATTGTCTCACAAGGAACTATTTGTATATTTATTATTGTGGGATTGATAGGGAACTAATGGCTTAATTATTTTATAATTAATTAATATTAACTAAAGTCATTAAATGATTATATTTTTTTAGTCATTTGGTAGATTAATTATTTTTAGAATTAATATATGTGTAAATGTAAATGGAAAAGCCCATTTTTATATTGTAAATTTGAATAAATAAAATAAAATCAAAATAGAGGAAAATAAAGGGATTGTCATCTTCCAAAGGAAAAGTATTGTACAAAAGGAAAAAATCTAGATTTTATATAGGTTCTTCTTTTTCTCAAGCTCTTGGAGAGAGAAAGCTAAACCTTTGTGTGGAGCCATGTTATTTCTATATTGGAGAAATGAAATGCAAGCAAGCAGGTAAGACTCTTTTAGGTGTTTTTGGATTTTAATGTCTTTTGTTCATGAATTCTAATTTCCTATTTGTGAATATGAAGTCCATTATAATTTTGTATTTATTTGATTTTATGTAACAATGGTGTTTCTTAAAATTTGTGTTGAGAGCCCCCTGTATGAGCTTCCTTGATGTCCATGACTTTCTACATGTTTGATCTCAATAAAATCTTGTATAAATTATGTGTGATCGGGCTTGTGAGGATAATTTGTACTTCCAAGCATGCCTTGTGTTCCCAAAACCCTTATTTACCCTATGTTCATTCTTGTATGAGGAGTTCTATTTTTGTTATTTAAATTTGAGTTATCCTAGTGGTTCTCCATTTTTGTCCTACTATGGGTTTCTCCCCTTTACTCATTTTATTTTCTAGGTTATTTTATTTTGTACTTTTAGGTGAAAAGTACAAAAAAAACCCAAATTAATCATAACATATGAGGGAACTATCCCTCTTAATTTCAAAGGACAATCACCATTCTCTACGGTGATATCTCCAACTATTGGTGAATTGGTGTCACTTCATATTGGATGAGTCACAAATCAAAAAATACCAAAAGTGCCCATTTTTATACCAACATATGTTAGTATGTTAGTATGTTATTAGTAAATGACATGGATAATGTTACTTATCAAACTCAACAAGCACACACATGATAATTATACATAGTAAATGATCCAAACGAGAAAGGCCATGAGCCACAAACAAGGACATGTTCAAATGCCATATACACATAGGGCCAAGGGCCAAATCAAGTAAATGTTCAAATATTTCAAACCACACATAGGGTCAAGGGTTAAAGTAAGGATATGTTCAAATGTCTCAAACAACACATAATATATCATATAGATGCATCAATCAAATAATTTCACAAAAGGGCCAAGGACCAACACAATAAAAAATTAAATTTATAATCCACTATGTATAAGTAAACATCAATGGAACTGTAGACATTATTTCTAAATTATATATCACCTCAATATTGTACATCTAGAAAATACAAACCTTAGTTGTTCCTCTTATTTCTAGACCTTTCCTACTACTGGAAGGCTCTCACATTTGCTATTTGTTTATGCTTATTGCTTATCTCTTAGTCCAACCAATATTATTCTAATGACCCAGGCCTTCTATCTTACCCAAAATGTTGAAAACATGCCTATTTATTATTTCTACAAGTTCTAGACATGTACCTATTTTACCTATTTTTAAAACACTTATGTCCCAGTTAGATGCTTATGTTGACACAAGTGTCATGTTCTAATGTAGGTGTCTAGTACCCTAAATTTATCTAATTTTCAATTATATTGTATCCTTATGGTCGACCTAAGTGATTTATTACAAGATATTTACCAAAATGATTGGTATAAACACATGATCAATCCTCATTCATTCCTCATATCCAAATTTTCTACTTATCACAAGGAAAAGTACCAAAATCATTTAATCAATTATTTAAGTGAGAAAAGACCCTATTTTTTCTAAAGTATTGAAGGAGCATGCCATAAGTCCTATTTTCCAAGTTACAAGCTAGGTCATTATTATACTTGATTTTCACATATTAAACCCTTGTGCACACACAATATAACACATTATGAGAGAATTACATCAGTTTGAGCCCCTCTTCATATTAGTGTCCATATAGGTAGCACCCACTGACATATGGGTCTTTGGGGTTAGCTTGACACTATGATCCCACTAACCCATTTTTTCCAAGGTCACTATGAAGATGAAGAGATAGGATTTTGATGATTCAAAAAGAGCATTCCATGAGCTAGATATGAATGCACTAGAGTGAAGGCAACATAGAGTCCAGAACATTCTAGCTAGTTGCATCTAGATCGAATAGGTATGTTGTAATAGACACCTGCATCTAAGTCAAATATAAGCATTGATGCAATATTCTTAAGTTGATTCAAATGTCTAAGGTCACAAAAATCAAATTTCAATAATTTGATGACTGATCCATAATATAGATCCAATCTATTTCCAACATGTTCCACATAATATATGTATGTGCACTATAATCTAGTTAAGTTCCATTATTTTCCATTTATCACAATATCAATCATTAATTATACTTATTATTTATGTTATATCTCAATATTTAAATTCTTAATATTATTTAAGTTTATAATTAATTGGCCTACTATAGAGATAGTTTATCACCCTTATGCCCTGGGCTATCTCTATCCCTTTTAACCCTATATTTCTTAATCTATATTTTAGGGTTAAGCATTTATTGAACTCGATTCATGTGAATGTAAATTTTTATGATTCTTAGGGTTTTTAGTTAGCTGAGGTTTCATATATTTTTTAATTTTTTAGTTCTTTATTATATTATTGTGCATGCAACAATAATATAATAAAGAACTAAAAAAATCAATTGGCATAACCCTAGATTGGGTGGTATACCTATTGAATACATTGAGCGTCCTCTCCTACCACCTAAGATGTCTAAAACAAATAAGGGACCTAATCCTATGGATCATGATGATACCAATATTGAAAATGAACAACATACTGATAAGGTTATCATAGAAGAAGGTTCTAATAATGAAACCCATAAATCTAATGAAAACTATGAACATAAATAGATAGATAAAGAAAAAGTGAAATATATTGTGTTGTTTTATGAGCGTATTCATCAAAATTATAAGGACCTTTATGATATCCTCAAAACTATATTGGAAACTAAAAAATCAAAAAACATAATTGAACATCCCTCCCCTTGGATACTTCATCAATTCCTACATCTAATGGGAGCATGGGTTATTTTTTACACCTTTGTTCCCCAATAGCCAAAATGTTATTGTGACATCTACCATGGGAATATTGAATACTTCAACTCAAATACCAATTTCAATGATTATTTTTATTTAGACCATGTTTACTTCCCATTTGGTAACTACTCATATTGCTAATCTAAATCCCAAAAGGTCTAAAATTTAAACTCTCATTTAGGTTATAAATACCTTGGAGGAAAATGCCACAAACACTAAAAAAAAGTCTTTAAAGTCTCTTTATGCTATTGATTCACAATGTGTGTTACATAATTCTCTTTCACCTGAGATATATTTGCACCCCTTACCAACTAGTTTATTGCATCTAAATTCACATTTTATGATGGCAAAGGTGATCCTAAACAACATCTGGATCCTTCTTTGTAACATGCCTTTATTATACCTCCAATGAAAAACTTTTGACCAAATTATTTCCAAAGAGCCTCAAGTATTGTTCTTTAAATTTGGTTCTATGATTTACCTCTCTAATCAATAAATTCATTTAAACCTCTTACAGATAAGTTTTTAGCACATTTATCTAGTAACATTACCAAAAAGGTTTCCTATGCCCAAATTATAAAAATCAAACAAGGAACCAATAAACATATCAATGAATATGTTTTGAGATACAAGATAATGTTGGAAAAAATGACCAATCCTATGGTAGATAAAGAGATTTAAGACATCTTAAGGCAAAGTTTGCTTGCTCATTTACATGAGTCCATTGTTTAAAAAATAAATCTTTTGATGACTCATGACATGTTGTTCAGGACTATGAAATGAAGCTTATTTCATTAAATAAGATTAATTATGTAGAAAACACATCAACTACATTTACATCCAATACCAAGTTTATTATCAAACCAAAATATAAGGTAAAAGCTCTTGTGCCTAAAAAGGAAACAACCACCATAATTAATGTAGTGTAAAAATAACTTAATAGGCTTATCTTGTCTAATGCACTAAGGAGATAATTACACACTTACCTGAGTCTCTTGCTTCATTATTCCCACATCTTATAGAGCATCATCCTATATATCTCCCTCCTCTTATAAAGGTTGATATGAGTAGACCTATATCCAAAGTGTGTGACATAAATACTTATTGTAACCATCACCAAGGCCCTAGGCATTCTATGAACAAATGTTTTACCTTGAAGCATAAGATCCAAGATCTCATCGATGACTAAAATATCACATTTACATCCTTCAACCAAATTAGATAGATTATTTGATGAGACCTCATTGTTGGTTCTTAGTGATATTGACTTAATTATATAGGTGGGTCCCACACATGTGGTTACTACCTTATTAATTATACCTTCCATAGGTGTCTTTGATATGTTATTAGGAATGCCTTGGATACATACACTTTGAGAAATATACTCTACACTACATGGGTGTGTTAAATAATTCATGACAATTGAGTAATTATAATTTCCATAGTTCTATATGAGAATCCTCTAGAACAAGAAAAACTTATACACAATTAGTTAGTTATCAAACCTACTGAGGTTAATCTACCATAAAAGGTAAAATAATAGGTAATTCTCTTTACTAGCCAACCAATGCTTGAGATACCATTGCATCAAATATCCATAGTGGGTTCCATGCAATCCTCATTTCTTACACACCATATTCAGATATCTAGAGCACCTTCACATGTTCCTATTACTACTATTACATAGAAACCATAGACTATTCAAAAATGAGTTCCATGAACCCCTACTCTTATTATTTATTCATGACCATAGAGTCTTATTATACATACACAAGGCATCATAAATATTACAGAGGGTGCCCCTTAGCATTACCACTAGTTTATTGCACTAGATTTGCAATGAGGATATACCTATGAGAATACATTAGATGAGATCATACAATAGTATTTTCATTGTTGCATATTCCAAAAATACTAAAAAAATTAAAAATTTCAAA
The DNA here is from genome assembly GCA_037957365.1 of Torreya grandis. Taxonomy (NCBI): domain Eukaryota; kingdom Viridiplantae; phylum Streptophyta; class Pinopsida; order Cupressales; family Taxaceae; genus Torreya; species Torreya grandis. The sequence continues at coordinate 406,796 of JARHVA010002341.1, forward strand.
CATTTAAAATAATTTTCAACTTCTACATGTTCTATTAGCTCCCTAGCATCTATGTTGCTTGTTTCATGTTAGTGGATAGCATATCATTTATTTATATATACATGTGTTTCATGCATATTTTGAGCTTGATACAGGCATAGATAGATACATGATCTATGCACTTTTAGATGTTGGGCCTTCCCTCTACTCATGTCATGTGGATATTGAGGGCACCCACTCCTATGTTCATGATACATCCAAGTTATATTATTCTATGATCACTTTACATTATCATTTTTGAGATTAAGTAATTACACATACATTTATTCATGTTTATATATTTTATAGTGTACTTTATATTCTATATACTTATTTTTTTTTACTAAAACATATGATCCATGGGATAATATGCTATTTTTATGCTAGTTGCTTATGCTTTCATTTATGCACCTATTTGAGTGTTTTTCCTTGCTATTGTCTTTCTTGTTTGAACATTTGAATATGATATATTGTTTACAACCCTTGTGCCTTTATTTTCCTCTTTGATAGTTAAATATATCATTGCTAGTTATATGGGCATTCTAATATGCCATATTTTGTTTTGTGGACATTTGAATAAGTCATTTCCCTTCAATTATGTGGCATTTGAACATGCCCCTTGTTTGTGGTCTCCTTAGACCATTGTGTTTTTATTTTTTATTGAGTTCTCTTGCATGTGTGCTTTATTTCTTATTTATATTATACTATTACTCTCTAGACATTGCCATGATATGTATCATATATATTAGGCTTTGATGTGATCACATTTTTATGTGCTTCAATGATATATCTAACTAGACATGTTTCTCATCTGTGCTACATAATACATTCACAATTTAAATGGTTATATTATCATTTTGAGGTAAGGTAACTACCAATTATTACTTCCCCTCACCTTAAAAAGGGGGAATATTAGTGGGGGTATGCCATAGAGGCATGGCTTTCACATTCTTCACAGATTTAGATTGTAGTGGGGGCATGTTTTGGAAACATATTCTTCACATTTGTCACTTAGATATATAATGGGGTATGTTTTGAAAACATGTTATCCACACTTACATTAGTTTTCAATTTCATATTCTAGTGGAAGTATGTTATAAAAACATTTTTCCACACTTTCATAGTTTGTAAATTGGGGAAATTGCATATTTATATGATTTAGGTACATATTTTTGATGAAATTATATACATTGGTACCATGTTATACCTAGGTTTTAGCATGAAACATACATGAGGTGTACATGTTATGTAAAGGGTACCTAAATTTCAAAATGAAATCAACTTTTAGATTTCAAACACTTCTATGAAATTTAGCCCACCAGCATGGACTATTATAGACTATATTGAGCCAATCAACTATAATAGTTGGTTTGATTTTGGTATGGTTAAGGTGATTACACCACTCAATCTTGCCAAGTTTATAGGTTGGCCTTGATTACATCATTCAACCTCAACATATTTATAGCGTGAGTTAACTTGGTTCACTCACACTCATTAGGTTATAAGTATGATTAGGTTGCATGGTTGAGTTAATTTCAAATTTTGGGTAAAATCTCACCTTTTTATCTAAGGTTAAAGGCATGTGTCCTCTAGTCTTTCTATATTTATGCACTTTCCATATTTATATTTATCTTAATCTGAGTTCTAATGGTTCATAATGATACATATTTTCAAATCAAATTACTAAAAGGCAAGGTTGTTTCATCAATACATAGGTGTATTATTAATCCTTGCTCTCTTTACTTTCAATTATTTCAATGCTTTTGTTTTTAAATTATATGCATTGATCATACACTATAACATGATCTTAGTTACAGGTCAATCACCAATAAAGCACTCAAGTTAAGCTCATGCAAAGGAAAGGTGTGTTATCCTCTATCTCTCTATGCTCATTTCTTATATATTAGTCTAAATAATGTCATTATAATGATCTGGGCCTTCTATCTTTCCCAAGATGTTGTAAACTTGTCTATCTATTATCTCTGCAAATTCTAGACATATACCTATTTTCTCTACTTTTTAGATACTTGCATTCTATTAAGATAAAATAGAACATAGATTTATCTACAAATCACATACAAGAGAAACTATGAAATGAATCAATCAAACATATATAAAATAATCATAAACATGCACAAAATAGGAAACACTAGATTTAACGTGGTTCACCTAAGATGGGCTACATCCACCAAACTTGTCCAGTATATTATTTCTAGCAATACAAGGGAGAAATAAATTCTACAATAAAACTTGTTACACCTCTCTACCTTCTCTACCTCTTCTCTCTATGTACCATTTATTTTTTTTCATCTCAACCATGTATCAATACATTTTAGGGAAAAAAACACCTAAACATAACCTCTACCGTCAGATCTATAAACCTTTAATCAATGGCCTAGATTGACTATGAAATTACAATTTTACAAGGAAATTTTAATAAAATCTTCATTTCAAGGGCATTGCCCCATTTGAAACCCCCCATGCCATCAAAGATACAAATAATGGGATTCAAGTCCTAGCTAAAATAACATCAAAATTTTAACCTTTGATCTTGGAAGACAATCAATCTCCACACCTAACACATTCCAGTCAGACACCTACATCAATGAAAGTGTCTTTTTATAACATAAGTGTCTAGTACCCTAATGTCATCAAATTTTAAATTGTAACATATCTCTATGGTTAGCCTAAGTGCTTAATAGAGAGATATTTCTTGAAAATATTGATATAAATATGTGATCAATCATCATTCATTCCTTGCCTACAAAATTCCTACCTCTCACAAGACAAATTACCAAAAGCATTCAATCAAGAATTAAAGTGAGAAAAAAATCCTTATTTTCTCATATTTCCATATCAATTATAGGGACATCACATATATAGGGCTAAAGTACTAAACAAGCATGCCATGAGTCTTATTTTCCATGTTACAAGCTAGGTCACTATTGTACTTGATTTCCACATATTACACCCTTGTGCAAACACAAGCCAAAATATTATTAAAAAACTACATCAGTCTAAGGACCTCTTAAAGTAGTTTCTTTGTAGGTATCACCCATTGATAGAGGGGTCTTGGGGGTTATATCAACATTGTGAGCCCACTAACCCATTTTTCCTAAGGTCACTATGAAGATGAAGAGCTAGTTTTTTCATGATTCAACAAGAGTGATAGTCCATGAGCTAAATATAAATGCATCAAAGTGAATATGGCATAGTTCTTAGAACATTATATGTGGTGCATCTAGATCTAGTAGGTATTTTGTACTAGACACATGCATCCAATTTAAACAAAAGTGTCGACGTAATAGTTATATCTTGACATAAGTGTTTGAGGTCACAAAGATAAAATTTATAGAATATGATGACTGATCTAGAATCTATATTCAGTCTATTTTTAAAATGTTCTACATCAAATCCACATGTGCACTATAATCTATCTAAGTATCACTATTTTCCATTTATTGCAATATCAATCATTGGTTATACTTGTTATTTTTATCATATCTCAATATTTAAATTCAGAATATTTTTTATCAGAGTTTTATAATTAATTGGATTTTTATAGAGATAGTTTATCACCCTTATGCCCTAAGATATCTCTATCCCCTTTAACCCTATATTTCTTAATCTATTTTTTAAGGTTAAACATAAACATAGAATTAGCAAAAATAGTCTAAGTTATGCATGTCATATGATCATATCCTATCAAATAGCATTTTTATATACACTATGTAAGATATAAATATTAGCAAAACATTTTTAATAATTATGAAATCTCAATAGCATATGTGTTATGGAATGATAATACATGTATATTTTCACCTACAAATAAGATGGCCCCAACTTCGGAAGACCAATGGGTAGAGGAAAGACTAACATCCTACTCTCTAGAAATGAATGTATATCCTACACAACACTTCATAGATACCCTTAAAATATATGTGTGATAGAAAAAGAATATGTTAACTAATAATCATGAGATAGATAACATATTGAAAATATGTAAACTAGACTGTTAATTATGCTCAGAGCCTGATTTTGGTTTTTTGACAATATTTGAATATTTTTGTATTTTTAAGAATATATGTATTTTTGTGTTTTACAATATGAAAAATAGAAATAACATATATTTTAATGAAACCAAGGTGTCCTTATCTAATAAAGGAGACAAATATGGATAGGTCACAATAAGTGTCAATGATAAAGATCTACTAAAAAATATTTGAATTTGCCAAATGTAAACAACTGTCACCTATGGAATGGGAATCATAACTATTATAATTATATAAGAGATTGAAATTTATATGCTAATAATTGATTGAACATTATCAATTTTTCAAATGTACACATTGCAAAATATGTCACTGTATGAATAATAGAGCTTGAAACAAAGAGATTTTGCATGAAAAAATTGAAATTGCATATTAAGTCTAGGTAAGTTTTCTGAAAATTAAAATAATTAAGGTTCTATTTTCTAGAAATGTAAATTATGGGTAAAAAAATACAAAGGATATGATAGACCAATTAAGACAATAGTGATTGACGTTTTTATCTTGTGTTTGGTGATTCTATTTTTTTGGCAAGATGATAGAGTTTTGGTGAAAAATGTGCAAGTAAATAGGTACATTTTAAATTTTAGCAAATTTGAGACTATCCAGATTATTAAAAAAAAGGGCCAAGAGGACTATAAGCACCTAAATTCTACCACATTTTGTGTCATAATTAAATTTTCTTAAAATTGACACACTAACCCAATCTCCACCTTAAATTTTAATTTTACCATTAATATAATTTCCCTCCCTTTTTTGAATAATTAATTAATCATACACACATAATTCTTCAAAACTAATTAAAATTAATAATTTATACTATATCTAGACATCTTCCACACTTCTCTCAACCAATTATTAAGTCATCCAACCGCTTCCTTAGCTTTCTCAATTAATTATTGAATCATCATTGAACAATTCAACTACCACAATGAGTCACTCAACTATTTTGACCCATTCATGATGAGTCATTCAACTATTAACTAACTCTCCCCCTCTCTCACACATGAGAATTATTCATCATCCATTGAGATGAGGACTTAAATCTAACCGTTGATAATTATCATTATAAAAAAATCCTTGATTATTCTCAACCATTCATCTTCCCATATAAAAAACTATAAATGAAAGTTTCATCCTCAATTTTCTTCATCCACGTTCAAGTTTTAAAATTTATCATATGCATCCATTAAAATTTTGAGATCATATGTCTATATGTTGTCTAGTTTACCTTTGCTTGAAGAATGAATTGATCACCCACATTCCAAGAAGCAAAGAAAATCAAATTTACAATGTAGAAATTGATGATGTATTCTACATTGTTTTTTAAGTATTTCTATGTTTAACTTAATTTTTTTGTATTAGCTATAATGAAAGTTTGGTTTGAATTTAGAATAAGATTTATATGCATGTCATTTTCTTAGTTTTATTAGATTCTAAATTTTAGCTATCACATTTTGACAGACTCAATACAATTATTATCAAATATTTTTCATCTTATCATTTTTTCTTATTTGTTTTGAAGGTTTAATTAACTTTTTTATTGTTTTTATGCAGTTTTTAGGCTAATTTAGATGTAAGTTGTTTTCTTAATTCTTTAAGCTAATTTATTTTTAAAAAAACACGACTGTTAAAATAACATTAACTTTTAATTTAAAATTTCACTTTTTTTAATTTTTTTCAGATTGGTTTGGCTTTAGACTGACACTAATCTATTAAAAGTTCATGTAAATTTTAATTGTAGATTAGGAGATATCATAAAATTTGTAAATTAATTTTTTATTTTTAAATAAATACACAATTGTTAAAATAGTTATAACTTTTAATTTATAATTTGGATTTATCTTATTTTTTGTTAGTTTGTTATATTTTGTTAGTTTGTCAAAATTTTGTATAAATCTAAATTGTAATTTTAGAAGATAACATAAACTTTGTATTTTTTTTAATTTTTTAAACTCATGACTATTGAAATAGTTATAAATTTTTATGTACAATCTAAGTTTCTATAAAAAAAAATTAAAGTTTGTTCAATTTTAGACTAGCACTAATCTATCAAAAATTCATGTAAATGTTAATTATGGTTTAGGAGATATCAACAAAATCACGATTTTGTTTTTAATTTCTGGTTTTTATAACTTCTAGGTTATATTTGTTTAACATTTTTTCTGACTTACAAGTTCTTTGAGTAGCCTAATATTCACAAACAAACTACTAACAATTTTTGTGTGGGGATGCTTATCAAAGAATGTAAATCTAAGATAAAAAGAAAGTATTTATTTATTGCTAACCCTTTTGCTTATTTTAAGTTTTTATTTATTACAAGTACTAATTAACTCGCATTTAATTTTATTTCAAAGTTTATATGTGTATGTCAAAAAAAATTGTGCATGCTCTTTTATTGGCATTACATTGGTGATGATACTTGGAAATCACAAGTAAATTTTGTGATTTTGTGTTACCTATATTTCACTTGTGTATGCTCTTTCCTTAACTTCACATTGGTAATGATACTTAAAAATTAGAAACAAGCGTTAATATCTTTTTTAAAACTTTCTATGAACTCTATTAATTTTAGATTTCACCACCATGAAACAAGCCAAACTCTGTGTACTAGAAAGTATAAAAATTGAAGTTTTATTATTTAAATTGCCTAAGTGATTATTTATTTTTAGCACACTATGATTTGAGGGGGTTTCAACCTCCATACTCTAAGTTTCAAAAATAACCTCAAAGTTTGATTTTTTTGATGCCAACCTACTAAAATCTTATGGCTAGGTTGGGCACATAGGGACTAAACCCTTTTATGTGCATCTGTTAAACCAACTTATTCCATGGTCTTGGGCATAAATTCAATAAAATTAATATAGATAACTCCCCTTTATAAAATTTTTTATAAACCTTAATCCTTAGGATAGCCTTTCATCTATTTGAATTGTATTACACCAACAAGCAATAAGTTCTAGGAAATAACTCTCAACTTACCCTTGAAACTAGTTTAAGTGGGCTATGAGAATGATTTTAACTCCATAGTTAGTGATCCAAAATATTGGGTCGATACTTACTAATGGTTGATCTAGTATACATGAGACCTTACATGTCATTTAATTCTTTTTGCATATATTGTATCCCTTTATGTGACTTGCATATTTATTTTTGGTTAAAGTGGAGCTTGTTTTTTTTCTTTTTTCTTTTTAACTTCTTATGAAGGCCACATACTTTATTTTTTTGTTTGAAAACCAAGCTTAATTATACAAAACTAAAATCCTAAATCAAAACAAAACCTAAATCAAGAAAAAGAGTCCAAAACCACATAAACTCACAACTTGTTGTCAAGCATTTATACCATCAAGTTTAATTTTTAATTTTTATTCAAACATTCAAATCAATTTCTCCCATCATAATACAAATGGTATTGTTAAATAATCCTATATTTAAAAATAACCTTTTGGAAATGACCCTTCTAATTTGGAAACCAAGAGCATTATATGAGATCAATGACAATGTTGTTGATGATGAGGGACCCTATCAAGATGATCATACCCATGAAGTCATTTTGCATAAAAATACACCTTCCCAAGTCATGTAACACCTAATATAAAATTAAAATAAAGACTTGTTTCAAATTTTTGGTTTAGGAGCCAAATTTCCACCTTATTTTGAAGCCAAAGACTTACATCATTTTTTTTCTAAAAAATAATCCACACATCCCATCCAAGAGAAAGGAACATATAGTGATTCCTTGGGCAATAAAAAATCCATTATAGGTTCTACAAACACTAATTCCCAAAATTTCTCCCAAAATTACATGGATAAATGCAAAGTAGCTATAAATGAAACATCCCAATAAAGCCATGTCTTTTTCATTGAAGACCACGTCAAAATGTTAGAAAAGGAAATATTTGAACTTAAATCCAACATTTCAGGTAATTCTCCAATCAATCAACCAATCCAAATCCTAATTAAAATGCACATTCAAATCTAAATCTATCAACCATTCTAAATAAAAATCCAAATTTGAATGTCAATTCAAATCCAATCAATAATCTAAATCTAAATCAAAATTTGAATGTCCATTTAAATTTAAACATTAATAATAAAAATCAAAATCATCATTCAAATGTACATTTGAATCAAACCTCAACAATCCAAATCCAAAACATATTTTGAATGTCCATTCAAATTTAAACATTAACAATCTGAATCTAAATCAGAATTAGAATATCCATTTGAATTCAAATATCAACAATACAAATTGAAGTCAAAATTTGAATGCTAATTCAAGTCCAACAAATCAAAATCAAAATTCAAATTTCACTTCAAATACCAATCCTAATCCTTTTTCCATTCCAAATCAATTTACAATTCAATCATCCAATCCACTTTTGAATCCAAATCCAAACCAACTATCACCACTCAATGATATGACATTTATCCAAGAATGAAAAATCATGAAAGATAATATCCAAGGATTATAAGATGGTATCTATTCTATAAACAAAAAATAAGTTTGAATAAATTTGTGCATACCCTTTTGACATTAACATGATGATAGTACTTTTTAATTCACATTGTGAACCCCCAAAGATTGATAAGTACAGAAGAAAATGAGATCATAGAGAAAATCTTAAAGAGTTTTATATGGCATGTTAATATGTTACATATATAAATGATTATATATTAAAACTCTTTCCACATAATCTAGGGTTCAATACAAATAGTGGTTTTTACACTTACCTAAAGGATCAATCACAACCTTTTATGACTTTTCCAAAATAATTGTGTGAAACTTTTCATATATTTTTGAAAATGAATTGACCATGATAGATTTATAGAACATGAAAAAATGTAATGGGGATACTTTCACATCCTTATTATAGAGATGTCATGTCTTATCAAGCCACTTCCCATGGTCACCTCATGAAAATAAACTTATAATGATATTTATAAACAATATCAATTCAAAATTGGCCCATCAACTACAATTCTATTATGTGACATCATTTGATGAAAATTTAGAGAAATGAGTTCAAATTGAAAGAGCATTAATAATCTTCAAATAGGATAGTTCTTCTTCAAACCAAAAGTAAAAACCTAAGTTTTATTCAAAGAACAAGAATGTGGTAGCAAATAGTGTGATCGATCTTAAAAAAATCCAAATCACCCAACCTATCAACAAAATCTTTGTGACAATTCATCAACCTCAACAATATAATCAAAAATTAAAATCCACTCCTTTGAGAAAACCATACAATGTAGTATTAAGAAAAGTTGGTCACCACAAACATGCTCAAATTCCCCCACACTAAACCTTTTGATGAAAATGTTCCAAAACTTGGGTGGTAAAAGATAATGAATATTATGACTACCAAAAAATATAAGGTCATTACACAAACTATTCTATGAGACTCAAACATTACATACAAAATCTTCTTGATCATAGTGACATAACAATAGAGGATGATGAATCAACTTTCAAAAATGAAAAACTAGGGATATATCAAGATCCCTTCCTAAAACATGAGCAAGGGTGTACTAAACAAAACCAAAGTCATAACCAAATAAACAATGTCAACCAAAATACTCATCTTTTTGATTATATAGTCAATCACATTGATCACATGGATCATAATGCTTTTGTTATTAAAATTAAATCCCAAGATTGTGCCATCACCATAAGGCATGCAAAGATTACCATTCCAAAGATTGATAAGTACAAAGGAAAAGGAGATCATAGAGAACATCTTAAAGAGTTTTATATTTCGTGTTTGGATGTTACTTATAGTAATGATTATCTATTAAAACTCTTTCCATGTAATCTAGGGGTCAATCCCTACAGTGGTTTTTACACTTACCTAAAAGTATCAATCACAACCTTTGAGGACCTTTCCAAAAGAATTGCATGACACTTTTTATATAATGTTGAACATGAATTTACCATGTTATATTTATACAAAATTAAATAATGTAATGGGGATAATTTTTCATCCTTATTGTAGATATGGCATGGCTTATTAAGTTGCTTCCCATGGTCACCTCACAAAAATAAACTTATAACTATCTTTATAATTAATATCAATTTAGAATTGGCTTATCAAATACAAATCTATTATGTTACACCATTTGATGAAAATGTAGAGAAAGGATTTCAAATTTAAATATCATTAATTGGGTACCATAAAAATCTTCAAATATGATAGTTATTCTTCAAACCAAATGGAAAAACCTAATTTTTATGCAAAGAACAATAATGTGGTAGGAAATGATGTAACCAATCTTAAACAAATCCAAATCACCTAACCTATCAACAACATCTTCGTGCCAAGTGATCCACCTCATAAAAATAATCAAAAATGAAAATCCACTCTTTTAAGAAAAGCATACAAAGTAGTCTTTCAAAATTTGGTCACCACAAACATGATCAAAATTCCCCCACGTCAAAATGTTTCAAAACTTGAGTGGTAAAATATAATGAATATTGTGACTACTAGAAAATATAAGGTCATTATAAAAACTATTACATGAGACTCAAACATTACATCAAAGATTTTGTTGATCGTAGTGACATAGCAATAGAGGATGATGAAACAACTTTTAAAAATAAAAAACTAGGGATATATCAATATCCCTTCTTGAAACATGAGTAAGGGTGTATTAAACAAAATGAAATTCATAACTAAATGAATAATTTTAACCAAACCACCCATCCCTTTGATTCTATAGTCAATCACATTGATCATATGGATCATCATGATAACATTTTTAAAATTAAATCCAAATATTGTGACATCACCATAATACATGCAAAAATTACCATTCCAATTGTCCCTTTGCCTAACCTTGAACGAAAACATAATAATATATAGTAGATTGAGAAAATGCCAGCCCAAATTTCCATTTTAGACCTTCTTAATATGTCTCCCACTTATAATGACATTTTCTATAAAACCTTACAAGAATCCAAAATTATAGAGGATATAAATTTGTCCAACTTCCAAGATCTTGTAGGACACTTTTCCTCTAACAATCAAGATACTCATGACCATTCAGACATTTCACCCATGGGTTCATCTCATAATTTTTTGTTGTACATAAAAGTTTTCATTTCTAAGCATAAAGTAAAAATAGTGTTTATAGATAATGGGTCAGGATTAAATCTATGTACATTAAGTGTGATAAAGAATTTGGTACATTTAATGGTAGTATTAGAGCTTAATACCATTACTATAAATGCATATGATAATTATTGGGAGAAGAAAATGGATAAGTAAAGTTGTGTAGGATATTCTTTGGATATTTATGTGTTATGTATGAAATTGTCAGCTATATGTATTTTATCCTATCCTCCATGAAATGTAAAAAGATAGAAAATGAACAGTCCCTCTTTTTGAAACCAATGTACGAGAAGAATGTGAATAGTCTAGAATTGTAAATGACTATAAATATGTATGCTTGTATGAAGAAGATGATGAACCTTTGTTGAGATCAATATAGACTTTTTGGTTATGGTTACCTATTAAATTTATTTTTTTATTACTTTTATGTGTTAATATGTTTAATGTTTAGTTTAATCCTATTTAAAGTACTCTGAATGCTCTATAAACCTTAAGAAAACTCTATTTAATCTTAATTCTTATCTATTGCATGATAATTCCTCTCTAACATGCTTTTGTTAAATATGAATTCTTTACACTATCCTGCATAGTATAATAAAACTTAGCTATCTTCATCCTTAGCATGTTCTATTATATCATAAACATGTACTAATAATGGTGTGGTGAGCATGAAAACACTCCTAAAGGAAAATATGCTAAGATGGTTACCAGGGTAGTAAGAAATTGAAACATGGTTAGACCAAAAATCATGGAACTCCACAGAAGAAAAATTTAAGAGTACTGGTCTTACCATAAGTGAAATTATTTAGGAGAATATCTATAGAGAAATATATGAAATTTTATAGTGTGAAAAACTTGAATTTATGACTAAATAGTTGATAAGATTGGAATACTATTGCTTCAATCCCAGAATAAAAGAAATAATCACTTAGAATGAAGATAAAATAAACCAATTGTTAAAACTAGAAACTGATTGAATGGAGTGATAGACTATTGGGTCACCACCACCATAGATGGATATATAACCAAGTTCATAGTACAAGGATATATAGTGTTTGAAGATACACAGGACCATTTTATCCAAGGAATTAGAGGAAATTTTTTGTAGTGACTACCTCTCTTGTTAAAGATGTTGGTTGTGGATAAGGCCATGGTGACTACTCCAGCCAATATGGATTAGTTGCTTTGGGCATATGGGTATGTGTACATATGATGGTGACTGATGGATAGACGATTAAGTGAAACTTGAACCTAGATCCAAAATGGAAACATGAGGGAAGAATATTTAGAAGAAAAGTTTGGGTTTAGAATGGGAACTATGACAATAGATCAGATAGAATAGGCAGAAAGATACCCAAGTAGTTGTGAATAGAGGTAAAAGTAGTAGTAGAATAAATGATGAACATGTTAGATATTTTTTATTGATTTCATGAAGTTTTCCTACTGAGTGATTAAAGTGCTTTGATAGCCTAAATGACAATGACAAAGTGTGTAATATGTTTGTCCTAGTGTGCTTGAAGTTGGCTTGGTTGATCTTCAGTTTTGGCATGGTTAAGGATGTTTAGGGATGAGTATGGTGTTTTAAGGATGTGAAAAATGTCCCTAAGATGTTTTCTAGGATTTTAGTATTTGTGTGCATAAGTAGAATTCATCTGGTTGTCCATATTTTTCATCTAGGTACTTTGGGTCCAGTGGTAGAAAATCTGAGTAGGAAGTTTGATGATATCATCATTGCCACATGTGGATGAGTCAGGGGGAGTTGTTCATATGGTTGTTATTATATTAATCCTTAGTTTTTATACACTAAGTCTCAGGTCATGCACCTAAGTGCATTCAAAAATATATGAGTGTAAAGTTGGGCTCTCAAGCATTTTGACATTATTTTCCCATACTTAGCCAAATTTGCAAGAGGCAAGAAAGAGCCAAGTAAGTAGTTTGATGGTGGCATATCTCACATGTGTGGAATTTTCAAGATAAATTTATCATATGGGTTTTTTAAATTCTATACCTAGTTCCTATGCACTAAATTTTAGGTCATGCGATGTAGAGTGACAAAACATATGCATGTGCAAAGTTGGGCTCCCAGGTATTTTGATAGTGTTTTCTATGTTAAAATAAAGCCAAGTAAGTAGTTTTTTGATTTCATATCTCACATGTGTGAATGTTTTAGGATAAATTTTATATATGGATGGAATCCCCTTTATGAGAGGATCTTATGCACTAAATTTTAGATCATGTGATTAAGCATAATGAAAGTTATGTAAGAGCAAAGTTGGCCTCGTAAGAAAGTTCTAAGCATAGTTGGCTTTGTGATAGAAGATTTTGTTAAGGAATTTTAATGGTGATATATCTCACTCTAATTAACATTCTAGGAGTAGTTTATCACATGGTTGGATTCTCCTATGTCAGGATATCATATGGTCCAAATTTGAGATCATGTGAGTGAGTGAGGAAAAATTTATTGAGGTTCAAAGTTGGCTACTCAGATAAATTGTAATGATCCCTATACTTAGTAAAGTTTTCACAAGGTAATGTTTGAGAAACTCTATAAGACATAAATAGTTCATGTTTTCTCCAAGATGTCAAGAAGTAATGAGATGGTGCCAAGTGTTCTATGTATAATGTTGAGTAGAGATAAATATCAAGCTTCTTCCAAGGATCAAAAGTGAGTGGATGATCATATAAATAGAGATAAATGGTTCATATTAAAGTCAAGAGGTTATTTATGCTTAAGATAAAGGATATTGTGATGGTTGTTAGCACAGAGATATCTTAAGCATAGATATCTTGAAATTGATTGTGTTTGAGTTATTTATGCTTAAGATAAAGGATATTGTGATGGTTGTTGGCACATAAAGAGGACTTATAGATCATTTTGAATGGTTCCATGAATTTTTAATGTGTTTAAGTGTTTTATTTTTCTCAAAGATGCATCAAAGAGCTGAATGGGTCTCCATAAGACCTAAAATTGATTTAGGCCTATTTGAAAGTGGATTGTGCTTAAGTGTGACATATGTAAGATGATTTAAGGGTTAAATCATATATTATGGCTTACCAAGTTGCTGATAATTCATGATATCTCTATATATAATAAAACTAAATATGATGATTTATATACTTTTATGTGAAAGACTTGTGAGAGAGACTTGTGCAAGGTGGATGTGAGAGTTGTGGAGGGAAGGAGAGATAGAGTGCCTAGTTATATGAGTTGATAATACAAGTAGTTTTATGACTATGTGTATAACTTCTAGGTCATATTTTTTATGTCATAAAAGTGATCTTGAAATTTGAAGGTAAATAAGGAAGAGACTATAACATGCATATGTGAGAGACCTGTTTGAGATAGAGAGAGTTTGTGCAAGGGTTAGATAAATAGATATCCATCATAAAGTGTTGAAGACATTAGTTCTAAGGTGTAAGTGTTCAAAGGAGGGTCTAAAGGAGTTGATATTCCTTAAGGGAAATTTCTCCTTTTGAAATAGGTGTTTCACTAAAGGCCTTTAGTCAGAAGGACATGATCAAGGTTTATTGGTTTAAAGGAGTTGACCAATCTTTTTTTTTTTTGTAATTTCTTATAAGATAGTAGTCCATGTGTTTCAAAATTAAGAGTGGATTGTATTCCCCATAAGAGTTATCCATATGAACTATGTGTTATGTGTTTGATATTGTGTATGCATTGACTAAATGAGCTCTATTGTTTATTTTCATTGATCAAGTTGATATATGCTTATTATTTAATAGTTTAAAATGATTGCAATTAAAATTGAAATACCTAGGCTCACTAATTCACTCCCCTTCTCAGTGATTATACCTCTAATAAGTAGTATTAGAGTAGGTCCTTTGGTAAGGTCTTAATATCTTGAAGGTGATCCAAGGTACTATATGGGTAGTCATCAAGGAGGTTTCTCTACTAAGCAATCACCGATGCTCAATAGATCCAATTATGCCTTTTAAAGTGTAAGGATGGGGACATACATTATGTCCCTAAGGTTTAATGTATGGTAGTATATTATGGATTTTTATATTACCCCTACTACTCCTACATCTAGTTCTATAGACAAGAATTTTTTTTAGAACAATTCCAAGGCAATGAATGCTATCACTTTTGGTCTTTCAAAAATTGAATACACAAAGGTGATCCATTGTAAATCTGCTAAAGAGATATGGGACAACATGAAAATAATTTATGAAGGATATTTAAATGTCAATATTTCTAATTTATATACTCATAAAATGCAATTTGAAAGTCGCAAGATGAATGAAGAATATTCTGTGGCAACCTTTTTGTAGAGAATAGATGAGATTGTGAACATCATCAGAGGTCTTGGAGAGAACCTTAAAAAGGCTACTATTATTCAAAATTTATTAAGGTATATATCCCTAAATTTTTATCCAAAATTATATGATCCAAACAAAACTTAAGGTAATTATCTAGGAAACACTTCAGGTGATAATTCATGTTACGGTCCTACCTCAATTGGTGGCAAAACTTCCAAGAGCCATAAATTTTACACCATAGCTCCATTTGAATCCACGTTTAAACCATTAAAAAACTAAGAATTATGGGAATTCCATGATATTTCATAATATTTTATTAGTGGATTTTAACCTCCAAAAACCAAATTGAAGTGCCCCAAATTTCAATTTTAGTAGTGTAGTCTAAAAATAGTAAGGTTCTAAAAATAGTAATTTCTTAAATTCTGTAATGTTGTAAATCACGGAAGTCAAACCACTTCATCTCCCTTGAGATTGGTGATCTTCCATATCCTCCTCCTACCTTTAAAGTGTGTATAAAACTAGATGTATCCTGAAAAGGCAATTAGGCATCTCTTCTCAGAGATAGGCATATGTTTGGATCTACAAATTTGATCAATAAAACATCTCTTCTTAGAGATAGCATTATTACAATTGTATTATTCTTGTTTCTTGAATTATATTTCAACCAAGTCTCCCAAGTTTTGGAATGGTATATTCTATATAATAAATTCATGATTTTACTCAGTTGAAGATGGATCAATTGCATGGCACCCTTACTACCTATGAGATGAGGAAGAATGATGATATACCACCAAATAAGGAAGCAAATTTCAAGACTAAAATGAAGAAAAAGAAGTTCGAAGGTAAGAAACTCAAGCATGATGACATTATTGATATATATGAGGATTGACTAATTCATTTTATTTCAAGGAAATTGAGAACAGGGTTAGGCAAGTAGAAAGGTAAACTACCCCTCAAAAGCTTCAATTGTGCTGAGATAGGATATTTTGATAATAGGTGCCCACATAAGTATAATAAGGATTATGATGATGAAGAGCATGATCAAGGTCATGATGATGGTAAAATAACATTCATGTTTGATAAAAGAAAAAATGGATTCAATAAAGTTTGATAACAATAAAAAGCACTTCAAGGACAATAAGAGTCTCTACACCAAAGAAGATTCTAGCTTATCAGAAGAGAGTGAAGTCAATGACTTAGAATATGATCATGAAAATGATGGTCCTACTGAAGATGAAGATATGTTCAAGGCTGAGGAAGCTTGTTGATCACATAAAAATGGGTTTACTTGGAGTGATTCATATGATGATGAATATGAGGTGGACTATGAGACTGTAATGACTATTGCTCATGAATAACTAAAGATTGAGAAAAAGATCAATAATAATATGAAATATAAACTTAAGGACTTTGAGGATAAATTTAATGTGTTTGAGGCAAGAATGGATGAAGATTCCAAGGAACATGTAGATATGGTCAAGCATATTAAGTTTCAATTAGAAATACTATCTATAGGCCTAAAAGCTAAATAAGATGAATATGCAAGGTATGTAATTGAAAATGTGTCTTTGAAAGATGAGTTAGAGAAGTCTGCAAGCAAGGTGAAATCATTTTTTAAGTTTGATAAAAGTTTGAATGATCTGTATGATCTCCTAAAGAGTCAAAATTTAGTTAGTGATAAATCTAGATTGGGTTTTAATGAAGAGGCCAAAGTTTCTTCTCAAGTTGACATGAAGGTCAATGAGAGCAAGGTGGATCAGCCTTTTTAGACAAATTATAAAAAAAGAAATGAAGATGGTGGTGTGATCTAGGATTTTAACTCAAAGGAGGAGGTTAGTATAGAGTTAGTCTCAAAAATAATGAAATATGAACTCACTAACAATCTGACATATTTTAGGCCTTGATCATGGGGGGAGCATAATGAATAAACAAAATGAAAACTCAATAAAACATGGAGAGAAATGAGAAATATAAACATAAAAACACAAATCTCTTACCAAATCCTTGATAGCTCCAAATGGTAATTCAGTTAGCTTTCTCTAGTTATGCATAATAATTCTTCATCAATAACATATAGATAACATCATCTCCTCTAAGCACCATTGTTTAATGCTTTCCTTAATTGATGGCTTGATGGCTTTGGCTCAATTTTGGCATTATAACACTAGGATTTTAGCTTCATGAATCTATTCTTGCATTATAACTCTACTTTGATTGAGATCATTAAATGAAGATTTCTAGGCTTACTTTTATAAGTTGTCAAATCCCTTAGAATGGGTTAAATCTGACCATGGTTGAGTTTATTAAATTTGATTGAGTTTGGCATATTCCTAGGATATTCTTTTAGATATTTTCCAAAAGTGACAACTCACAAAGGTAATGATTGTGTTTTAGGATGTTCTAAAATGCTCTTAAATTTGCTTTTTAGTAATTGATTTAATTGATTTATTAGCTCATGGGTGAACTCAATTAGGATTTAAAATTTATTTAACGTACTAATTGATTTTGATTAGGGTGTGCAAGTTAATTAATTATTTTTAGGCATTTGGTCATTTGTTTAATTTTGATTAATTCAATGTATGTATTTTCCTTGTTTAATTGATTTAATAAGTCAAATTGATTTAATACAAGGTTATGAAGCCAAATTTGAGACTAATAAAAATTATTAGGTTAAATATTCAATTATTGGTAAGAATTAGTGTAATAGTTTGATGCAAAGCCATTGGTGGCCAAATTTACATGTCTACAATTTGCCCCTATTTGGGAAGATGTTGCAAGTTGTAAGCATAGTAATATCTTTTCAAAAAATAAAATGGCTCTTTATTCTTATGAATGCAATGGTAATGATTTAACTATAGTTTCCCCCTTGAGGGAGCAGTTGGCAAGTGGGTCAGCAAACGGTCCTTTGAAAGAAAGAAGCAAAATGAGGGGAATAAAAAATTAAAAATGATGGGGTGACAACATAATGATTCACCCAAAGTTGGGCTAATTCATTGAAAAATGCAAGTGGGACTATGTACAATGGTTTTCCCAAAGATGGTTATAATCATTATACCTTGATAGTAGCAACATGGTATGATAACACAATGACTTGCCCCAATAGGTGATATAATCATTGAGAAGATGGAGCTACCCTAGTTAGGATAGATAGATAAGAAAGGAAAATGGTGATAACATAATTATTTGCCCTAGTAGGTGATATAATAATTGAGAATGCATGTGGGACAGTGTACAATGTTGATGCAATATACCCCAATTATGAAAAACGTGATTAATGGCTAAGGATTGATTACTTGATACAGAGGATAAAGATGAATTTCGGAAAACTTGCTAGTAGGGAGATGCTCATCTGAACTAACAAAGGTTGAATTTTTTTCGTTACTTAATTACTCTATTTGGGATATGATTGGGATTGGATTGGGATTTTTTTTTATGTCAATGCCAAGGAGATGGTGATGTTATATTGATGTTGTAGACCTCTAAAATTTGATTTTTTTTCTATAGCATTTGATGGTAGGCCTCATGATAGAACACCATAGGGGCTTGGATAAAATATGCATAAGGACCGACTCCCGATATTTGATACTCAATGGAAAACAATTGCACTAATGATAAAAACTATGATGATAATGTAGACATTTAAATATGGATATATTCAAGAATAATGTGCAAGGGATCACCCCATGATGACACATATTCTAAATCAAGGCCATAGTGTTGAAAGTAAACAAACAAGTACACAAACAAACAAACAAAGTAGACAAACAAAGAAATAAACAAGTGTTAGTCCTTATGTTAGTATAAACAACATGATGATCATTACCCCTAGAAGATTGGGGATGGAAGAAAAGGAAGGGGGTGATTGAATTGTCTTCATATGTATTAGGTAAGTGGACATTACCTACATATTTCCATGGATATGATGATCCAACAAAACTTTAGGCCAAATGTAGTTTTCCCAAGAAATGGGAAGAAAATGATGATTGATAGAAGACATGATGGATGTGATAGAAGAATAGGGATGAACTCAGAAAATGGGGATAGTGTAAGATAAAAGGCCAAAAAGGATGGGGAAACTAAGGAATAAGTGGTTTGTTTATGACTCAGTGAGGGTTCCCATAATCTTTAAGGCAAAGAAGTGGTTAATGTTTTTCATTTTTCTAAATGATTTTCAAATATTTTTGGAATTTTTGAAGCATCTCAACTCAATAGAGAATGATGAGACACTAAAATAATCCAAAATCACAAAATGGTGAAAGTGTTATAACTTGAAATGATGCTCACAAAATGGTGAGAGTGTGATAAATTGAAATGATGCTCACAAAATGGTGAGAGCATGGTTGAAGTTGCTTACAAAATGGTGAGAGTGTTATAACTTGAAATGATGCTTAAAAAATGGTGAGATCATGGATAAAGTTTCTCATAAAATAGTGAGAGCATGGCTAAATAGGGACTGAGCTGACCTCAATGTGAATCAAATGCAACCCACATATTCCTAAAATGGTTTTAGCTCATAGTAGTTCACCTCATAGTGGAGGAATCTAACTAGTTTAGTAGATAATTCAAAAAAAATAGGCATAATTGGTATGATGGAATAATACGACATAGGAATGGCTAGGTGATATGTCAAGGCACAATAAATAAATGTTTTCCCTAGTTTTCCCATAGGAAGTTATAACTAGGATACAATTGATAGATCAATTATACCAATTTTCCCCAGCAGGTGATATAATTAGTATCAATATTGGTGAATAGTGATTTACACCAATAGGTGATATAATTAGGCTCACATAAATAAACTTTATAAGAAGGGAATAATAAATGAAGGATGAAACTACTAAAACTTCCATCATACTACAAAATATTGCCTCTATCTAAAATTCTTGAAATAACTGTTGAAACTGATCTGATTATGTATGCTAAAAATGTGAAACCAATGGATGAACCAAGGTCAAACGGGCTAAGTTGATACGATTCAAAACATGTTTGGTCTAGAAGGAATGGATTGGTTAGATGGTCTGGTTAGAATGTCAAAATGAGAGTATGGTAGAAAAAATAGTTTGATAATGGTATAAAGAAGAATATTGATAATATGGTACAACTTGAAATGGTCCTTATGGATAATACATCAAGTTACTCAAGCATGGTACCGATTGAGGTGAATAATGTTCTTCAACTCATCAAGTTCATTACCATCTAGTGTGAAAATTTTGTATGCTCTAGCACCAAAGTCTATATTGATGATGAAAGTACCCACCTAGTTGGGTTTGAACTTTCCTTTATGCTTCTTTTTGGTCATGGTATTCTTTTGGTTCTATTTTAGGATAAGATCACCAAGTTCAAATGTTCTATATTTTACATGTCGATTGTATTGACCATAAAGTTAGTTATGATAGTCTTGTAAATTATTCATAGCATCCATTTACTTCTCATCAAGTAAATATAGATCTTGCAGGTGAGCTACTTAATAGTCGTTATTGTCAAGAACATGCTTGAAAGATATGTGTAATGAAGGTAACTCAACCTCAATGAGAAGTATGGATTCAGTGCCATAAACAAGTGAGTATGGAGTAGATTCTATGGGTGTGCAATTATTGGTACGGTATTCCCAAAGGGCAAATAATATATGAAGGTGCCAATCACAATCGACATCATTGATAATCTTTTTGAGAATTATGACAATGGTTTTTTTATGCTTCAGCTTGGCCATTACCTTGAGGGTAATGCATTGTTAAAAAGTGTTATGTGATATTTTATTTATCACATATATTTTCAACATCTTTGTTCTTAAATGATCCTCCATTATTAGATATAATGTTGGAAGGGATACCGTAGTAGCATATGAGATAGTTAGAGATGAATTTGGAAATTTGCTTTCCAGTCATGTAAATGAGGGGTATAGCTTCAACCCACTTAGTGAAATATTTAGTGGTAGTGAGAATGTTTTTATCTTCCCTATAGTGATTACATGGGACCCACTCCATAATGTATCAAACTTTGTGTGTCTACCAAGTTTGGCCTTATCTTCATCCCACTTCAATATAAGGTCACCTTCTTGATATGCTCTTTAAATATCCTTCTGATCAAAGGTCTTCTATCAAAGGCCCCATGTAGAAAATGCCCATGGTGTTAGCATTGATTTTAAGGTTTTGGTAGGTGCATGAATTAAATTATCTTGCCATTGACACTTGTCACATTTCTTGACATATAAAGTTGTATTTACATCCATTGTCGACCAATAGTAGCTAGTACACAAGAGATTTTTAGATAGGACTACCCCATTTTTGTGGGCTCCACATACTCCTTTGTGAAGTTCCCATCATGTTAGTATAGATTCTGCTGAAGGTAAACAAAGTAGAGTTCCATCAAAACTACGGTGGTATAGGTTTGGTCCAAGTAGGGTATAACATTAGGCATTGTGGATGAAAGCTTACATTTGTTTTTGAGATAAGTCTATAGGGAGGATTTTCTCATTTAAATAGGCATATAGGTTTGAGTACCAATTAGAGTTGGGACCAACAATATCACATATTATTGTAATAGTTGAAGGTTCATGAGCTAGTATTGTTACATTTTCTACAAGAAATTAATACTCCCTAGCTATGTCTACATGATGATTTAATGATCCAATGATAGCCATGGCATCTATTATTATGTTTCTCACTCTTTTTATATGCTCAAATTGAATGTTGATAATTTATTGCTTGAGAGTGTCAACCATTCCCTTATATGGAACTAACTTGTCATCTTTAGTTTGGAAGTGATATGTAACCTGATTGATGATTAATTGAGAATCACCATGAACTGTTAGATGACATATGTTCCATTTTACTACCTATTAAATCCCTATGATGAGTGCTTCATATTAATCCACGTTATTGGTACAAGGGAAGTTGATTTTGAATGACTTGGAGATTAGATCCCCCTAAGGAATTACAGATAAAAGGCCTACACTCGATCCATGTGTAGTAAATGATCCATCAAAATATAGCTTCTAGTGTTGCTGCTTAATAGATGTTTTAATGATGGTCATGATGTATTCATCAAGAAATTAGAATGTTAATAGATCTTTGTCTTCAAGAGGTGCTTCAACAAGCTGATCTATGAGAACTTGCCCCTTGATTGATTTTTGGTTTACATAATCTATCTCAAACTCACTAAGTAACATGATCCATTTGTCCATACAACCTTGTAAAACTATTTTTGATGGTAGATACTTAAGTGGGTCTACTTTATAAATAACCATAGTCTTATTGTTTAACATGTAGTGGTACAGTTTTTGAGTTGTGAAGACCATAATGAGACAAGATTTTTTGATGGGCATATAGATGTGCTCATACATAACTAGTGTATGGCTTAGATAGTACACTACATGATATTTTCATTTATCATTTTTTTGAGCTAGAAGTGCCCCAAGAGCATTATTAGTATAAGAAAGATATAACAAAAATGGTTTTCCTAGCATCAGAGGCAATAAAACTAAGGGATTCATGAGATAGTCCTTCAGCTACTAAAAAGCCTTTTGATAATCATTATCCCAATGAAACGTGACACCTTTCTTTAGTAGGTGTGTAAATGGATGGCACTTTTCTGATAATTGAGACATGAAGCATCAGATGGACTGGATCTTGCCCTGTAAACTATGGAGTTACTTCAAATTGGTTAGTGGTAGCATCTCTATTATGGCTCTTACTTTAGCTAGATCAACTTCAATGCCCCTATGAGACATAATAAATCCCAATATTTTTCTTGATGTAACTACAAACATGCACTTCTTGGGGTTGATCCTAACTTTGTATTGTCATAGTCACTCAAATATCCTCCTTAATATTGTTGGATGGTCAGCCCTAGTTTTAGATTTGCCTAGTATGTCATCAATGTAGTCTTTGGAAATGTCATGTTTCATATCATGAAATATGACTCTCATAACATTTTGATAAGTATCCCCTAAATTCTTAAGGATAAATGACATGACCTAATAATAAAATGTTCCCCACAAAGTGGTGAATGTTTTTCTATGTTGGTCTTTTGGTGTTATTTTTATTTGATTGTAACCTAAAAAGGCATCCATTAGTCAAAGAATTTCATAACCCATTGTGAATTCAACTATCATGTCAATGTGAGGTAGTGGAAATTCATCCTTAAGGCATTCTTTGTTAATTTCATGGAAATCAGTACAGATTCTAATTCCCTCTAATTTTCTATTGACAAGTACTATGTTAGAAATCAATTCAAAGTAGTCAATTAGTCTAATAAATCCTACTAAGAGTTTTTCCAACTCTTTCTTCACTAATATAGAAATGCAAGTATGCATCTTGCACAACTTTTATTTTACTAGTTTGGCATCTAGATTAACCATAAGGTAGTGTAGAACCAAGGTGGGGTCTAAACTTGGCATGTCAAAATATGCCTATGCAAATATATCTACAAATTACCTTAAAAGGGTTGTAAGGACTTCATGCTCCTTCTCAGTAAGGGATGTACCTAATTTGATCCACTTTGGGTCATTTGGGGACTTAATGTTAACTTCTATTGTATCTTCAACTAGAAGAGTTGAGATATCATCAAGGATAGTTGGTAATGATTTGAACTGATTGGTAACATTAGAGTCCTCTATTAGGATTGGTTATTCAACAAGCTCTCCAAGACATGATGAATAAAAATATCCTAATGGGAGATCAGTCCATATGATAAATATAATTGGAAATTCCTATATGACTTGATCAAAGGCTTCTTGCCTTTTAATATTGAATTAGGACCCATTATCATGTTCATTATTACAATCCTCTTGAATGATTTGATCAAAATATTGTTGTGCTTTAGGGTTGAACTCATATCCATAGTGAAATTCATCATTTTTAATTTCTTTCATGACTTGCTCAAAATCCTGATGCTATTTAATACTAAATTTGAACCCATAGACAAGTTCATCATTGGTGGTCTCCTGGTCTATACATGAAGAAGATTGAACACCCCCATCTAGTGGCACCTAAAATAGGTTTTCACTACTAGACTGGGCTTTATCTTTACTAATTCCTTAGTTAAAAAGTGCCTCAAAGATGTTTTCACTTTAAGACCTCAATGTTTTATTTATTTTCTTTTGGCTAAGGGTGTTTAGCCATTCCCCAAAATAGGATTCAGGATCCATTTTGATTGAGAATCTTGATTGATGATCTCCTAGCACATTGTCCTTAAGACCTATAAAATCATAGAATGCTTCATCATTTTGAAACTCATCAATTGGTATGTGTGTCTCTTATTGTTCCCAATCTATTAAGTTGGTGATAAGATAATGGTAGGGGATTGTTATGAATGATTGGGTGAAGAGTGTAAATGGTGTTATTATCAAATAGGTTGGTCTAGGATACATCATCAAATA
The DNA here is from genome assembly GCA_037957365.1 of Torreya grandis. Classification (NCBI taxonomy): domain Eukaryota; kingdom Viridiplantae; phylum Streptophyta; class Pinopsida; order Cupressales; family Taxaceae; genus Torreya; species Torreya grandis. The sequence continues at coordinate 431,632 of JARHVA010002341.1, forward strand.
AGATATGATCAGACTCTACTTCACTATCAACATCCTCATCATTAGTGGATGGTGATGGAACATAAGTTATACGGGGTCACCCCTAGGTGGTTTAAATCCAAGTCCATAGGGTCCTTCATAGTTTGTCATAGAAATAGGTTCCAATGTTCCCTATAGATTTGGCTTGAGGCCCCTTCCTTCATAATCTTGATTTTCCATGATGTGATTGAGAATGGGATGCTTGGGGTTCTTTTAAAAATCAGCCAAATTATCATTATACAACCATGACTCATCTCCTTTGAGAGGGTCTTGTTCTAGGCTAGAAGCTGGTATGAAAATGACTGGTCCTAGATTATGAATGTGGCCTTTGCCCTTTCTTTTCTAGTGCATGCATGGCATAGCTTTAGGTCTTCCAAAAGCTTTTGTGTTCTAAGGAAACTTTATGATATGAAATGTATCATGAGTCAAGTACTCTCTTGGGCCATGAGGTGAGATGGTAAAGTGATTGGATACATTAGGAGGTGGCATGTGACTGAGAGAATCAAGGGTATTAAGATTAATGTAGTTGTCCTTTAGTAATTTGAGGAGTATTAGTTTTCCCTTATCCTACTTATTAGATGGATTCATGCTGAAATGATAGTTTTAACTTTAGAACTCAACCTCTAGATGTTTACAATGCTCATATAGATGCAAATCTTCTAGAATGTTAACCTCCATCCCTGAATGGGAGAACTTGATACATTGGTGCAATGTCAATGGGACTACACAAATCTCATGTAACCAAGGCCTACCCAAAAGCATATTGTATGACAAATCAAGATCTAATACATGGAAAAGGGTATCATGAGTCAAGATACCAATGATAACTAAGAAGCTAATGGTGCCATGTGATTCACACTCTTGATTATCATATGCTTTGATGGTGATCATTTTTGCTTGGAGATCCACCGTTGTGTACCCAAGAAGCTTTATGAGATTGAGAAACACTATGTTCAAACATGATCCATTTTCTATAAGGACATGTTTCACTTTGTGTTGCATTATATATACTTTAATGTATAATGGATTGTTATGTAGTGGGCCAAGATGTAACATATCACTTTGGTTGAATGTGACTTGTTAGGTTGGAGCTAGGCATCCAACCAAAGCTTGAAATTGGTCAAGGGATATGTCATTTAGAATAGTGTATTAGCTAAGGTATGCATTCAAGATTTTCTTGTGGATTGTTGACATGCACAACAAATCTAAAATGGATATTTGTGCTGGCATATTTTGTAATTATTCAACTATATCAAATGTCTTTTCTTGAACAATGTTAAATGGTTTATTCTAAGGCTAAATGATGGGTTAGATTATGGGTGATGTGGCAAGTGGTTATGGACCTGGTATGGTAATTTTATACCACCAAATTGTAATTACATAGTCAACATTAGATATAGGACTATTTTTGCTAACTAATGATGGTGGAGGGGGGCTAGATAAGATATGTCTCAGTCACCAATACACTTGAGTGTGGTCATGGGTGAATGATGAGTTGTCATTATAAGGTCCTAATATGGGAATTAATGCTTTTTGGTTCTCCTATGTGTGGTCCCAAGTCAAAGAAGGGTTATTAGAATGATTGGATTGGTTTGGTATGACTAGAAATGGTTGTGTTTGGTTAAAATTTGGTCTAGGATTAATGGAAATGGTGTTGATTCTACCTCTTGAGATATGACCTACAACTGAGTTATAGTCATGTGACATGACATGGTAGGTTTATTGGTTATGGACACTATTTTAGCTTTGGTTCTGTCCATTATTTTGGCTTTATTCATTTTGTTGTTGATTCTACTGATTCAGTCTTTGTTGTTGATGTTGTTATTATTATTGCATTGGTTGATTGTTATGTTGAGTAAATGGATTCTGATAGATGCCAAAGTTCATATTAGATGTGGAAGCTCCATTATCCAATGTGATCTCACCATTCTCCAACAAATTTTTAATGACATGTTTGATTTACACACAATGTTGTGTAAATTATGGCCTTTAACCCTATGAAACTCATATAATTATTCTAGATTGTACTAGTCTAGCATGCATATACCCTCACAATATTGCTCTTTTAGAACAAGTTATTTGATTAGGTTAATTAATATGAGCTTTAAAAATATTTCTTTGATGGGTTCTCCAAGGTTGGTAAAAGGATGATGTGTAGGTGGGTTTTTTCTTGAAGGAGCTAGGTTTTGCAAAGTCAAAGGTTGTTATGATTGTTTCATTTGTTATGTTGGTCTAAGTTGTGCTTTTTATGCATGTTGTGGTTGTTGAAGATGTTTTTGGGTAGGAGTAAGGTGGAAAGGTAGTGTTGGATGAGTAATGGTGTTTATACCATTTGGATATGGTATGACTTTATTACTCTATTCTTGATAACATTCTTATTGTGGTTAAATTATTTTGGCCTATGCCAATTGTAATTCTTCCATTTGGTTTGGATTTTGGTTTTGATTATTGGTCTAATTTTTATTTTAATCATTATTTTGATTAGTTGAGTTTAGTTTTATGATCCCTTTATTGATAAGGTTTTTTTTAATCACTAAACCTTTGTCAATGATCTCTTTGAATGTGTGCACATAGTAACTCTAGATAGTAGGATATTTCACTATGTAGCTTTTTGGTAAACATAGCTACTAATTGCTTATCTAGTAGACTATGGATAAAGTGGCTTGCAAGGGCTCTCCATCACTGCATATAACTTGTGAAGTTTTCACCTAGTTTTTTCTTTGTTTGTTTTAAGTTGACCAATGAAATATCATGCTTGAGATTGTATGAGAAGTGTTACACAAACTTGTCTAATAGATCATCAAAGTTAGAAACTGATTTCTTTGGTAGTTTTAGAAACCATTCCAAGGTTTGTCTATCTAAACTCCTTGGAAATAACAACAATAGATAAATGTCACTATATGCCACTAGCTGACATGCAACAAAGAGCTCTATTAGATGTGCTTTGGGGTCACCTTTCCCCTTTTATTTTCAAACTTGGGTGGTTTATATCTTGGGGGAAATAGAATTTTTAAGTACTCCATATTAAAAGGATATGAACACACATCATCCAATTTAAACAATTTAACCTATTTCCTAGCTTGGATTGTAGCAATTGTATCCTTTATTTGTTGTAATTCTTACTCAAGGAAGCTTGTTGGAATATTGGCCTATGTTTATGGTTTGGCATTCACAAGTGAATGACTTAGACTATGATATGATGGAGGGATTTCTTGGGGTAGGTTGGATTTACTAGGGAATGGTCCAAGAATGTGCATGCATGGATTAAGGTACAATTATTGAAATTATACCTATGGCAGTGCAACATTTTGGTTGGGGTTAGATAAGTATGATTTATTTTATGGATATTTAGGTTGGGATGGAGGAATATAACCATAATGTGCCTATTTTGGTTGAATAGGGACTTGATGTCAACTATTTGAACCTTGATGTTTAGTGCAAACTTATGAACCAAGACCTTATCTTTGAAGCTATGGTACATTTTACATAAAATGCAATTATTGCCTTGAAGGTACTTGAGGAACATTAGAACCTCTTTTTTATGTGAATACCTATTGAGAATTGGATGCATATTGGAGATTCGATACCTTTCGTTGACCAATATGAATACATTTTTTATTAGACATCATTTGATTTTGGATTGGTATATTAGCCTATAAAAGAAGAGGTATGTTCATTGCTATTTAGAGAGGTGGAACATTGGTTGCCCCTTATTAAGGTGGAAATGTGTTCAACTTCTATTCCATTAGGATACTTGATTGTGCCTACTATTGTATAATACTACTCATCACATTTTGGGAGGAGTAGGATTTGACATGTTTTGTTGTAGTATGACACTACTTGTTGGATGGATACTTAATCTTATTGGTTGAGTGCTTAAAGAAGAAATTTGAGGATTAGTGATAGTTGGTTGAGTTTAGGATGTAGAAGTTCCTACTCCCTAATTTTAAAAACCACTAACAGTGCTATTTGAAGGCACATTTTGTTGTTGATTGATTATTTGTGTGCCAACACCACTTTCATTTAAATTGGACATTGCTTGCACATTATCCCCTATGTTTTGCTTAATATCCTACATAGAAGTTGAATATATTTCCTCTATAATCAGTGTATTGAATATGGTTTCTACTAAAGTGTTTTGTGTAAATGGGTCTAAACCCTAATTATCTTGACCTATCAACTCTTTTCAAACTTCTATTCGAGGAGCTAGATTAATAAGAGGTACATTTAACAAGGCCATATTAGTGAAGTTGTGTGCTAAATTGAGATATGTCTATTATGCTTGATGAATTTTATTGAAGTGGTCATCCATGGGACCTCTTTGTCTGATAAGCACATGGGGGTTTTGATAAGGTCTTTGTACAATGGCATTAGGATTATTAGAAGAGAACTAATCATGAGTCTAATTGTAAAACATGTTGGAAGGCTCTCTTTCTAGATTTTGTATGTTTTCATACCCTACCTCTATGGTTATATTGGGATCATTTATTCATGGTGTTACTATGCGATAATTTTGTTGATGAGTACTTTCTATAAATTATGGTATTCTAGATAAGTATTAGGTCATTATCTCTTGATCTTGCTTCGTTTATGGACGTGTACTAACCAAATAAGTGGCCAAAGGATCTTGAATTTCTCCCCCTAGTTGAATATTTTGGGGTGGATAAGAATATATTTCCCAAATAACATTATCTTTAGTAGGGTTTTCCAAAAATTCCCCTTGCGTGAAAGGATTTCCATATCTTGAATTGTATATAGTTTCACTACATGTATAGTGAGCCACATGCAAATTAAATGACAAATATTTCACAAAAAGAGAAGTGATTAGGGTTTTATAAACTCTAAAAGAGCTATGCCTTTTGTAAATACAAAGGGTTCAAATGTGATTTAGCTAAGTCAAAGGTGGAGCTGAATCTCCAAAAATTATATGCAAAGATTTGATAAAAATAGTGTAGCATCAAACAACAAATGATAAGTGTCTGATACACATAAATGTCACACAAAATAACCTAAGAATCAAACTACCAAACTCTAATATTGAAACGTGTTCCAAGTAGGTCTATGATACTAAAGGGAAATTTTGATGTCTTTTGTCCAAACATGGAGTCAAAAGCTTGGCTCAAATAATATATGTGAGGACTAATGGCCAAACAGTGGCAAAAGCTCAAATTAAAAAGGATGATTGATTAATCTAACAAACTTGAAATAGTTTAACATAGACAAGGTACATAAATTTAGGCATAAAACATGATCTGATTGATATAATATGTTAAACAAGAGATGTTTGAAGATAAACTGATTGGACTAAAATAAAAGCACAAAATAATATAATTTTCCAAATTTGAGTGATGAATTAACCCAAGTTACATAATCTAAAAGAAGAATATTTGGGTATCAACCCCATGATTGAGGTCTAAACTAAAATCAACCAATCTTTGAATTTGAACTTCTAATAGTTAATCAAGGACTCAACTAAGGATAAATTATGAATTTGATGATAAAGAGCTAGAAAGATTTGAACATCATGGCCATGCTAATCCAAGATTCAACAAGGCTCAAGTGATTGGTTGCAAACAAATGATAATGGAGACACAAGATGAAACAAGATAAGTCTTTTGAAATAAAATGGTCAGCCTAATGGAATTATCACTCCCAAAATATGATGTGATAAATGGTTTATGTTTCGAAACTTCAAAGGCATAAGATTTTGAAATGAATTGGGCAGCATAACAGTGCCTTCCTCAATAAAGTGCTACTCCCAATGTTTTGACACAAAAAGGGAATGTTTTATAAGCTAAATCAAAGTGTCATATAGATGGTGTAATGCCTCCTTAAATAATTAATTGATGTGGACTCTTGACTCGTCAAATGACATGGTTTGAATAATACAAGTTTTAGTCTAAGACACTAAGCAAAAATGGACAAAATCCACTAAGTATAATAGTCTAAATTCTAGCAAGGGTATGGGAATGTGGGGTTGACTAAACTATTTTTTTAAAATGTTCTAGATGGATCAAATGCACAATGACTTTCATGTCAAATGATGTAAAAGAAACACACTTTAATTGGGTGTCTACAACACTTAGCTTGTTACAAAAAGGTCGTTCCCTTTTTACAACCACTACATCCATTGATTGCTCAGGGTAGTTAGATGTCTAATGTGAAAATACATCCTAGTGATTAACCTCAATACTAAAAGGTGTTTTAACCACTTAAACCTATGATCCTAATGGGGGTGATAAAGTTAATGTCAAGAGATGAAACACTGGGTCAAAGCTTCCCTATAGAACTTGTGAGAGGTAATGAAGTCCTCCTTACAAGCCAAGATGAAACGAAATAAATTAATAAGTGAAATAACTTTAGAGGTTGTGTCTAGGTCAATCAAGCCATACAGGTCATTGATGAGAGCCTTAACAACTTCTCTTTCACACTTTTGATTAAGGTACTTTGAAATAAAGATGGTGCTTTTGATCTCAAAAGTTCTTTAAAGGGGATAGATGGGAGATCATACATGCAACATCTTTCTTTTTTCCAATCAAATTCTATTTAAACAACTATTGAATACAAACTTTGATAAATAAGTTTAATTTTAAACACCAAATAAAAAGTATGGTGATGTTCTTTTTGGCCTCTTGGCCTTAAGTTGTGAACTTTGAAAGAAACCATAAAAACTTAACTAATAAAACATGCTATAAAAGTTTATTTAAACACCAAAATGAAGGATTCCTAGTTCATTTTATACATCCAAAAGAATTTTTAAAAGACTAATTTATATTGAAATGGTTTTCTTCAAATAGGTCCCGTAAAGAAAAGGTCAGAATTTTGTTTAGCCTTGAAGCTTATTTATCAAATGAGATAAGAAACTTTTGAAGGGTAAAATCTATCGACCTGAAGGCAAAACCTCAAGAAATAAAACATGTTATAGAGGCCAAGGTTAGAAAAAATATCAAAAAATAAAATAAACCTATGAAACATGCAAACAAAAGTTAGAAGGTTAAAACAAAGAAAATTGAACACAAAAATCATAAAAACTTGCAGTCAGTAATTTAGCTATAACTTTTAAAATATATATCCATTTATCAAAAAATGTTTTAAGGTTATTTATATGTCTAGGATGTACCTTTATAAAAAAATTCAAGTCAAAATAGTGGATAAAAAAATTATTAGCTCTTTACTAACCATTTTTACCAAAAAATTAAAAATTAAAAAGTGACAGTTACTAAAAGAGTCATAACTTCTACACTACACATTATATTATAATGAAATTTCAAGAGAATTAAGATGAAACTAATAGGAAAATTCTATAATTTTTTTTTAAAAAATAGTAAATTAATTAAAAATAAGAGCTATTTTAACAATCATTTTTGTTCACATATGTGAGGTGCACAATCATGTCCCACCAAATGCGCCATTTATTATCTAAGATTTTAACTCAAAAGAGGAGGTTAGTATAAAGTTAGTCTCAAAAACAATGAAATATGAACTCACTAACAATCTAACATCCTTTAGGTCTTGATCATGGGGGGGAGCATAATGAATAAACCAAATGAGAACTCAATAAAACATGGAAGGAAATGAGAAATATAAACATAAAAACATAAATCTCTTACCAAATCCTTGATAGCTCCAAATGGTAATTCAGTTGGCTTGCTCAATTTATACATAATAAATATTTATCAATGACATATAGATAACATCATCTCCTTTATTCACCATTTTTTAATGCTTATCTTGATTGATGGCTTGATGGTTTTTGCTCAATTTTGGCATTATAACACTAAGATTTTAGCTTCATAAATCTAGTCCTGCATTATAACTCTACTTTGATTGAGATCTTTAAATGAAGATCTATAGGCTTGCTTTAATAGGATTTCAAATACCTTTGAATGGGTTAAATATAACCATGGTTTATTTTATTAACTTTGATTGAGTTTGGCATATTCCAAAGATATTATTTTAGATATTTTCAAAAAGTGACAACTCACAAAGGTAATGAGTGTGTTCTAGGATGTTTTAAGATGCTCTTGAATTTTATTTTTAGTAATTGATTTATTAGCTCATGGGTGAACTCAATTAGGATTTAAAATTTATTTAACTTCCTAATTGATTTTGATTAGGGTGTGCAAGTTAATTAATTCTTTTTAGGCATTTGGTCATTTGTTTAATTTTGATTAATTCAATGTATGTATTTTCCTTGTTTAATTGATTTAATAAGTCAAATTGATTTAATACAAGGTTATGAAGCCAAATTTGAGACTGATAAAAATTCTTAGGTTAAATATTCAATTATTGGTAAGAATTAGTCTAATAGTTTGATGCAAAGCCATTGGTGGCCAAATTTACATGTCTACAATTTGCCCCTATTTGGGAAGATGTTGCAAGCTATAAGCACAGTAATATATTTTCAAAAAATAAAATGGTTGTTTATTTTTATGAATGCAATGGTAATGATTTAACTATAGTTTCCCCCTCGAGGGAGTAGTTGGCAAGTGGGTCAGCAAACAGTCCTTTGAAAGAAAGAAGCAAAATGAGGGGACTAAAAAATTAAAAATGATGGGGTGACAACATAATGATTCACCCAAAGTTGGGCCAATTCATTGAAAAATGCATGTGGGACTATGTACAATGGTTTTCCCAAAGATGCTTATAAGTATTATACCTTGATAGTAGCAACGTGGTATGATAACACAATGACTTGCCCTAGCAGGTGATATAATCATTGAGAAGATGGAGCTACCCTAGTTAGGATAGATAAATAAGAAAGGAAAATGGTGATAACATAATTATTTTCCCTAGTAGGTGATATAATCATTGAGAATGCATGTGGGATAGTGTACAATGTTGATGCAGTATACCCCAATTATTAAAAACATGATCAATGGCTAAGGATTGATTACTTAATACATAGGATAAAGATAAATTTGGGAAAACCTGCTAGTAGGAAGATGCTCATCTGAACTAACAAAGGTTGAAATTATTTCATTACTTAATTACTCTATTTGGGATATGATTGGGATATGATTGTGATTTTTTTTAATGTTGATGCCAAAGAGATGGCGATGTTACATTGATGTTGTAGACCTCTCAAATCTGATTTTTTGCTATAGCATTTGATGTTAGGCCTCATGATAGAACACCATAGGGGCTTGGATAAAATATGCATAAGGGCCTAACTCCCGATATCTGATACTCAATGGAAAAAAATTGCACTGATAATAAAAACCATGATGATAATGTACACATTTTAAATATGGATATATTCAAGAATAATGTGCAAGGAATCACCTAATGAACACACATAGTCTGAATCAATGCCATAGTGCTAAAAGTAAACAAACAAGTACACAAACAAACAAATAAAATAGATAAACAAAGAAACAAATAAGCATTAGTCCTTATGTTAGTATAAAAAACATGATGATCATTACCCCTAAAAGATGGGGAAATATAAGAAAAGGAAGGGTGTGATCTATTTGTCTTCATATGTGTTAGGTAAGTGGATGTTGCCTACATATTTTCATGGATATGATGATCCAACAAAACTTTAGGCCAAATGTAGTTTTCCCAAGAAATGGGAATAAAATGATGATTGATAGAAGACATGATGGATGTGATAGAAGAATAGGGATGAACTCACAAAATGGGGATAATTTAAGATAAAAGGCCAAAAAGGATGGGGAAACTAAGGAATAAGTAGTTTATTTATGACTTAGTAAGGGTTCCCATAATCTTTTAGGCAAAGAAGTGGTTTTTTTTTAGTTTTTATAAATGATTTTCAAACGTTTTTGGAATTTTTGAAGCATCTCAACTCAATAGAGAATGATGAGACACTAAAATAATCCAAACTCACAAAACGGTGAGAGTGATATAACTAGAAATGATGCTCATAAAATGGTGAGAGTGTGAGAAATTGAAATGATGCTCACAAAATGTTGAGAGCATGGCTGAAGTTGCTTGCAAAATGGTGAGAGTGTTATAACTTGAAATGATGCTTATAAAATGGTGAGAGCATGGCTAAAGTTGCTCATAAAATAGTGAGAGCATGGCTAAATAGGGATTGAGCTGACCTCTATGTGAATCAAATGCAACCCACATAGTCCCAAAATGGTTTTAGCTCATAGTAGTTCACCTCATAGCAGAGGAATCTAACTAGTTTAGTAGATAATTCAAAAAAAATAGGCACAGTTGGTATGATGTAATAATATGACATAGGAATAGCTAGGTGATATGTCAAGGCACAATAAATAAATGTTGCCCCTAATTTTCCCATAGGAAGTTACAACTAGGATATAACTAATAGATCAATTATACCAATTTGCCCCAGCATGTGATATAATTAGTATCAATATTGGTGAATAGTGATTTGCACCAATAGGTGATATAATTAGGCTCACATAAATAAACTTGATAAGAAGGGAATAAGAAATGAATGATGCAACTACCAAAACTTTTATCATACTGCTCCAAAATACTACCTCTATCTAAAATTCTTGAAATAACTATTGAAACTGATCTGATTATGTATGCTAAAAATGTGAAACCAATGGATGAACCAAGGTCAAACGAGCTAAGTTGATAGGATTAAAAACATGTTTGGTCTAAAAGGAATGGAATGGTTGGATGGTCTGGTTAGAATGTTAAAATGAGAGTATGGTAGAACAAATATTTTGATAATTGTATAAAGAAGAATATTGGTAATATGGTATAACTTGAAATGGTCCTTATGGATAATACATCAAGTTACTCAAGCATGGTATCGATTGAGGTGACTAATGTTCTTCAGCTCATCAAGTTCATTACCATCTAGTGTGACAAGCTTGTATACTCTAACATCATAATCTATAGTGATGATGAAAGGACCCACCTAGTTGGGTTTTAACTTTCCTTTATGCTTATTTTTGGCCATGGTATTCTTTTCGTTCTATTTTAGGATAAGATCACCAAGTTCAAATGTTCTATAGTTTACATGTCGATTGTATTGACCCTGAATTTAGTTATGATAGGCCTATAGATTATTCATATCATCCATGTACTTCTCATCAAGTAAATCTAGCTCTTGTAGGTGAGCTACTCAATAGTCGTTATTGTCAAGAACATGCTTGAAAGATATGTGTAATGAAGGTAACTCAACCTCAGTGAGAAGTATAGATTTAGTGCCATAAACAAGTGAGTATGGAGTGGCTTATGTGGGTGTGTGATGATTGGTATGGTATGCCCAAAGGGCACATAATATATGAAGGTGCCAATCACAATCGACATCATTGACAATCTTTTTAAGAATTATGACAATGGTATTTTTTATGCTTCAGCCTAGCCATTACCTTGAGGGTGATACATTGTTAAAAAGTGTTATGTGATCTTTTATTTAGCACATATATTTTCAACATTCTTGTTCTTAAATGATCCTCCATTATCATATATAATGTTGGAAGAGATATCGTAGCAGTAGATGAGATAGTTAAAGATGAATTTGGAATTTGAATATTTAGTGGTAGTGAGAATGTGTTATGGCTATCTGATGAGGTGGGGTTTATCTTCCCAATGAGGTGGGGTTTATCTTCCTAATGTGTTCTAAAATGCTCTTAAATTTCCTTTTTAGTAATTAATTTAATTGATTTATTAGTTCATGGGTGAACTCAATTAGGACTTGAAATTGATTTAACTTACTAATTGATTTTGATTAGGGTGTGCAAGTTAATTAATTATTTTTATACATTTAGTCATTTGTTTGATTTTGATTAATTCAATATGTGTATTTTCCTTGTTTAATTGATTTAATAGGCCAAATTTATTTAATGCAAGGTTATGAACCTAAATTTAAGACTAATAAAAATTCTAGGTTAAACTTTAGATGATTGGTAAGAATTGGTCTAATAGTCTGATGCAAAACCATTGGTGGTAAAATTTACATGTCTATAGTTTGCCCCTTTTGGGGAAGATATTGTAAGTTGTAATCATAGTAACATCTTTTCATAGAATAAAATGGTTTTTTATGCTTGCGACTGCAATGGTAATGATTAAACTGTAGTTGCACCTTCGAGGGATCAGTTAACAAGTGGGTCAACAAATGGTCCCTCAAAAGAAAGAAGCAAAATGAGGGGACCAAACAAAACTATGAAACATATAAAAAATAATTTATAAGGTTAAAATAAATAAAACTAAATATAAAAATCATAAAAACTTGCAGTCAATAATTTAGCCATTACTTTTAAAATATATATCAATTTATTACTAAATTTTTTAAGGATATTTATAGGTCTAGGATGAACCTCTATGAAAAAAATTAGGTGAAAAAAGGAAATAAAAAAATTATTAGCTCTATACTAAACATTATTACTAGAAAATTAAAAAAATAAAAAGTGATAGTCACTAAAATAGTCATAACTTCTGAACTACACATCAAATTTTAATAAAATTTTGAGATAATTAAGATGAAACTAGTAAGAACATTATATCAAAAATTCAAATAAAAAGTAAATAGATTAAAAATAAGAGATATTTTAATAGACATTTTTGTTTATATATGTGGGGTTCACAATCATGTCCCACTAGACGTGCCATTTGTGATCTAAGATTTTAACTCAAACCAAGAGTTTAGTATAAAGTTAGTCTCAAAAATAATAAAATATGAACTCACTAAAAATCTAACATATTTTAGGCCTTGATCATGGAGGGGATCATAATGAATAAACCAAATGAGAACTCAATAAAACATAAAAGGAAATGAGAAATCTAAACATAAAAACACAAATCTTTTACCATATCCTTGATAGCTCCAAATCGTAATTTGGTTGGTTTGCTTATTTTATGCATAAGAAGTTTTCATTTATGACATGTGGATAACATCATCTATTCTATGCACCATTATTGAATACTTGGCTTGATTGATGGCTTGATGGCTTTGACTCAATTTTGGCATTATAACACTAGGCTTTTAGATTCATGAATCTATTCCTACATTATAACTCTAATTTGATTGAGCTCCTTAAATGAAGATCTATAGGCTTAATTTTATGGGCTTTCAAATGATATAATTGATTTAGTAAGTCAAATTTATTTAATACAAGGTTATGAAGCCAAATTTGAGACTGATAAAAATTCTTAGGTTAAATATTTAATTATTGGTAAGAATTAGTCTAATAGTTTGATGCAAAGCCATTGGTGGCCAAATTTACATGTCTAAAATTTGCCCCTATTTGGGAAGATGTTTCAAGCTGTAAGCATAGTAATATCTTTTCAAAAAATAAAATGGTTCTTTATTCTTATGAATGCAATGGTAATGATTTAACTATAGTTTTCCCCTCGAGGGAGTAGTTGGCAAGTGGGTTAGCAAACGGTCCTTTGAAAGAAAGAAGAAAAATGAGGTGGAATATGAGACTGTATTGACTATTGCTCATGAATAACTAAAGATTGAGAAAAAGATCAATAATAATATGAAATATAAACTTAAGGACTTTGAGGATAAATTTAGTGTGTTTGAGGCAAGAATGGATGAAGATGCCAAGGAACATGTAGATATGGTCAAGCATATTAATTTTCAATTAGAATTCCTATCTATAGGCCTAAAAGCTAAATAAGATGAATATGCAAGGTATGTAATTGAAAATGTGTCTTTGAAAGATGAGTTAGAGAAGTCTGCAAGCAAGGTGAAATCATTTTTTAAGTTTGATAAAAGTTTGAATGATCTGTATGATCTCCTAAAGAGTCAAAATTTAGTTAGTGATAAATCTAGATTGGGTTTTAATGAAGAGGCCAAAGTTTATTCTCAAGTTGACATGAATGTCAATGAGAGCAAGGTGGATCAGCCTTTTTAGACAAATCATAAAACAAGGAATGAAGATGGTGTTGTGATCTAGGATTTTAACTCAAAAGAGGGGGTTAGTATAGAGTTAGTCTCAAAAACAATGAAATATGAACTCACTAACAATCTAACATATTTTAGGCCTTGATCATGGGGGGAGAATAATGAATAAACAAAATTAGAACTCAATAAAACGTGGAAGGAAATGAGAAATATAAACATAAAAACATAAATCTCTTACCAAATCCTTAATAGCTCCAAATGGTAATTCAGTTGGCTTTCTCTAGTTATGCATAATAATTCTTCATCAATAACATATAGATAACATCATCTCCTCTATGCACCACTGTTTAATGCTTGCCTTGATTGATGGCTTGATGGCTTTGGCTCAATTTTGGCATTATCACACTAGGATTTTAGCTTCATGAATCTATTCTTGCATTATAACTCTACTTTGATTGAGATCCTTAAATGAAGAGCTCTAGGCTTACTTTTATAAGTTGTCAAATCCCTTAGAATGGGTTAAATCTAACTTTGGTTGAGTTTATTAACTTTGATTGAGTTTGGTATATTCTTAAAATATTCTTTTAGATATTTTCCAAAAATGACAACTCACAAAGGTATTGAGTGTGTTCTAAGATGTTCTAAGATGCTCTTGAATTTCCTTTTTAGTAATTAATTTCTTAGCTCATGTAGGAACTTAATTAGGATTTGAAATCGATTTAAAATTTTAATTGATTTTGATTAGGGTATGCAAGTTAATTAATTATTTTTAGGAATTTGATCATTTTTTTGATTTTGATTAATTCAATGTGTGTATTTTCCTTGTTTAATTAATTTAATAGGTCAAATTGATTAAATGTGATGTTATAAAGCCAAATTCAAGACTAATAAAAATTCTTAGGTTAAATGTTCAATGATTAGTAAGAATTGATCTAATAGTTTAATGCAAAGACATTGGTGACAAAATTTACATGTCTATAGGTGGTAGATTGAAGACAAAATAAATCAAACAACTAAATTCCATAAGGTATGCAAATTTCAATGGTTATTGTTTTACTTGTAATCAATTTGTTCATAGGGCTAGAGAATGCAAGATACCTATTAGAAATGAATTTGATTGGAACTATGATGGGGGTCATCAGTCAAAAGGTTTAAGCAAGATTAAGTGTTTCAACTATCATGATGTGAGACACTTTTCAAAACATTGTCCATTTAAGGTAAGACAAGTTGAGTTTTCTTTAAGACATGTTGAGTTATACATTTGTTGTGACATAAGACATATTTTAATATTTTATCTGAATTTGTAAAGGTAAAAATAGATTTTTTTAAAAAGTATGATGTGATTTAAATGTGAACAAAGGTCACATTGCTAGGTTCTATAAGCAAAGGCCTACAATTCAAAATAGGTTCAATCAGGGTCTTAGAGTACATGAAAGAAGACAAGTTAAATCATGGAGAATAAAGGTGTTAATTAGGAGTTATGATGAGTCTGTAGGTACAAGTAATATGTTTTCTATGGTGTAGAATGCTTCAAAATTTGAATATTATCAAGGGATCTCATTATTTGCTCATGTTGAGAATAAAGAGATCAAGCTCAAAGAGAAAACCAATGTACTGATTTAGGTTGGTTTTGAAGTTAGGATCCAAGAGAATGTTGATGAGAAAGTTTCATGCAAATAACATCAATTATCAATGTCTAGTGATGAGGTTATATACTGCAAGGTGGTTTCTTCAAATGAAAAGGTATATCATGAATCTATGTTGTCTCCATGTATTGTTAATCTGATCCTAGAAGAAAAGGAGAATGTTGTAGTGGATAGGCAAGTTGTTTCTCTTAAGCCTAAAAAGAAGAAAAATAACAAGGATGGCCAATCCTATAGCTACAAGAGGAGTCTAGTGGTTACAATGGATATGTTGGCCACTCCTAACTTTACTTTGTTTTAGGACATTGTGATAAAGAGGAGGTCTTTGTTTATGCTTCTTAAGAGACTCCTTTTAGAAGAGAAACATGTGTTGATGTGTATACATTATCTATAATGTTATAATGGGTGTTTCTGATGGAATAATGAGTTTGATGGAATGTTAAGAAGAATTTTTAGCTTAAAAAAGGTCTATGCCCTTCTGTGTGATGTGTTCTAGATGATTCAATTTCTTAATGATCATGTTTGTGTCTTTTGGAGGTTTTTGTGTGCTCTTAGGTTTATCTATCTTATTGCAAGACAAAAGCCATGGCATATTAATTCAATATTTCCAAAGGTATGAAAGCTCAATTCTTGGTCCAAAAGTGTGTGATGATTGTCTCCATGTGTGAAAGAAGTTTCAAAGGTGGATGCTAACCAGATGGAGGTTTATTGACCCTATATTTTTTAGATTCTAGGGTTTTGGGCTATGGTAGAAAAGTGGTTTTCCTTATGAGTTTATATCTAAGGCTTCCTAATATGTTTAATGGGATAAATGGGTTATAAAATCTAGATTCATATAGATTTGAATGTTTGTGGTTTTTAAATTATTCATATTTTGTCAAGATAGAGGCCTGATTGGCTAGTAGTTTTGTGAAGGAAGTATGTTTCAGAGAATGATCTATGTGATGAAAATTTATGTGATTAAGGGGGACTATGAGAGTGCTCTACCTATGGATTTTTAGGTCATGAAGTTGTATCTAATGAAAATTGTGGGCTCTAAAAAATCTAGATAGGGCTATAAGGAGTTTGGACAGGCTTAGTGTGAAGATTTGGTATTTTGATAAGTTTTTCCAAAATATCAAGGCATGAGATTTTTAAGGTGAGTTATTAGTTTTATTTTGATCATGTTTATAGTTTTTTTAGTGGTATGAAGTTCTATTGAAGGTCATGGTGGTACCCTAAGTGAGAAGGTTGGTAAGCTTGTATAGTGGTTCTTCATGAGGTATGGAGATATGAAGACGATCAAAAGGTGAAATGGATCATAAATATTAAGGGTATTCTAGATCATATGTTTCTTGGTAATTTACATCATATTTTAGTTCTTGGTTGCAGTTCTTGATTGAAGAAAGTATTGACATGGAGCAAGAGTAAGTTTTCAATGACAAGAAGAGGTCAGCTCAAGGTAAGGGGGAGTTTTATCATCTTTATAATATGTTCCTTTCCTATTAATGTTTTTTTTAGATCCTTAGGATCATTCTATGACCACTTTGTCATTGTGTCAAAGGGGGAGAAAGTTCATATTGTGAGAATGCTTGAAGAGAGAGAAGGTGAGTTGAATGATGTTTGTTGACATCAATGAAAAAGGGGGAGATTGTTGGAGAGTTTTCATTGATGTTATGAAGGTTTTTTCATGAGTGGATGAAGTTATTTGATAGCCTAAGTGATAATGACAAAGTGTGTAATGTATTTGTCCTAGTGTACTTGAAGTTGGACTAGTTGATCTTTAGTTTTGGCATGGTTAGAGATGTTCAGGGATGAGTATGGTTTGTTTAAGACATGAAAACTTTCCCTAAGATGTTTTTATGATTTCATTACCTATGTGCATAATTTTAATTCATCTAGTTGTCTATAGTTTTCATCGAGACACTTTGGGTCTAGTGGCAAAAAATTTGAGTAGGTAGTTTTATGACATCACCATTACCATGTGTGGATAAATCAGGGGGAGTTGGCCATATGGTTATGATAAAATTAGTCCCTAGTTGTTATGTGATAAGTCTTAGTTCATGCACCTAAGTGAAATCAAAAATATGTGGGTGAAAATTTTGGCTCTCAAATATTTTGACATTTTTTTCCCATACATAGCCAAATTTGTATGAGGTAAGAAAGAGCCAAGTAAGTAGTTTGATGGTGGCATATCTCACACATGTGGAAATTTCAAGAGAACTTGATCATATGGGTTTTTTAATTTGTGTGCCTAATTATTATGTGTCAAATTTTAGGTCATGTGATGTATCATGACAAAAGATATACATGTGCAAAGTTGGGCTCCCAAGCATTTTTATAGTGTTTTCTATGTTCAAATAGGACTAAGAAAGAATTTTGTTGACATAATATCTTGCACATGTAAAGGTTTCAAGAGAATCTTAATATATGGATATAATTCCCTTTGTGAGAAGATCTTATGCACTAAATTTTAGATCATATGACTAAGCGCAATGAAATTTATGCAAGAGCATAGTTGGTCTCATAGGCAAGATCTAAGCATAGTTAGCTTTGTGATAGAATATTTTGAGAAAGAATTTTAATGGAAATATATATCACTCATATGAAGGTTCTAGGAGCATTTTTTCACATGGTTAGATTCTCCTATGTGAGGATATCATATGGTCTAAATTTGAGATCATATGAGTTAGAAAAAAAGTTATTAAGGTTCAAAGTTGGCTACTTAGATTGTAATGGTCCCCATAGTCAATTTTGCACAATGTAATGTTTGAGAAAATCTAAAAGAGATCAATGGTGCATGTTTGCTCCAAGATGTCAGGAAGCTTTGATATGGTGTCAGTGTTTTATATTTAATGCTGAGAAGAGATAAAGATCAATCTTATTCCAAGGATAAATGGTAAGTAGGTGATCCTACAGATAGAGTTCAATGGTGCATATTAAAGTCAAGAGGTCAAAGTTATAGTTGTTTATATTTGTTAAATATTGAGCTATCTATAAGAGATAGATCCAGTGCGTGAGGTCAAAGTTTTGAGAGTACATGAGATGAGGTCAACTGTTAGATGTTTAATGTTTGAGAATTTGCACCTATACATTAAAGATAAAAGAAAATTAATGGTGTGAGATTGATCTAAAGCTAAGAGGACACAAGATGATAGAAAACTGGTCAAGGTTTAACTATGACCATTGGTATTTGAATATTTGAATTTACAAAGGGAAAAACTATAGCTCTGTATTTTGCTTATAATTTTCGATCTAGGATGAATTCAAAGGTGATATAAAAATAAAATTTGAAAAGGAATCCATGGCATATCTAATGAACCTGATTTAAAGATCTAAAAGTATATACAGTCAAAGATATTAAGGTCCAAATTTGACTGTGTATTTGTGTATGTTCTACAAGTAACCTGAGAATGGTAATTGAGCTCATTTTGATGTTGTTTCGATATCTCTTGATGAATTAGTTATTGGGGAGTGTTTTAGACTCCATAATAATCATTTGAATTCATTATTAAGGTTTTATCAATCATATCTAGTATGAATAAAGGTTTTGAAGTCACCTATGTTTTCATTCATAATGACTATGTATACAGAGAAGTGTTTGAGCTATTTGTGATTAAGTTAAAGGGTATTGTGATGGTTGTTGGAAATTAAAGAGGACATATAGATCATGTTTAATGGGTCCATGCATTTGGAAAGTGTTCCTATATTATAGTTTTCTTGAAGATGTATCAAAAAGATGAATGGGTCTCTATAGGACCTAAAACTAACTTAGGCTTATTTGAAAGTGGATTATGCTTAAGTGTGACCTATGTAAGATGCCTTATGGATGAAGGCATGTATTTTGGCTGACCAAGTTGTTGAAAATTAATTATATCTCCATATATAGTGAAATCAAAGATGATGATTTATAGACTTTTGTGTGAAAGACTTATGAGAGAGACTTGTGCAAGGTGGATGTGAGAGTTGTGGATCGAAGGAGAGGTAGAGTGCCCAGTTAGATGAGTTAACAAGTAGAGAAGTTTTATGATTATGTGTATGACATTTAGGTGATATTTTTGATGTCATAAAAGTGATATTATAGTTTGAAGATATGAGAAGAGGTCTGAGTGTGAATATAAGGATAGTTTGAGTGAAGAAGGAGAGAGATTGTGACATGCCTATGTGAGAGGCCTATTTGAGATAGAGAGAATTTATGTAGGGGTTGGATAAATATATATACATCATTAGGTGTTGAAGACATTAGCTCTAAGGTGGAAGTGTTCAAAGGAGGGTCTAAAGGAGTTGATCTTCCTTTGGGGTAGTTGCTCCTTTTGAAATAGGTGTTTCACTAAAGGCCTTTAGTGAGGAGGACATGATCAAGGTTTACTAGTCTAAAGGAGTTGATTAGTATTGTGTTTGTAATTTCTTGTAGGATAGTATTCCATGTATTGTAGACTTGAGAGTGATTTTTAGTCCCCATGAGGGTTTCCCACAGGAACTATGTGTTATGTGTTTGATCTTGTGTATGCATTAAATGAATAAGATCTATTATTTATGTTGCTTGATCAAGCGAATGTATGTTTCTTGTTTAATAATTTTAAAGGATTGTAATTGAAATTGAAACATTTGGGCTCACTGATTCACACCCCCTCTCAATTATTGTACCTCTAATAGAATGAGTGAGAGGATGAGAAGAGGAATATGAAGATAGAGGATGATGCATGTCAATAAATAGAGAAAAGTGATGGAGAATGAGATGAGAATGAGATGTGTGAAGAGGAAGATGAGATTAGTTTAGAGGTAGAACATATAGAAGATATGAGGAGTGTATAGCTATAGAAAAGGGTATTATTAGAAGAAGAATAATTACTCAAAGAAATAGATCAAAGTCACAAGTTAATCATAGGTTCAAGCATAGAAGAAGAGTAAGTTACTATAAATAACTATTCACCAAAAGTGTATGCATCCCTGTAGCCCAATATTTTATATTCTAGTAGAAGTTTTTAGCCATGTGAGCTGGAGGATAATAGTTGGAAAAGACCATTTTCATATCATGTGAATCATTGGGGTACAAAAATTCATACAAGATTAATTATAAAGGATTTGAATGCCATAGGATTAGTTATAACTAAAAAAAACATAAACAAAGTGTAGACAAGTAAAATACACATGATAATTATGCTGGTGCATAGAGTAGTATACAAGAAAGATCACTTAGATACCTCTAATAAGATCTATGTAGAAGACTCCATCCATACCAATCAATATAATGACTCACTAGGATTATTATTAAACTTAACAATCTATGATGGGTCCACAGATCCTAAATAGTGCCTACTAACTTGCAAAATGAAATGGAAAGCTAAGGGCATCATTGATGAAACTTTTCAAAAGTGAGAATTATTAGGGGCCCTAGTTGGGAGAGCATTGGATTTCATATACAAAAGATACCTTCATCAAGCAAGTCTAAAATATGTTTAGTATTAGCTCATCATAGAATTTAAGATTAATAAATGCACCAATCAAACTATACTAGACCTAAAGGAGATAAGGGAATAGTCTACAGAATCAGTCTATGATTATGACTATAGATTCTCTGATGTAATAAATAAGGTAGAATTTACTTTAATAGATAAATACAAATCAATATGGTTCATTAAAGGACTACCAACAAGGATTTGGTTTGCCATGACGCAGACTCAATATGATACAAAAGTAAATGTCAAAGCTACTACACTGTGCATAGAACAAATTGAAGATTATGGAGAAACCCCTATTGCTAATTCAAAAATTAAAAATACACTATAGTATTTCATGAAAAAAATGGATCAATGTCATGAGGTAAATAATCGTAAATTAAATTTATGGTGTATATAATGTAGAAAGGAAGGACACCACTAAAATGATTATCCTAAAGTCAAGATAGAATTTTGCAAACTCTATTGAGTAGTACGACATGCCATAACACAATGCCACCTCTTACAACAATATATCAAAAATCCATATAATCTATATTGCAATTTCTATAAGTCACCTAATCAATATGAGAATAACTATAGGTATTTACATGAGCTTAAAGAGGTCATATCCATAAATATATTAACCATCACATCATAACAAATCTCCTTAACAAAGTTAACAATCCCAAGCCTAGAGGTTAATAAAGGTTGTGTAACCCAAATAGGTCCACAATGGATTCTGAGTTCACTATAGTATCATCCTCACAATCTGGCTAGATAGACCCCTCCTTCATTGAGTTGGATACTTCCATCTCCTCAATACCAATATGCAACAACAAAAAATAATTTGGACCACGCTAGCTTCACAATAATAATTTAGAATTGGAAACAACAATCAACAGTACCAATAGTGAAACACTGTATAATAATAAGGAGGATATCGAGGTGGATATCAATCTAAAAAAATAGGAGATCATGGTGGTTACAGAGGAGGATACCAAGGTGGTAGAGGAAATAACTACCAGTGTTCTCCCTTATAATGCTACCTATGTGGAGAATACAATCATGTCCAATATAATTGCTTGATGAACCTGTAAAGATAGTCATATTATGCATATAGTAAAATCTTTGACCAGCATGACATAGAAGATTGACCTATTCTAAAGAAACAAAGAAAGGACAAAGTTATCCAAAATGTGAATATGGTAAGTGTGAATCCTAAATAAAATGCATTTTTTAATGTTGTTACATGACAATAACACATGGAACAAGGGTTGTCTCTAATTGAGATACCTCAAGATCAAGGCATAAAAAAAGTTAAATAGGATAAATTTCTAGACCCAACCATAGAGAAAATATTCATGTATAAAGCTATGTAGATGTTGAAAAACATTCAACATCATAATAATATTGATGGTGATGTTGTAGTAATAGACTTATAAATGTACAGTCAAATTGTGTGCATTATTCACCAAGACAGAATTATCACTATGATTACAAATATCTTAAAACTTTTGAGTACTCTATGAAATGAATATATATCATAAAACATCATGAATATACTACATAATCTTCTAGAATGTGTGCAGTGTGGCCAATAAAAGATATAAAAATTGGTTTAGTATATCAAGACAAAAAAGCCCTAAGATGTTGATACATAGATTGATATTGAGATAGCTGGTTACAAGATCATAAATGTTATCTTTTATTTCAGTAGCATAGTTAATATCATTCTTTGATCTATATGGGAAGATATTGGATGAATGGCTCTAATCCATAGCCTAGTAACCTTAAGCCTAGCTAATTATGGAAAAGTTGATCCCATTGGTAGACTAGAAGATGTCGAGATCAAAGTCATAAACTTATATGTATAAGGTAACTTTGAATTCATCGACATGAAGACCATAGAAACACACTACCTTACACTGATAGGTAAAAAAGTGGGCATACGATGCTCAAATGACTATCAATACAATGCACAATCAGTTGAAGGCACATCAAGGTGATAAAGTTGTTTTCATCCCTCTCAACAAGGTGCACAAGCCTTACATAGTTCCATTTGAACTATATTTTCCATATGTTCCACAAGAAAATATTTATAAGAAGATGAATTCAGAGGAAAATCCAAAATCTTTTTACATATTTGAATGCAACTTATTTTACTAGCATACCAAACCTTAGGTATAATCACTACTCATTTAGTAATTCAAGACATCGTAACAATGGAGGACCAAACCAATAGATATGAAACTACTGGTAATTTAGTTTATCATTGAAGAATGTGTCTCTATGTCTATAAAATATCCTACTTAGTTCAATGTTGATTTCCTATATCAAATTGATGATCACATACAAGACTACATAGAGCCACTAAGGGAAGACACTTTTCCATGGGAAATAGATTCATCTATCAATGGTGACTAAGATGCCTACCTCCTCAACTGGGCCTGAGGGGATCACAAACTCTAACCAATGTGAATGTTCTTTGTGCACAAGCAATAATTACCTATGTACAATGAAACTAAGGACATTAATGATTTCATTCTAAACTTGCAAGTCCATATTCTAAACATCATTTAGTGGTTAACATGTTAAATTATGATCTAAAGGGAGTCACTATGACTTAGTGGGAAACTCATCAAGATAACTCATTGGAATGGGATGATGTCTATGAGCTCATGATCAATAGAATCCATTTTCTTATTTTATCCATACCAATTGGTCATTCTTTCAAGAAGGCGAGTGTTCTAAAATTCATATACATAAATGTGTTGAAATTTGGAATGAGGAACATGTTGTACCAAAATATTGGGTTCACATTTTCCACTATACACTCACTCCACTACTAGTAACATGCTACATGCACTAAGAACGTAGAAGGGAGACCAAGCATTGGGCTCAAGTGCAAAGTGATTTTATACATACCTTTGTGTTTAAATATAAAAATCCTTTAGTCCATAGTGCACTACAAAAACTCAAGTAATTTTTATGTCATGGGTGCATAGAAAACTTGATCACCACAACAGAATCTACTGCACAAAAAAATACAACCTCTGATTTTAACTTAGCCCTACAAAGGTACAAGGATACTAAAAATGAATAATAATCTCTAATGTATCCATGTCACCAAATCCAAGATGAGGTAGAAGGAATTGAGGATTATGATTCTAATGGTGATTTAGATCTGAATGATTTATTTGAGCTGGAGTGACCTATTGAACCACTCAAAGACATAGGCACAACACTAACTAAAGAAGATAAGCTACATAGCATCTAAATTCCTAAATAAGAAGGGAAAAGGAGGATATAGGAATATATCAATGAATAAAAATTTAATATTTATCATCAGCCTATCAAGAAGCATGTCACTAACATTGAAACAAAGGAGGTTCCAAAACTGGCAAGAATAGGTGCCTATTGGATGGAAACTAAAATTTTAGATCTAAAACTTTTGAGGGGTTACCAAGATGTCTTTCCCACTAAACTATCATAGGTTCTATGATTTTACCCATCTCTTGGTGAGATGCACATTGAATTGAAGGAGTGTGCATTGTTGATCAAGAAATGACCATATAAGCTCAATCCAAAAGTGAAGCTAAAAATAAAGGCTAAATTAGATGGAATGTAAGATGAATGAATAATATATCTAATGGAAAAAATAGATTGGATAAGCCCCATGGTAGTTCAACCCAATAAAATAGGATAAATCCATGTTTATGGGGACTATCACATTTTGAACTATGCCTATGTAAATGATCCATTTCCAATACCATTCACAAACAAAGTTTTGGAGTCTGTCACAAGACATAAAGTATATTCCTTCATATATGGTTTCAAGGGATATCATCATATCTCAATCACAAAATATTGAGCCAAAATGTATTTTTCAATAAAATGGGGTTTTTTTACATATAAGGTCATGCCTTTTGGCCTTAATAACGCACCTATAGTTTTCTCTTGCATAATGGTTACAACATTCAAGGATTTTATTCATCACTTCTTTAAAGTCTATCTAGATGATTAGGTCATATTTTCCTTATTTAAAGAACACTCATCTAAGTTATGTCTAATGTTGAAATGATGTTGAGCTCTATACATCAATTTGAATTTGAATAAATGTTTATTTTTCATGCCTTTTGGTGTTTTGCTTGGACATGTAGTATGTAGCGAAGGTATTTTAGTAGATCAAGCTACAATTATAGTAATACAGAGTATGCCTCCACCTGTTAGTTCCACTAAAGTGTTCTCTTTTTTTAGGAATATAGGCTACTATAATAAGTTCATCAAAGGTTATACAACCATTTCATCTCTAGTATAATCTTTACTGTGCAAGAATGTAAATTTTGTCTAGAGTTCAGAATGCCAAGTAGCTTTCATCAAGCTAAAGAAGAGATTAGTTACTATACCCATACTTGTTTTGCTAGAATGGATAAATCCTTTTCACACACATGTGTATGCTTTGGGAATCATAATCGAAGTTGTGCTTACACAACCCAAAGAAGGTGCACTGGACCATCCTATTCATTTTGCTAGTAGAAAATTATCTAACATAGGGAAAAACTATACAACTATGAAATGAGAAACATTGGCCATTATATTTGCACTTCAAAAATTATAGCACTATCTATTGTTGAAACCATTCAAATCCTTCATTGATCATAAAGCCCTAAAATATCTTATCAACAAACAGATGCTAGCTGGATGCATCTCTTGATGGTTAATTTTGTTTCAAGGAATTCAATTCTACATAAATGTCAAACTAGGATGAGAGAACATAAGACCAGACCATCTCAATCATATTCCTAATGGTGAAAAACAAAAATAATTACATGAAGACTCTCTTGATGCTCACCTTTTCTATGTCTCTATGATTCTTAAAAATTTTGATCCATTGCCAACTTCCTCAAGCAAAGGGTCTTCCATATGCACTATCAAAAGTGTGATAAGAAGTAGTTTGTTACTAGATCCCTATCATATACCATCATTAATGGGATTTTTTATCACTTAGGTAAGGATGAAGTCTTGTGTAGGGTTATCTTGGAACATGAATGACCTCAAATCTTACATAAATCACATCAAGGAGTTGTAGGAGGACATTTCAAAGGAGAGGCGATGACTAGAAAGATTTTACAGAGTGAATTATGGTGCCCAAATCTAGTCCAAGATGCACACAAAGTTGTGTAACACTGCAATGTCTACCAATGCATAGGTAAACCACTATAGAAAGATAAGATGCCTTCATATCCTCTGTTAGCTGATTAGCCTTTTGAACAATGGGGTATTGACTTTGTTATACCTATCAACCCATTAAGTAAATATAGCAAAGCCAGGTACATCATTACTATGAGAGACTATTTTACTAAGAAGGTTAAAGTTAATACAACACCTATCTATGGTGTGAAGGACACAACAAAGTTTCTATATGAAAACATCATTACATGGTTTAGATTCCCTATAAAGTTAGTATGCAATAGAGGAATACAATTTTTAAATAATACCATTAATTCTCTAACTGAAGAATTTATGATCTCTCATCATAAAAGTACTACATATCATCCAAAGGTTGATGGCCAAGTTGAAGCTTCCAATAAAGTGCTACAAAAATTTTTTACAAATATCTATGATATAAATTTGGATGATTGGGAAGATTAGATTCCTATGATTTTGTAGGTGTATCACACATATTATAATAAGGGTTACATGATTTACATCATTCTAGTTGGTGTATGGTCTCAAAGAAGTCATTTCAATAGAATACTTAGTACCCAACCTATACATTTCCATGGTCATGCAACTCATAGATCATGAATCCCTTACTAACTAACTCCTAGAACTAAATTAGATGGATGAGTTTAGATGTAGAGTAGTATGGATGCAAGAAATGCATAAGCAGATTTAGAAATTGTGGCATGATAAGAACTTGTGCCAAAAATAATTTTATAAGGATCAACTAGTTTTATTAGATGATAGTCAATTCAGTGTATTATTGGGCAAGCTACATATATGATGGAAAGGGCCCTATATTATGCATGAACTAACACAACAAAGAACCATGGTTTTAAGATATCTTCAAGGAACCATGATACTAGGGTAGGTAAATGGATGTAGGCTAAATCCCTACCACCAATAGTTGATTGATCTCATTCTGTAATTTGAGTGGTTGATGAGTATTACCATGTAGATTAGGATTTCCCTATTTTTCATGCTTTGTGTGTGTGTTTTTTTTCTATTTATTTGTTTGCAGATGATCTCATAAACAACATTTGTAAAATATAATAAGAAATAATCACATGTACCAAACATGCACAAGAGGATCCATGTGTGTCACCAAAAAATTCAAAAAGGAGTGAGTGAAAAATATTAAGCCTAAGAAAGATATGGCAACATCACATTAGTAAGATATCCATCAAATAATGTCCATCTACTAGAAGTAAATGCTAGATCCAACGATCGATGGATGTGATCTTCAAAAAATCAGTGGCTCATCAACATCATCTTCTCATACCCCTCATACAAATACCAAAGAGCATAATGGAATAACTCCACATATGCACCAATGACTAACTATAAAATCTAGATTAGATACCAATTTGCCACATCTACCAATGCATTCAAGATGAGTGGACAACGTACTGTGGCCTAGATGTGAAAGCTAAGAGGCACCAAATCTATAAATGTTAAATTGAACACCAAGTCAATAGTTCATCCTTGAGCATATTTTTCATGTAATACACCTATCAAGAGCCGAGCTATTTTATTTTCATAGAGAATTCCAATTGTCTAATTTCACTTAGCTATGGATACTTCATAACTAATTAGGGTTCTCGTAGATGTAAAAAAATAAGTTATAAGTATTGACATGGTGCTCTAATAAACAAAGTATAGTGACTAAGAGCCATTAGATTACCTCTACCAAGATAAACAAAAGCTATTTTGCCTCAATCTTGTTGATGGTACACAACCACTCACCCTCATAATTCCCCACCAATTCCATAACATAAATGTTGATCACCTATTAGGATTTCCCACATATGGTGACCTAGGATAAATTGTTTAAGTATTGCTTGGGTGATACAATGAGGGCACAATATATTTGGGTCTGAATGAGATTATGGTAATCAATACATAATTTATGGCTTGAGCTTTGGGCATGGATACATTAGAAGACTTTTTGTTGCCCTATAAGATGAAAATGCCTCCCATTTTGTAAGATGTATGAGATCTGTACATGTGGGGAAATAGAGGGATTCCCATAAATTAAATCCCAAATAATCCAATGCGCATACATGTGGAGTGAATAACTAGATTATTTTAGTAGATGACTAAGTTTGATAAACAAATTCCCAAAGGCATCATGGACATCATTCATAGGATGATCTACTGAAATGAATAGTTTAACTAGATGGAGTACTTTGTCTAGGAGCTACTCACAAATATTGAAAAATGTTGCACTTTCCCTAAGCAAACATTTTAGTATCAGTTCTTGATCTTCCTCCTTTATTTCATGTAGTGGAATTCATTGAAGGGCTAAGTGCAACTAGATATAGACTACTAGCTAGTGTAGTAATTCCATAATCTTATTTGGATGTAGGATCATGGAGCTCTCACACATGAGGTAAAGTTCAAATCTTGGTGAGAGGATTTCATAGACCTCATCACCACACATCCTCAAGTGTTATCTAATGTCATGCAGTACCTAGGTTAGTAAGTAGCCATCACTTTATTGTCCAAGGGTATCTTTATAAAAATCCATGAGTTATTATACTCACCATTCAAAGTGCTCCCCTTCATCATAATGGATATGGCACAGGCCAAAGTGGCCTGATAAAAAGAGTTTGCATCCAAGCGTGTGACCCCTTTACAATCTATACCACCTAGTGTAGATATCCTTATCACTCAATAACCAAATCCAGCACCAAGCTCACAATAATAGAAAGGGAAATAAATCAGATCTTCTTTTGGCATCCCCTCTCCTAAAGTGAACAACATGTAACACTACGACATGGAAGGATGATATGAAGGTGTTGCAAATAGCTCATTCTTGTGATCTCATCTAGATGGGCATAGATGAACAAGAAGTCTACCTAGTCATTTTAGTAGACATGGTTGGAGACTACTATGAGGATGAAGAAAAATAATTCTTCTTTTGGAAGGTGGTGTATATAGTGCAAGTCCAAAATCAAGTTCCCCTAGAGTTTTGGGTGGACCTCCCATCCTACCCACCTTCCATCATTATGGACACATTCCAAGAAGAAGCAGAGTAGTTGAAATATAGAATAGACTTCTTCCAGCCACAACTTACACTAACCTTCATAGATAAAGACATTTTTACACCTCTTTTGGAGAGTTTACTTGAACAACTCATTTGTAGGCCCCAAACATGGTGGGAGGCAAGGGTCTCACCTACCTTAGAAGAGTGCACATTTATTTGACTAGATTATACATATGAAGCATAACCTACTCCTAAAAATTATACATCACCACCCAAATGTAGATTGGTCATGATCAAGATGAGGAAAGTGTAGGTTCCAAGTTTAGAGGTATGACCAGCTAATTCACCACCATCAACATAATTTCAAGAGATTGAAGAGCTTGCACTAGATCAGCCAACAATAGAAGAGCAATATGTCTCTAGGGTAGAATTCACTTGCATAGATGAACACCAGGCGAGGAAGGAAGAAAAAAAGATAAATAAATAAGAATCATAGCAATAGCATGAAACACAATGAGCCCAAGAAGCTGAGGCCACATAATAGGCTAAGGATGTAGAGGTAGATATATAGAAGGCCATGGAGAAGGCCAAATAGGCTCAAGAAGTAGTTGACATAGAAAAACAAACACATGAGAGAGATAAAAAGGAAAAGGAAAAAGAAGAAGAAAAGAGGAAATAAGATGCAATAGTCTAAGAATAGAAATAAATAGTAGAAGTTTCTAGAAATAAGAAGGAAGAGGATGATGAAGCCTTGAAGCAATAACAAGTGCAGTCAAAAGCACAAGCACAGGCCCAAGCTATATAAGAACAAGCCAAGGCTATAGCCCTAATAGTAGAGTAGATAAAAAAGAGAAGAAAAAGAACAAAGGAAGAAGGAAGAAAAAGAGAAAAAAGAAGAAAGAGGAAGAAGATGAGAGAAGGAAAAAAGAGAAAAAGGAAGCAAAAGAGAAGAGAAAAAGAAGAGAGAAGAGGAAGAGGAAGAGAAAAATAAGAGTGAGGAAGAGGAAAATAAAAAGAAATAGAACAAGGAGGATGAGGACAAATAAAAGATGGGTGAAGATGCTGCACAACAAAGTGTGCTAGAAACAAAGGCCATAGCACAGTAGCAAGCACCACCCACAACACAGTCAAGATCATAGTTACCATAACTTCCACTAAGAGGTGTCTGGCTTTGGGATGTCCCCTCAGTCACTGCTCATTGTACTACCTTTTCACTACTACTAGCCACCTATTGATGCCTGAATATGTATCATAGGTGACCAGAGTGTTTAAGAACACTTCTCATTTTAGAATTCTAATAATTTAGTGCATGAGTTGTAGGTTGTGATAATCATATTATCTGTTGATAAAATAGAGGCAAAACAAGTAAACTATTTCACAATATTTATAGTGTTTGGTGGTTGGGAGCCATCATGGCAAAATAGTTAATCTATGCAAAATATGAAGTATGTTTTGCTAAGAATGGTGAATTATGATCAAGAAAATCTAAGAGGGATATTTACAATCAAAATTAAGCTAGAGTGATATGGTTAAAACAAAAGAGAAAAATGAAAGGTAAGGTAGAGAAGAGATGTTGTTGATCTTCATTCCAAACATCATGATAAAGCTCAAATATCATCCAGGTATGCACTTAACTAATGTATGACATGAAGTATCATAATCTCAAATCCTATCACATATTAGACAAACATCTAAGGAATGTGAGAAATAATGAAAATAGGAAACAAGTTCACTTTAAATATTTAACCCTACAAGCAAATAACATTAGCCCAAATGCAAGAAGAGTAAGAAAACAAAATGAACCTAATAACTTTCAATTAACCTAGCATTGGCACAAGTTAACAACTCTACATTCAAATACACACACCAAGAATTCATAAGAACCATTCAAATCTAGAGGTCAAAGAAAATGAGAGGGAATCCAAGATGACAAAAGACACAAACAAATAAGACAAACTTTAAATAATTCTTTGCTTATATTAATTACTCAAAAGTTACAATGTAATTTTGGATCTAAGAACTCCCTCCCTTTTATAATTGACAATGCTCCTTTTATAGGATGCAAGGAAGCATGTTGGTTAGTCGTATCTAATTATAAAAGTACAAGTTTTAGGATAGTTGTCCTTTCTACAAATGTTCTAGAATACACTAAACTTTTCCCAATGGACTTATCTATAAGCAATTTATTTTATGAGCTACACATGCCTTTAGAAATAGAATATTTCATTTTCAAAATGTACAATGCTTAGCTACAAGAATAATATTCTTAATTTGACTAATCTTTGGGAACCTTGTTTTTTTATAAGATATTAATTGCCCTCTGGTGATATTTTGTCTCTCTAGAAGGATCTTCATTCTATAATGTTTCTCTTCAATTAGCTCAATGTGGATAATTGGTTTCATGAAGAGATCCTTCATTTGACCTGTTAAGATCTTATGGTATTTATCTACTCTTCTTAATGGCTCTTTGATGTTGTTTTATTTCTCTAACAAGATGTCCATCCTAGATTCCTCTTGGTTCTTGCTCCTTACTTCCTATGTGACCAGGGTAGCTCTATGCTTAAACTCTTCATTAATGATGAGGTCTATGGAGTTGAATGTAGTTGGTTTGGTGATTAGGTCCCAATCAAGTGTTCCATCATGTTTTGTAGCTACTTGTCATCCTCAATGAGACTTTCCAAGTTCTTGGACTAGGTGCTCAAACCCTTGATCTTGTCCACAAAAAATCTCATGACTGTGTTTAGATGAGCCAGGATAAGTGTTTTGAAACTATGAATTTGATCTTCAATCAATATTTGATCAAATACTTTATTTCATCCCTTAATTTCTATCATTGGTCATGGATTTCAAATTTCTCACTAGTGGTCTATGGTTTAATTTTGGATTGTATTACCATTAAACATATGACAATTCAACTTTTCTAGCTGGATTATGTTGAATATAAGGCCAAACTATGGATCTTGTATGTGTTTAGGGATTTCTAAAGGTTTTCATAGTTCTCTAATGGTGGTAGTTGTCTGAACTTACACGAGCTTCATTACTTAGATCCTAATTAGTCTGCATGCTTATGCCTTTGTATTTCCTGGGTCTACAAGATCTTCCACTTGGAACATTATACTTACATGGATATGAGGTGGCATCATCGTGGCACCCATGTGGTAATTTCATAGAATTTTGCTCATTCATATTTTTAAAAATGACCATTTCCTTTTAAAATTCTTGTTTGATTTCATGTCATTGGATTATCCCTGCATAGATCAATATTGATCATCAATCTTGATCTAAGAACTTCAATTCCATTAGTTACTCACTACATTCCCCATAGTTATGACACTTGTCACTTTTACATTTTCCTTGAATTTTCAATGTTTGTTATGCGTCATTGATCTCGATTTCATGAATCAATCATACTCCATTGATCTTGGTCTACTTAATTATACCTCCTACTCCATAGACCATTGATCTGAATGTTTATGATCATCCATGGACTGTTGATATTTAAAATATGCTTAGGCTATAATTTAGTGGCTTGAATCTATGCCACACGTCATCTCCATATTCATCTTGACTTTTCAACGTTCATATCACACCATTGGATCATCTTTGTCAAAACAAATGTGCTCTATTAGATCTTGGTCTTCAAATTTGAATGTCATTGGTTGATGAGTGTTCTTTGGCTGAGATTGTGACACTTGTCACCTTCTTGCTTGTCTTGGGGCTCTATTGAAGCTTTGACTCGATATGCATCATTGGATCAACCTAGCTCAAGAAAATGTATACCATTGATCTTGTGAAGATGTTATAGCTTTAGCTTAGGTTTACGTTCTTTGAATTTTCAATTTTAATCTTACACCATTAATCTCATTCATTTGGACAAACACAGATCATTGATTTTGCAAATAAAAATAACATTTAAGTCAATGCTCGAGGAAAATAAAAGACAACATAATTTTTTAGACTATAATTTTATTTCATGTTTATAAACATAGGCAAGTCTTTAGAAAAAAACATTTTAAGTTAAGTTTTGAGACATAATAAAAGGAACCCCATGGATAATCAAAGACATAGCATATAGTCTTAGGACAAGGCCTTTAGGCTAAGTCTATAGACATAACAAAAGGTCTTAGTGGTTAGTTAGACCATGTGGAAACAAAAGGGACCAAGGGGGGCTCAGGGAAATAAAGATACCAAGCATAAACATTTTAGACTAAAGTTTGGTCATGTTAATAAAATGACTAAACCTTAGGATAAAAAAATATAACCAAGTATATGGCATAATAAAAGGGACCCTGCATTTAGTTAGACCATGCTAACATAAAAGGGAATAAAGGGGGCTTAATACATGAAAAATTTAGGATAAATATTTTAGACTAAGGTCTTGGTCATGGTAATAAACATGACTATGACCTTAGGATAAAATATAAAATAATTCAAATTAAAGTGTTCCCATGAAAATGTTCCCACCAAATTTGCATTTAATTCAAAAGGCATGAGCTAGGGTAATTAGAGTTAGTGCTTTAATCTGATCAGACATGAATTCAACTTGCTTTTAATAGACCAAAGTCTTAGTTAAAGATCAAATCATTATTAAATCATAAAACCTAGAAATTGATCATTCTAAATGGACTCCATTGGAGTTGTTACCTAAAACATTAAGATAAAATGTTAGTAACTTTAGATAATATCAAATCAGGTGTGAATGACCTTCAAATAAAGATAATGTGCAAAACACTCTAATGGTACTTTGATCAGATGAATTTTCAAATTTAGGGTACACATTTACACAATTTAAGACAAGGGTCCCCATTTTTTGAAAATGGGGGTATGTTGACCTCAATAAATGGTGACTTATGGAGGAAACATAACAATATGTTAGAATTTAGATGCTCTAGTTTAGACTAATAATTAAGATACTTATTCCATTTTATTAGGTGCAATTATTAAGATCAGTTCATGGTTATAAAAAATCTTGCACATGTAGAATTAGGATCAAACATCAAGACATAGCCATGATATAATTGTGTTTTGATTCCACTTACTGATTACCACATGATTTAGAGAACAACTTCTAGGTTCATGACATTAACCATTAACATTGACTTTCATCATGTTTGGATATTCATTAATAACCATGTTTTAGCTCAAAGAAGGATTTAATCTGATGCCAACTAGGCATCCATAATCCCAATAGAGATGCCTTTGGCTCCACTCAAGGCCTTACCCTACTACCATCTAGATTTCCATTTCCACAGTGGAGATTACCAAAATCATCTTTGCTTAGAAAGTTCTTGAATTTTGCAATAAAGTTCTTATTTTTTGTATTTTTTAAGTCATTTTGACTTTCTAGGAAAGGTTAAGAACTAGGTTAGCCAGGTTTTGGGATTTGGTCAAGTATTTGATCTTCAGACAATCATCCTTGGTTGTAAACTTTGTCCCAAGCAATTAATGTTTTTTAATTGCAAGCATGACTATATCCCAATAATCTAGTCTTTCACCCTACATGTGTAATCCTTTTTAAAACCAATCTTAGATTATAACAATGCTCAAGATCCCAAGGAAAAATTGTCCTATTTATTAGTCTTTACTAGTTTATCTAAACTATAACATTAATATCATATTTCAATAATCCATGATCAACCAATTCTGAGAGAACAAACCTGCATTCCTAAACTATGAGGTTTCTTTTGATCATTATGTGAATATTGAGTTGAGGACTATCCAGAATGAATTATTGCAATTGGAACAAAGCAAAGAAAGCAAACCAACTAAACACAAAGAAAACAAATAGAAAGTAGAGAAATAAGTAAAAAAATATATACAAACATATGTATAAACAAGGGATAGAAAGGAAAGAATAGAAAGAAACTAACCAAGCCTACCTACACTAACTCTAAATATTCTTAAAGTTCACTCCATGAAGACCCCAAGTGAGAAAATAGAGAAGTAGTGATTAAGTAACTTCCCATTGGTGGGTAGTGTGAACTCTACTCCTTGTAAGTCTTTCAGCTTGAAGGTGTTGTCTCTAAGTATCTCAATAATCTGATAGGGACCTATCCACAAAGGTGTGAAATTCTCATGTTTACCCATAGGCTTAGATGTCTTGTCCCAAAGAATAACTAAGTCTCCTTACTTTAACACCTTTATTTTTGAGCATTTATCAAACTACCTCTTGGCTATGGTTTTTTGCCTACTAAAAGTATCAAAAGCCTCCTCTCTTGCATCTTTCATTTGTATGATGTCCAACAACCTTGAACTTGAAAATTCTTAGTCCTCTTCCATGTACTCTTACATGAACTTGTCTGTTGGAAGATTGAGTGTGATGGGAAATATGGGTTCCTTATCATATACCACCAATAATGGTAATGCCTTGAGATCTTGCTTAACCCTTATTCTATTTTCCCAATGGGCATACTTGAGTATCTTGTACCATGTTCTTAGTTTATCAATTGTAGACATATTTATGTCTTTCATCAAGTTCTTATTCATTGATTTAGATACTAAATTGCCTTGAGGATAATGGTTTGATGAAAACTTGAGAATGATGATGTTATCATATGCCCATTCTATCATCTTAATGGATACAAAGGTAGATCCATTATCACAGACTAGAGATATAGGAGTCCCAAACCTTATGCATATGTTTTCTTATAAAAAATTGATCACTTCTTTGGTCCTACACTATTTAGTTGTCATTGATTCAATCCATCTAGTATAGTAGTCAATATTAGTTAGAATATACTTGTGACTATCAGAGGAATTGGGGTTAATGACCCCCACAAAATCTAGTCCCCATTAGGCAAAGGGTCTGTCAATCATTACTAGCTTTAGTGACATGGCTACCTTGGGTTATTTAATGTTGAATATTTGACATGAGTGACATTCTCTTACATTCTTGTGATTGTCCTTGAAGATACTAGGCCATTAATATATAACTCTAAGGATCTTGTGTGTTTTAATCCTTCTAGATGGATATCCACTTCCCATTTTTTCATGGGAGCTACTCATGATCTCAACTACTTCACTTTTGGAGACATATCTCAAGTAAATGCTTTCAAAGTTCTTCTTGTACAACACTCCATCCTTGATCATAAAATGAGTTGTCTTGAGCCTTAAAGCTCTTCTTTGTTCATTACTTAACCCTACAAGATAATAACCATTGATTAGTAAGTGGATAATGGGATCATACCAATCATTGGGTCTAAAACTTTGTTTCTCTACCTACATAAAAATTAGCTTGGGATTGGTATTGGAAATCAACTAAATTAAACCTTGACACCTTACCAATTTTGTAATCTTCATCTCTATATCATATTCTTGGAGAACAAACATCCACTTACTTCTCCTTTCTCCAAGTTCACATTGACTAAGCATGAGCTTAGTGGCAGGGTTTGGTAGTATTTCATGTACCTTATTTATAAATATATAATGCCCAAACATTTTCACTACCTTGACCAAGGCACATTTTTTGTTTGTCGATCAAAGATTAGTTCAAATAAACATTTTTAAGGTTAGTACTCATAAAATCTATTGGATGGTCACATCCATCTATCTTCTGAGTTATAACTAAAAGTATTATATGATATAAAGCAAAGGGGTAAAGATAAAAATCTTTAGTAAATTCTAGACTTATCAAGACTGGGGCTTGTCCAATTACTTCTTTGATTTCCTTCAAGGCCTTCTTTATCTCCTTATTCTAATTAATCTTAGCATCTTTCTTCAACATGTCATTCAAAGGTCTCACCATTTTTTCAAAACCCAAAATGATTTTTCTTAAAAAGCTTATCTTACTAGAGAATGACTTTAAATCCTTCCTACTATTAGGGGGCTCTATATTAGTTATTATATCTACTCTATCAAGATCTATAGAGATTCCCTCCTTAGTGATAACATGTCCTAATAGTTTTCCCTTGGTAACATAGAAAATACTTTCTTCGGGTTGAGATAAATCTCATACTTTCTACATCATTTAGATACCTATTGTAGGTGCATAATGTGATCCTCCCTATTTTTAAAAAATATGGTCACATCATACATGTATATGATAATCCACTTACCTAAAAGACCTTGGAAAGCATGATCCATATCCCTCTAAAAAGTGGATCCTACATTTATAAGTCCAAATGGCATTGTCTTGTAGGAAAAGGTAACCCACTTAGTAGTAAATGTAGTTTTCATCCTGACTTCTTGGTTTACCAGTAGTTGGGCATACCCTAAAAATCCATCAAGAAAAGGCATCATGGTTGAACCAAAAATAATTTGAATTATTTGTTCAAGAGAAGGTAGGGGATAATTATATTTCTTAGATTCTCTATTCAAATTTATAAAATAAATACATAATCTAATTTCAACATTTTTCTTTCAGACTGGTACTAGGTTAACCACCTAAGTGGAGTGTCTAATGGGAAACACAATATTGGCATCTAAGAGCTTCTTAACCTCTTTGTATATCAGCGGTTCTAAGATAGGGTTGACTAGCCTCTATTTTTATCTGAAAGGTTTTTAGTTCTTCTTTAATGTGTTATGACCTTTGGATCAAAGATTTTTAGGTCTTCATAGGGTCATGCCATGACATCTTTATAGTTGGTAAAAAATTATTTGGCTCTTTTGGACTCAATACTTGCATACATTATACCAATATTAACCAATTGAGGTTGACCTTGAAGTCCAAGATCAATTGCATTATAATCCTTCCCACTTAATTTAGTAATCTTGACTATCTTAACTAGTCTATCTATGTCGACTAGTCTCTCTAAGGATATTATCCCTTTAGGGATCTTATTCTTATTAAATTGGATGACTTTATGATCAAGCTTGCCCTCAACTTTTCGATCATCAAGGGTATTTTCACTAGCTTCATCTATTACATAAGATTTAAATCCTCTTGAGCTAGCCATGAAGTCTAGGATCTATTGGTCATCACTAAATACTAGTAGATGGTTTACTTTATCAGGGACCAAAAGGCATGGAACCAAATCATTACTAAGGTTTTGGGAGTCTTGGCTTGGAATAAGATTAGTAGTTATTGAGGCAAGCTCATCAATAGCCTTGTTCTCTCTTATAAGGATGAAAACAATGTTAAAAGCTTCAAAATATTTAATCAAATCCCAAACTCCAAACTTTTACTTCTTAGAATAGGACAACTTACACTGATATATAATCTTGACCTGGTTAATTATTTAGAGTCACCAAAAACTAATAGTTCTTGGACCTCTTGTTTGATTCAAAATTGTAATCCAAGAATAAGTTATTCATACTCATCCAAATTATTGGTACATGAAAATTGAAGTTTGTAAGAGGCATTGTACTCTTTCCCAATGGGATTCATTAATA
Source organism: Torreya grandis (assembly GCA_037957365.1). Lineage (NCBI taxonomy): Eukaryota > Viridiplantae > Streptophyta > Pinopsida > Cupressales > Taxaceae > Torreya > Torreya grandis. The sequence goes on from JARHVA010002341.1 coordinate 470,059, forward strand.
CCACTCCTACTCTAGAACCTGATTTACATCTAGCACCATCAAAATAAAGCTTCCATAATCCAAGCATAGCATGAGAATTTTTAGAGTTACATACCTTTGTGGTGTCAAAAGTGTAAAAACTAAGATTTGAGTTAACCATGTCGACCCTATCATTGATTGCATTATACTCGATGATTATATGCTTCATTTTGGGCTCTCTTTCTATCCTAATTTGGTTGGGGACTCCCTTCCAAGGCAACCACATATTTGAATAATTTGTTGACTTATAATCATTCAAACTCCTAATCTAGTCTCTGCTCAATATCATCCCATAAGCATTAGGGATGTCCACTACTTGGATATCAATGAACTGCTATATTCTTAGCTCTAAGGCAATATGCATGTGAACATTTAACAATTTACCAATCACTTTGACTCTTAAATTATCTAACTGAGTTATAAATCTATCAGATTTAATGGGAGTCAAATCAAATTGCTCACAAATACCTTTAGGCATAATATTTACAAATGCACTAGAATATAACAAATAATTATGAAAATTCTTACCAAAGATCCTGACTATAAGTAAGAAAGGGGGAACATCTGATTTACTTTTATGTATTACAACATTAGCATGTGTAGACTTTTGAGACTTATTAGGCGTTTTAGACAAAGATTCCAATAATAGATCCTTTTGTTTTGTGATCTAAGTCAACTCATGCAAGTTAATGTTAGCTTTGATCCTTTTCATGTCATCCACTATATTATATCCAATCTTATTATAAGATTTAGATGCATCAGCATTGAGTTTAGATGTACTTAACTTAGGAGGATCTAGATTATTATCTAATATAGTATTAGGAGTGTCAAAGTTATTTGGAGGATTTGAAGTGGTCAATGGTTGATTCTACTCCTTATTTCTCAAAGGATAGGTATTCTTAAGAAATTACTAAAAGGTATGAAGCTCTTCAAGAATATCCTCAGGCTCATTGTCCTCTTAGAAGGAGATCTCAAATGTCTCCACCATGAGAGTTTAATCAAATGATCTAGATAACCTTGAATAGCTAGATGTACCTACATCACAATATTTATTAAGGACAACTTCAAAAGTACCTAACTCTTCTTGAAAGGCTTCAAAATCACTACGAAATTCAACACAATCTATTTCCACATGCTTATAAGTGTAATGTACTCTATAATAGTCAAATAAAGCAACATCAACAAGATTAATATTAGGTACATTCTTGATCTCATATGACTCATTGTTCTTATTATTATGGTAACTATCATTCTAAAATATGTTAGTGGGCCTATTGAACCTTTGAAATGAGAAATTATTACTAGAAATCTCTCTAGTATTTCCCACTTGATTTTACAACTAAAGGAAGTTAGTGCTAAGATTTTGAACCATTTTGAGGATAGAGTCACTCTCATTATTTGGTGCCTCAAAATTATGAAATTTAGTTTTAGGAATTAAATCTTTTTGATCCTATGGATGAGATCTATTAGCAATATTATTCAAGAATCCTAGGTTTTGAGTAGGACATGCATGACTCAAAGGTAGTTGCTTCAAGACTAAAAGTTGGTTCAGGGTAAGCATATTTTCATTTGCATTGGGAATGACATTTAGAATAGGTAAATATGGATTGAAATTATGAATGGAATATGCTAATTTTCTTTGGGGTTATATCTGGTCATTAATGATCATAGCCTCAATATAAGCTAAAGCTAATGTATTCATGGGCCCAACTCTCTTTATAAACATAAAAGTCATGGGATATAGGGCATACTTATAGATTTCTAAGGCTAAAGCCCCATCAAGTCTATAATGGGATATTATTATAATGAACATCTTCTAGAATCTAGCATTGAAGGCTCTTATGGGCTCATTTACATCTCTTTTCACTGTGGTGAATTATTTGTACAGGACACAAGGACTAATGATTCTACCAAATTGATCAATGAAAATATTGTTAAAATTAACCCAACTGGTAATGTAGTCTTCAAGAAGGTTTATAAACTATCCATATGTAGCATCTCTAAAATTAAAAGGTAATAGTCTACATGCTACATCTTCATGAGTCACATTCAACAATCTTAAAGCAGTTTTAAAACTCTTAATGTGTTTTTCAGTAGTTATAATGCCACTAGGAATAAATGTTGGCAAATAATTTTTAGGATTAAAAGGAATTTCATGTATCACACCTGGCACATTGATTGAATAACCACCTATCTAAGCCATACCTTGATAGGGATCAAACACAGGAGCACCCTAAATTGGTGAAGTTGGTAAAGACTTTGAAAGTTTGCACTTACTTTTATCTCACCTAGTTCTTATATGAACTTCTAATGAAATTAGAGGTTCTCTAGTCAATGAACATGGCCTTGTCCTAATTATTGGTAGTTATAACTTATAGGTTTTGAATCATATTTGAAATATGATGTGTCAATCTTATCTTTATAAGGAATAATGATTAGACTTGTACATTAAGCAATTTTTGCATAAATTTTTATAAAAGATGACAAAAGATAATACCATTTAACTAAGTTAAATAAAATATGTATCTAAACACATAAATATGATTGATATTTATATGTTTAAGCTGAAATAAACTCAAATTTTCAAAGAATGTATCAATCTTTGATCCAAAAAACTATTGATAACCTCAAATTCATTAAATTGACAAAACTTAAGCCATCTTTACCATTATTAAGCATATATATTTTTAAAATGTTGATCTTTATCTAAAGTAATCACAAAGATTGGTTTAAGACCATAACTATCAATGATATTTACACAATTGAGCAAAAAATGACACAATTGTGTAAATATTACACTGATTTTTTAACACAATTCACAAGAATGAGTAAAAATACTACAAAGATTTGACTAGGCCCTCCTTCTAGCAACAGTGAATCCCCTCGTGTTAATGCCTAAATATGTATCATAGGTGCCCAAAATGTTCAAGAATACTTCTCATTTTATAATTATAAGAATTCATTACATGAGTTTTAGGTTGTGATAATACTATTATCTATTGATAGAGTAGAGGGAAAGCAAGTGGACTGTTTCACAATATTTATAATGTTTGTTGGTTGGGAACCACCATGGCTAAATAGTTGATCTATGTAAAATATGAAGTATGCTATGCTAAGAATGGTGAATTATGATCAATAACTAATCTAAATACTAATCTAAGAGGGATATTTACATTCAAAATTAAGATAGAGTGATCTAGTTAAAAAAAAGAGCAAAAAGAAAGGTAAGGTAGAGAAGAGATGTTATTAATCTTCAAACCAAACATCATGACAAAGCTCAAATATCATCTAGGCATTCACTTAATAAGTGTATGACATGAAGTAGAATAAGTTTAAATCCTATTACACCTTAGGAAAACATCTAAGGAATGTGGAAAATAATGCAAATAAGGACCAAGTTCACTTTAAAGATTTACCCCTGCAAACATACAACATTAGCCCAAATGAAAGAAGAGTAAGAAATGAAATGAACCTAAAAACATTTAATTAACCTAACATTGGCAGAAGTTAACAAATTTTCATTCAAATATACACACCAGGAATTCATAAGAACCATTCAAATGTGGAAGTCAAAACAAACAAGTGAGAGAGAAGCCAAGATGACAAAAGACACAAATAAATTAGACAAACATTACAAAATTTCTTGATTATATTAATTGCTTAAAAGTTACAATGTAATTTTGGCTCTAAGAACTCACTCCATTTTACAATTAAAAATTCTCCTTTTATAAGATGAAAGGAAGCATGTTAGTCAGTCCTATCCAATTACAAAAGTACAAGTGTTATGAAAATTATCATTTTTACAAATGTTCTACAATACACTAGACTTTCCCCAATGGACTGATCTATAGGCAATGTGTTTTACAAGCTACACATGCCTTTAAAAATAGAATATTTCATTTTTAAAATGTGCAATGCTTAGTTATAAGTAGAATATTCTTAATTCAACTAATATTTGGGACCCTTGTACTATTGTAAGATCTTTATTTCCCTCTAGTGTTATTTTGTCTCTCCAGTAGGATCTTCATTCTATAATGTTGCTCTTCAATTAGCTTAAGGTCAACAATTAGTTTTATGAAGAGCTCCTTAATTTGATCTACTAAGCTTTTTGGGTATTTATCTACTGTTATTAATGCCTCTTTGATGTTGTTTTGTTTCTCTAGCAGGATATCCATCCTAGATGTCTCTTGGTTCTTACTCTTCACTTCCTACATGACTAGGGGAGCTTTGTGTTCAAACTCCACATCAATGATGAGGTCTATGGAGTTTAATGTAGTTGTCTTGGTGATCATGGTCCCAATCAAGTATTTCATCATGTTTTTCAGCTACTTGTCATCCTCAAGGAGACTTTCCCAATTCTTAGACCAGGTGTTCAAACCCTTGATCCTATCCATAAGCAATCCCATGACTATGTTTGGATGAGCTAGGCTAATTGTTTTGAAACTATTAATTTGATCTTCAATCAATATTTTATCAAATCCTTTGTTATGTCCCTTAAGTTATACCATTGTTTATATATTTTATCAAATTGCTCACTAATGGTCTGTGGTTCAATTATATATTATACTACCGTTACATATATGATAATTCAACTTGTTTGGCTTGATTATGGTGAATACAGAGCTGAATTAGGGATCTTGTATGTGATTAAGGATTTTTGAAGGTTTTCACAATGCTTTAATGATGGCAACTGTCTGAACTTGCATGGGCTTCATTACTTAGATCCCAATCAGATTGTGTGTTTATGCCTTTACATTTCCCCAAGTCTATAAGATCTTCCACGTGGCACATTATACATACGTGGCTTCAAGGTGGCATCATCATGGTACCCATGTGTAATTTTCAAGGAATTTTACTTGTTCATATTTTTAAAAAAATATCATTGCCTTTTTAAATTCCTACTTAATTTTGCATCATTAAATCATCCCTACACATATCAACGTGGACCATCGATCTTAATCCAAAAACTTGAACACCATTGGATTATTGCTACATTCCCCATGGTTATGACACTTATCACTTTTTCATTCTCCTTGACTTTTCAATGTTTGTTATACACCATTAGTCTTGATTTCATGGATTAATTACACTCTATTGATCTTGATATACTTAATTGTACCTCTTGCTCCATAGATAGTTGATCTGAATGTATACACTCATCCATGGACCATTTATATTTAAAATATGCTCGAACTTTAATTTATTGGATTGCATCTATGCCACATGTCATTTCCATGTTCATCTTGAATTTTTAATGTTGATCTCACACTATTAGATCATCCTTATTTGAGCAAATGTGCTTTATTAGATTTTGATCTTCAAGGTCAAATGCCATTGGCTACTGAGTGTTCTTTGGCTGAGATTATGACACTTATCCTGGGGATTAGTTTAAGCTTTAGTTTAATATTCATCATTGGATCAATCCAGCCTAAATGAATGCATAGCTTTGATCTCATGAAGATGTTAGGGTCTTTGACTTTTAAATTTTAATCCTACACTATTGATCTCATTCATCTAGGCAAACATAGATCATTTATCCTACAAATAAAAATGACATTTAAATCAATGCTTGGGGAAAATAAAAGACTTAGCATAATGTTTTGGACCATAGTTTTATTTTATGTTAATAAACACAGACAAATCTTTAGAAAAAACATTCTAAGTTATGTTTTGAGACATAATAAAAGGGACCCCATGAATAATCAAAGACATAGCATATAGTCTTAGGACAAGGCCTTTAATCTAAGTCTATAGACATAAAAAAAGGTCCCAATGGTTAGTTAGACCATGTGGAAACAAAAGGGACCAAGGGGGGATCGAGGAAATAAAGATACCAAGCATAAAAAAATTAGACTAAGGTTGTGTTGTGTTAATAAACACAACTAAACCTTAAGATAAAAAAATAGAACTATGTTCACGGCATAATAAAAGGGACCCCACATTTAGCTAGACCATGCTAATATAAAATAAAATAAAGGGGTCTTGGTTTATGAATAAATTAGGATAAAAATTTTACACTAAGGTCTTGGTCATGTTAATAAACATGACTAGGACCTTAGGATAAAATATAAACTAAGTCAAATTAAAGTGTTCCTATGAAAATGTTCCTACCATATTTGAAATTAATTCAAAGGGAATGATCTAGGGTAATTAAAGTTAGGGTTTTAAGATGATCAAACATGAATTCAACTTGATTTCAATAGACCAAAGGCTTAGTAAAATATCAAATCATTATTAAATCATAAAACCCAGACATTAATCATTCTAAATCGACTCCATTGGAGTTGTAACTTAAAACATAATCATCAAATGTTAGCAACTTTAGATAAGATCAGAGATATGAATACATATTCTAACCAAATCAGGTATGGATGACCTTCAAATAAAGATAATGTGAAAAACACTATAATGATACTTTGATCAGTTGAATTTTCAAATTTAGGGTACACATTTTCATAATTTAAGATAAGGGTTCCCATTTTATAGAAATGGGGTTATGTTGACCTTAACACCACCATGCCATGATAAGATCCTACAACATCCACTTAAACATTGGACACACTCTTATTCAAGCATGAGGATTTCTTTGATGTCTCCCAATTGCCTTTGTGGAAACAGTTAGAGGGTGACATAGCTTTTCACGAGACCATCACATAAAAGGTCACCTCCTTAGAGTAAGAATAGGATCAATCAAAGGTAGAGAACATGAAAATCAAGGGTCACCTTTATGAAGTGGTAAAGATGATTGAAGACACTTGCCTAGACTTGGGATCTCAAGTAATCAGGAACCAAGTGATGTTTGACTATAGCAGGCTCAAGACCTTGGTCTCAGAGCTCACAAATTAATGTTGTGTAGTATAATAACTTTGCATAGTCAAAACATTAAGCCAAGGTATAAAGGATAAGGATGATACTTTGATTGCTTTATTAGAGTATCAAATCATGATTGAAATTATAGGCCCCTAAGCTTAGTATGTCACACATAATCTACTGGACTGGAAGCAGTAGCTCGATAATTCCATATCTAGTTCTAGTGTAGACTTCACCATAGCTTTAATAGCTAAGACAACCATGCATAGTCAGACTGTATCAAGGTATGAAATTGACCTTACTCTCTAGGAATCATTAAATTATATGTACAACATATGTAATTGAATCATCGTCTGTCAATAAGACCTATGCTGTAGTGCATTTGTAGTTCTCCAAGTAGAGCACCATGCATAAAAATTAGATCAACTGAGCATTAAAATCTAGATAAAGGTTAGTAATGCAAAGGTAGACATGAGTACCATTGAGGACTTAGACCTAAATGAGTTCATTAGATGTTATGCACCAATGCACATCCTAATCTATATGGTCCAAGAAGTGATGCTCATCTGGCATACATTCAAAATTGACCTAGCTCCATTCTACAGTGAGGTGGCCTAGATTTTCAATGTTCCTATTTACAAGCCACCATCTAAGCTCTAGCAAGAAATCATATAGCACAAGGATACTCAGTCTAGGGCCAAATATCTTGTTGTCCAATCTTCTTCCTCAATAATGTCACCCCTTCTAATTGATTACTATGCAATACACAAAATTTTATAAATGTTTTAACATATTTTTTTGTATTAGCTAATTAGTAAGATAAGTAGGGCCAAGATGGTTGAAAAATCATAAAAGGAGGCCACCTAGTTATGCCATCCTATTTAAAATCCAAAAGGGTGGTATGTTGGTATACTACTTAGTTGAAAACCTAAAAGGGTGGCTAAGTGGTGCACAAAAGGTGAAAACTAGAAATGGTGCCTTAAGCGATTACTATGACTCTTACTAGTATACCCAGTTTTTTAGATTTTACCCTTAGTGCATAGTAAAATGAACCTATGATGTTTTATTGAGATGAGACAACATTTTAAGTCTAAGAAAGTGTTGGGAGAATAAAATGGATAAGTAAAGCTACATAGAATATTCTTTGGATATTCATGCATTATATATGAAATTGTCAGCTATATGTATTATTTCCTATCCTCTATGACTTGTAAAAAGATATAAGATGAATAGTCCCCTCTTTTTTGTGCCAATGTATGAGAATAATTTTAATATTTAGGAACTATAAATGATTATAAATAGGTATGCTTGTATGAAGAAGATGATGAACCTTTTTTGAGATCAATATAGACTTTCTGGTTATGGTTACCTATTATATTTCTTATGTTATTTCTTGTATGTGTTAATATGTTTAATGTTTGGTTTAATCCTATTTAAATTAATTTGAATTCTCTATAAACCCTAAAAAAACTTTGGTTAATCTTAATTCTTATCTATCACATGATAATTCCTCTCTAACATGATTTTGTTAAATATGAATTCTCTGCACTATCCTACATAGTATTATAAAACTTAGCTATCCTCATCCTTAGAATTTTTTGCTATATCAAGAACCTCTACTAACAATAATAATGAGAACTATTTAGTGGGAACTATCTATCTTCCACTCATGGTGGGGCCTATTATTTAAAAGCCCCTCATGTAAATTCTTGATCTAGATCTCCCATACAACCTACTCCTTGGCCATCCATGGATCCATGCCAAGAATGCCATTCTATCCACCCTCCATCAATGTTTAAAGTTTTTTCATGATGGTATGGAATTTACCATTCTTAGTGAGCCTCAACCCTTTCAGTATCAAAAACTATTGGAAAGGGGATATCAATATTCTAATTATTTACCATTTATTGAAGATACCTGTGAATAAGTGAGGAGTCACCAAATATTTCTAATTATATCCATTCTAATGAGTTACTCTCTACATCCACTAATAAACCATCTACATCCACAAATCCACCATCTAGATTTTCCATTATGGATGCATGTATGGGAGAATATGAAATCCATTATGCCAGTTATCTAGTGAAAATTCAAATGTCCCTGAACAATCATGGCAAACACCATCATATAAAATAAACACAAGTCATTTGTAATATTGGAAAAACTTCTTTTGTGGAAGGTGGGTTCCTTTTTTAAGAACAAATTAAAGATTCAAATTCCTTTTAGCTCTATTCTGATGAATTAGCTGTGTTTCAAAAGTAATAAATTTCCTTACCTAAAGCCATTATGTAAAATGTCATGAATTATAAAGTAAAAGTTCTTGGTATCCATGAACAAGGTTTTATCGAACCTATAATGTCTACAACACATGAATCATTTCAAGGTATTGGATTCAAAATATCTAATGTGAACATATGCAATTATGATAATGACTTTTCTACCACATATGAGGAAGCCTCTTTAGACACTAACACAAGTTCCATTTATATCTATTTTGAAGACTTATCCATCACTAACCTATTTCATGATAATCTCATTTTTACCCTCGAACTAACCTTTCCACATATTATCCTATGGGACCAACAACAACCACCCTCACTTGATCATTTTTAGAACGATGAGTCCATATCTAAGTTTTTGAGAATTAGAGATCATATTCTAGTAAGAGATCACAAGAAAAGGTTTTTCAATTGAATTAGATAATGCTGCATACTTTGGGGAGATTTCAGACATAAATCATTCACAAAATAATCATATCCATGCAACCACATCTTATATAATAACATATGAAGACACTCGTAACTAGCAAGCTTTTGAGGAACTGAATCTTCCTTCACTTCCAATAAATTTTTATGAAGAATCCACTTTATTAATTGAAAATAATATTAACATTAATAATTGAACCAAATAAAATCTTAACATTTTGAAACTTTCTACTTCCCTCGATCTAGAAGAAAAATCCACTTTGACTCTACTCCATAAGGAATTTTCAGATGTTTTTACATGGTCATATGAAGACATGCTAGGTTAGATCCTTCACTAGTTTTTCATCACCATGTGTCACATAAATATGTAAAACTAATCAAATATAAATTCATAAAAATACATCTAAATGTGGCACTACTCATGAATAAAGAGTTACAAAATTAGTTTGAAATTGGGTTCATATGACCAATAGACTACTCATAGTGGATATTCAATATAATACCAGTCACTAAAAAACTAGTAGGAATAAGAATCTGCATAGGATATCAATAAATCATGTCCTAAACATGGATTTCCTTTACCAAACATAGACATGATTATTTATTCCATGTAATTTCATGAGATGTTGTCCTTAATGGACAATTTTTTAGGGTACACTCAAATCAAAATAACTCTTCAAAACCAACATAAGATAACATTTATAGAACCTTAGGACATATTTTGTTATCAAGTAATCCCATTTGGCCTTAATAATGTTTAATCCACTTATCAATGTGTAATGGTAGTTATATTTCATGATAATTTTCATGATATCGTTGAAGACTATGTAGATGATATTTTTAAAAAATAAAGAACTAGAGTAGATCATCATAAGGTACTACACAAAAAAATTAAACAAATGAGAGAATAAAAGGTTCATCTCAAAATAAATAAATGTGTGTTTGGGGTTACTTCAAGTAATATTTTAGGCTATGTTGTATCACAATGAGGCATAGAGGTGGATCTTGCAAAGGTCAGAACTACCCTGTAAATGCTTCCACCAAAAAACCTCAAGTAACATGCTCTTGATGTTTCATAAAAGATAAGATCCAAAGAGTTAAAGATGGTAGGTATTCTAAAATCTAAAAAAAATTGAATAAATTTTTCCATACCATTTCAACATGAACATGATGATGGTACCCTTTCCTTCACATTTTAAACCCCCAAAGATTGATAAGTACAAAGGAAAAAGAGATCTTAGAGACCGTCTTAAAAAAATTTATGGTGCATGTTCAGATGTTAATTATAGAAATGATTATCTATTAAAACTCTTTCCACTTAGTCTAGGGTTCAATCCCTGCAATGGTTTTACACTTACCTAAAAGATCAATCATAACCTTTGAGGACCTTTCCGAAAAATGTGTGCAACACTTTTCATATAATGTTGAACATGAATTATCCATATTAGATTTATAAAACATTAAAAAATGCAATGGGATACTTTGGCATCCTTATTGTATATATGGCATGCCTTATCAAGCTGGTTCCCATGGTCACTTCATGAAAAAAAACTTATAACTATCTTTACAAACAATCTCAATTCAAAGTTTGCCTATCAACTACAACTCTATTATGCTACATATTTTGATGAAAATTTAGATAAGGGAGTTTGAATTTAAAGATAATTAATTTCCAAGGGTATCATCAAAATATGCAAACAAGATAGTTCTTCTTTAAACCAAAAGGAAAAACCTAAGTTTTATGTAAAGAACAAGAATGTGGTAGTAAATGGTGTAACCAATGTTAAACAAATCCAAATATCCCAACATATCAACAACATCTTCATGCCAAGTGATCAACCTCAACAAGACAATCAAAAATGAAAATTCACTCTTTTTTGAGAACCATACAATGTATTATTTCAAAATTTGGTCACCGTAAATATGATCAAATTACCCCACACCAAACCTTTGATGAAAATGTTCCAAATCCCAAGTGGTACAAAGATAACTAACATTGTGACTACCATAAAAGTAAAGGTCATTCCACAAACCATTGCATGAGACTCAAAAATTATATCCAAAATTTTATTAATCATGGTGACATAGTTATAGAGGATGATGAATCAAATTCCAACAATAAAAAAATAGGGATATATCAAGATCCTTTCCCAAAACATGAATAAGGGCATACTAAGCAAAACCAAAGTCAATCAAATGAAAAATGTCAACCAAACCACTCATCCCTTTATTTCTATAGTCAATCAAATTGATCATATAGATCGTTATGATTCTAAATTAAATCTCAAGATTGTATCATCACCATAAGGCATGAAAAGATTACCATTCCAAGTGTCCCTTTGCCTAAACTTGAAGGAAAATATAACATCATAAAGTATCTTAATAAAATGCCAACCCAAATTTCCATTTCAGAACTTCTCAAAATGTATCCCACTTATAATGAAATTTTGTATAAAACCTTACAAGAATCCAAAGTTCTATAAAATATAAATTCTTCCAACTTCCAAGCGCTTGTAGGACACTTGTCCTCCAATAATCAAGTGACTTATGACCATTCAAACATTTCACACATTTGTTCATCTCATAATTTTCCATTGTACATATAAGTATTCATTGCCAATCATAAAGTAAAAATGGTGTTTATATACAATGTATTAAGCTTAAATCTATGTATATTAAGTGTGATAAATCATTTAGGACATTCTATGGAAACACTAGATCTTAATACCATTACTATAAATTCATATGATAATAATGAGCACCAATCAGTGGGAATTATCTATTTTCCACTCATGGTGGGGCCTATCATTCAAGAACCTTTATTCATTATCTTGATATAGATCCCCCATCTAACATACTCCTTGGCCATCCATGGATCCATGCCATGAATGCCATTCCATCCACCCTCCATCAATGTTTAAATTTTTCTCATGATGGTATGGATGTTACCATTCTTAGTCATCCTCAACCTTTTTAATATTGAAAACTATTGGAAGGGATATATTAAGATTCTAATTATTTACCATTTACTAAAGATACCTATGAACATGTTGAGGAGTCACCAAATCTTTCCAATTAAATCCATTCTTATTAGTTACTCTCTACATCAACTAATCAACCATATAAAACCACAAATCCACCATCTACATATAGGCCCCCATGTCCACTATCTAGATTTTGCATTGTGGATGCAGGTATGGGATAATATGAAATTCATGATGCCCATTATCTAGTAAAAATTTAAATGTCCCCCAAAAATTATGGTAAGCCTCATCATATAAAATAAACACAAGTGGTTCATAAGATTTGAAAAATTATTTTTTGGAAGGTGGGTTCTGAAGAAAAAATTGAAGATTCAAACTCCTTTTGGCTCTATTATGATGAATTAGCTACATTTTTCAAAAGTAATAAATTTCCTATACCTAAAGCCATTATGTAAAATATCATGAACTATAAATTAGAATATTTTGGTCTCCATTAACAAGGTTTCATTGAATCTATAATGTCCACAACACATGAATAATTTTAAGGTATTGGATTCAAACTATATAGTGTGAGCATATGCAATTATGATAGTGACTCTTCTACCACATATGAGGTAGCCTCTTCAAACACTGACACATGTTCTATTTATATTCATTTTTAAGACTTATCCATCACCAAATTCTTTCATGATAACATCATTTTTACCCTCAAACTAACCTTTCCACATATTATCTTATGGGACCAACAACCACTACCCTCACTTGATCATTTTTAGAATGATGAATCCATATCTGAGTTTTTGATAATTAAAGATCATATTATATCAAAAGATCACAAGAAGGGATTTTCAATAAAATTAGATAATTTGGCATACTTTGGGGAGATTTTAGACACAAAACATCCATAAAAAAATCATATCCATGTAACTATATCCTCTATAATATCATATGAATACACTCCTAACTAGCAATTTTTAAGGAGGAATTGAATCTTCCTCCACTTCCAAAAAAATTACAAGAAGAATCCACTTTATTAATTGAAAATACTATTGACATTGATATTTTTGAATCAAATAAAATCCTAAGGTTGTGAAACTCGATACTTCCCTTGATCCAAAATAAAAAACCACTTTGAATCTAGTCCTCAAGGAATTTTTAGATGTGTTTGCATGGTCATATGCATACATCCCAAGTTAGATCCTTCACTAGTTGTTCATCACCTTGTTTTAAATAAATATGCAAAACTAATCAAATAGAAGCTCATAAAAATACATTTGGAGTTGGCACTATCATGAAAGAAGAGTTAAAAAACTAGTTATATTTTTTTTGATACAACCAATAAACTACTCATAGTGGATATCCAATATAATACTATTCACTATGAAACCAAGAGGGATAGGCTTTTGAAAAAAATTCTAGGATATCAATAAATCATGTACTAAATATGACTTGACTTTAACAAACATATACATTATTGTGGATTCTATGGAATTTAATGATATGTTTTCCTTAATGGATGTATTTTTAGGGTACAATAAAATTAAAACAACTCCTAAATACCAACATAAGACAACATCTATAGCACTTTGATGCATATTTTGTTATCAAGTAATGTCATATTACGTCAAAAATGTTGGATCTACTTATCAACATGAAATGGAAGTTATCTTTCATGATATGTTTAATGATATCTTTGAATACTATGTAGATGATATTTTATAAAAATCAATAACTAGAGTAGATCATCATAAAGTACTATTTAAAAAATTGAATAGATGAGAGAATACAAGGTCCATCTCAATCCAAATAAATATGTGTTTGGGGTTACTTTAGGTAATATTTTTAGATTTTTGGAAGAAAAATTACTAAGATGGGGGGTTGAATAAGTCTTCAAAAACTTTCTTATATATTTCATTTAAGCACTCATGAACCATTCAACAAGCATATAAATCTAGCAAGAATAAACACCTATTTACATAAGCATGAAACATAAGAACACATCACATATTTTGGAAACCCTCAAGTGGAAGAAAATCCAATGATATATATAAATGGACTACATTCCTATAAGATAAACACCAAATTTATTTAATCATCCACTCTACATGGAGAACCAACCCCAACTAGCTAAGCACCAACTCAACTAGGCTTTAGTAAGCACCAAATAGTAAAGAGGAACCAACCCCATAGATGACTCAGAACTAAATCATCCATCTAATTTATTCTATCACCTTAAATAAAACTTATTACTCAACCAACTAATAATGACTACCTCCTTATCTCTTCACACTTTTATCCTCTTGAACTACCTTCTAGGTCTCTTTGCTCAATTAGGTCTCTTCAAGACTGATTAGGTCATATGACCTTGATCCTCATACATATAACCTATGTAAAATCTTAATCACTGATCCTATAAATTATTTTTATTGTCTAAAAGACCTTGTTGTACTCACCAATGTATTATTTTATTTGCTTGCTCTCTACAAACATAAATAGGCCTAAAATTGCCTTGTATTTATAGAAGATTCTTGTTCATATCCTTCTTGGTCAGACAAACACTCTTAACCTCTTATTAAATAAATGTAATATATATTATAACATATAATAAACATGTATCAAACACTATTTGAGTCCCTTTAGGTCTGACATACCTCAATTAGGCCTCATTTCATCTTTAGGTCTCATGGAGACCTAATTCCATTCAATCTACTTTAGGACACGTTACACTTTGCCTTCCTTATAACACATTTAAACACATTAAAAAATATTAAAATATTAAATTACACTCAAATATACCATTTATAATCTCATTTTCATTCCAAAACATCTTTTATCTCCAATCGCCACTTGAAGCACACTATTAATACTGTTCACAATTAGGCTTGTACATACCCATAAAGTTTGTCTTCAACTAATGAAAATAAAACACCAATTAGGAAAAAAATCATGGAAAAAATCAAATATTTAAAAACCTAATGACCTTAAGGTCATAAAAAACTTCATTAAATACTTCAACTTAGGATATACATGCTCAAACTCTTCTTTACAAAATTTTCACTCTGAACTGCCAACTAGCCTCAAAACATAGTCATGGAAATTTATAATTATGACATCTAAAATAAAAACATAAAGTAATTATAATACATTTATATGGTCCTAAAACATCCTTATAATAAAATCCAATAAAAATATCATAAATTCTATTGGAAATTATTGGTTTTGTAGACCAATTTGTTGACCTTCTCTCTCATAGACCTCACTCAGCCAATCAAGCCATTTTTGATTCAACATTTTCACTATTGTCACTAACTACAAAACCTTATAAAAAGTTTGGATATGAAATAAAATTAACAAATATAAAAATCATGTACATTATCTTCATCAACTCAATGCATAGAGTCTCAAACTCTTCTCTACAACTTGTTTGCCCAGAACTGCTAGTTTACCTCAAAGCATACTCATGTTAATAATGACCTTAAATCACATATATGGCCATTTCCATAGAATAATAATAAATTTTTGTGATATTATTATATCATTATACCATTATTATATATAAATATAATATTTTCAAATAGAAAATTTGGTCTTGAAAACCAATCTCATGATCTTACTGTACACAAACCTCACTAAGCTAGAAAAGTCAAATTATGAGAAAATTTTTGATATATAAAATGATCTCCAAAAATTATACCCAAGATTAGCATCTCTTAAAATTATTAAAAAATTTATCCATGCACTTGGATTCATCCTTATTCCATGATAACATATCCTTAATCACATTTCATTTTTGACTGTGTTTCTCACTCTTTCCACCATTATGTTTGTAAATGGCTAGCCAACTTGGATGACCAGTTTAGCACACATAAGGGATAAAAATTGTCCAAAAACATTCAAGGTCATAAAATAAAAGTCTTAATCTTCATACTCCATACATTTATGAACTTTTACTTGGTCAACTCTGACTGCTATAGTAAATTTTTGATAAATAAGACCTTTCTTGTAGGGTGGGTCTACTCACTCATCTAAAGATTAAATCACACCTAGAGATGAATGAAAGAGTTTAATAAAACCTAAAATAACTAAAATATATATACAAATCCATCTTGAGCACTTTAGAACAACTTATTTCATATCAGGTCACTATTAGGGTTCTTTGAGGGTTTAAACCATCTTCCACTATTAGCAATCATTCATAAATCTTAGCGCTTCATTCCAAAAAATAATGCCTATAAATTTGAACTAGGACCTTCCCCATCTACCATTAATATCTTAGATTCCCATGCAAATCTTACACATGCCAATGAACATATGAAAGTCCTTCTTGGGTTTGCATGCCTTCATTTTGTGTACTCGAGAGACCTCAAAACCACTTTTCATGTCTTAACCTTTAAAATTTGACCTAAAAATTGGTCAACACACTTGTAAAAATATATCATGCTTGATGAGGCCACTAATTATTCTATTTATATCCTCATCTATACCAAGTTATATATCTTTTGCCTATATGAATCCCTAGAATTATCCATGACTTATGTAAATGAATGAATGTATTAATGATTATATGTGTGAATTAATATATACATGTTGTGTTATGGATTAATAATGAATTTTTTTATCAGATTATACCTTTTTAACCTTATTTAACAAATATTTAAAGGGTATAATAAGACTGCAAGTATCCTACTTGGTCATATCACTTATAGAGAAGCTTGTAGTAAAAGGGGCTCCAACCCATAGTAACTACCAAGTTGCAGGCTTTCTACCTATAGGTGTCCTATAGAAAATATAGGTTTTTATCTACAAGTTCTTCATAGCAAATATAGGCTTACACCTATAAGATCTCATAGCCACTACACAGAACAAACAATTACTATGATAATAAATAATTATATTTTAAGGACACATCCAGCTATCTTAGAAACAAAGTAAATGATTGAAGAGGATCCTGCATAACAGATATATGAACCCCTCACATGTAAATAAACTTGTATGTGATGCCAAATGATGAATAAGACAATGATAATGGAAAGGAGAGAAAGAATCAAAATAGCAAAGCTGTATATATTGTCCTTTACCCAATCAAGCCTAAAAATAAGTAACTTTAAGTTACTAACCACCTTAAGGTTGACTAGGTTAGTTACAAAGTATTTATAACTTTTATATTTTAGTGTTTTTGGTTGGAGATAATAAACTACCTTATGTATTTAATGGTAGAACCCAGATTAGATTGGGGGATGGAATTATAGAAAGTAATTACATTCTGATTTCTAAAATATTGTAATCTACCATAGAAATATTTAATTGCTACAAATTTAAGTAATGAAAAGGTTGATTTTGTAATAATTTTTTTTAAGTCTCTCAAATAAGGATTATAACTTAGTTTTAAATGAGGAAGGACCCATTAGAAGGAGTTGTAGTGAAGATTCTAACCCTTCTTATATTAAAGTGTGTTGTATGAGTTGATTTTATTACTAGTTTGATTATATGAAGTGTGATGCACGTGTGACTCATAAGTGTGTAGAATTCCTGCATTCTATTATAATAATTTCCTTGTATATCTATATGGTGAAATTAGTATAAGTTTATTGTACTATAACAAGTAATTAAGTTAACCTATGAATCAATAATGCATATATAGTGCTAATATCCTTAAAAAGCCTACATACCCTGAGTTGACAATTAATGTTAATTAGATTTAAGAATCTAGTATTAACTGGGTAATAAGTCTAACCAATATTTTGGCATTGTTGTCAAGGAGGTGTCAATTATTGCTTCCTAGATTAATTTTACTCCTTTTATTTTCTACTTTCTAGAGTAACTTTCCTTCTTTTATTAGATAAATTTACTGCTTTCTAGAGATAAATTTTCAATTCTTATTGTTTTGATTTCTAAATTCCTTCATTTTTTACATTTTCTACATTTTAATTTTACTCATTTTGAAACAACCCCTGAAACAAAAAAAATGACCTTGTATAGGAAGGGACATGATAGTTGAAGGAGTGTCTCAACATTTATGCAGAGAGAAAGATATTCTTGAGGGAGATTCCTTCCAAATAAGCCACAAGTTACTACTGGGAAAGAACCACAAGTACCTGTAGAAACTAAGAATCCTACTGAAATATGTAATATAAGTTGGAGGGATCTTGAAGAAAAGAACACTACAAACCAAAGGAGGCAACTTGCAAAATAATTACTATTGGCTTTTAAAAAAAGAAATAGATGTAGAGGAAGCATTAGCTGAGTTAGTAAATAGAAATGAAGGAGAAGAATTACATGAACCAAACACTCCAAAAAGTAACATCAAAATAACATTCCAACAAGGCTTTCTTGAACAAATCAAAGAAAGCTTAGGAGAGTCTTTAGACTTTTCATCTGGTAAAAAGACTATAGATTAGTAGATAAACATTTACTATCATGTTGACCAGGGAATTGATACAAAATTTGAGGACGTGATCCTGAGTATCTTTTGTATCCATATCACAAGAAAAACCATCATAAATGGAGAAGGATAATTTGTATAAGACAACAAGGCTCATGACATAGTTACTTTTGAATTTCTTATTCTAAATGTAATAGACATAACACAAATAAAAAATATTCTACTCTCAGCCTTGCCCAATTTTAGAGGTATGTTATTAGAAAACCCAAACACATTTTGATTTTATTTTTATATCCTCTATAGACACTATGACTATAGGCAATATGCATAGAAATTGAAACATTTTCCTGCCACCCTCAAAGACTCAACACTTCACTGGTTCATGGGATTGGGTAGTAATTCAATCTGTAATTAAGAAGACATGAAAAATAATTTTTTGGATAAGTATCAGGAGTATGCATGAGGAAGAAATTATATAATAAATTACATCTTTAGGATGACTCATGAAGAGGATGAATCCTTGGAAGACTACATTGAATGATTCATATTCAGTGTAAAGAAACTCAATCAAAGTGCACTAGGAGAAGAGCCTCTAAAACTCATCTTCTTGAAAGAAGTTAGAGAAGATTGTATGGAAGCCTTGGACCTAATGAGTGGGAGAGATATATCCCAAATGAAATTCATAGATATCAAAGAGCCAAGCAAAAATTATTCTAGATTTGCCATAAACAAAGTCCAAGGTAGCAAGCTTCCATTAGTAGCCACAAGTGGCATATCAAAATTTGAAGTTAGTAACCTATTACAAGACATGAAATAGGATATTATTAGTCACTTTTCCACCCAAATATATATCCTAAACATAAGGTAAAATCAAGTAGCCTTGGATCAAACTTTGACTATCTATTGTCCAGATTGTAAGAAGAAGAAGATAGACTATAGGTTTCATAAGGTTTGGGTTGAAGTAGCTAATATCATAGCTAAAGAACCAAAAATAGTAGAGCTACACACTATAGGAGGATATGGGGACCAATTTTTATAGGTTCAATGACCATCTTATATAGGTATGGGACAAAATCTACTTTTTGTAAATTCCACCTTTTTTAATTCACAATTTGTAAATACTACTCCCAATTGGACTAGTTCAAGGATGAATGTCCCACCTTATAATTCCAAATGGTATCCTCCATAAAATGTATCCCCACCTTAGATATAAGCTTGGTAGCCACCCCAAGGCCCACCCCTTGCAAACCAGTGGTAGCAACCTTGGAGATCCAATTATCCCTAGAGAAACTATCAGAGAGGATTCCCTCCATAGTAGTAACAATAACCTCCTACTCTTATGCCCAATACATAAGCTACACTCAAGCCTAATCAGATCCCTACCCAACCTATAAAAAATCCAAAAAATAAGTCTATGCAATTGATATTTACTACTAAACCTATTTAGTACCCAGTATATATGGTGAACATCAACGAACTTCACGTATATTCAAGAAGAGTTATACCACCCCTATCCCCACCAATAATAATAGAGATAGCTCAAGAAAATCCAAAAGATCATGCTAACCCATCTTTACCACTATAATAACTTTCCAAACTAATGAATAGAGTCACTAATGAATCATCCCCACCATTTTCAAAACATCTTAGCCTTTAACACCATGTAATTGAAACTAAATTTAACTTCATAGGGTAGCTCAAAAATCATTGTGTTAAAATTCCTCTCTTATAGGCCATCAAGGATGTGCCCACATATTCTAAAGCTATAAGAGACCTATTTCTATATAAACCTAGAAGGAAGAAGAAGGATACCAATACATTACATGTAATTGGCTAGTTGGTAGACATTATGTTGAGAAACACCCTACCAACCTAGTATTAATAGTCCAAATCCATGACCAGTAGCTATCCAATAAATTAATAAACTTAGAGGCTTTAATAAATCTAATAAAAATTGAAATAATAATAAAAATATAGTTGAATAATATTCATTCCACATCTATAATGTTACAAATGGTCGATAGGTCTACAGTCATACTAGGAGTCACTGAAGATCTTGTCATTACTACAAATTATTGGGAGTATGCTATAGATTTCATTGTATTGTAACCAAAGTTTAGTTTGGATGGATACCCCCTCATCTTAGGATGACCTTGGCTTACCACAGTAGATACTTTCATGAGTTTTAAATTAGGTAACATGTTGATATCCAATGGTAACCACCCTAAGAAATTGGTCCTCTATCGTTTAGCATAGCCATCCTTATAACCAAAACATACATTATGGGTTGAATAAGATGATATAGACTAGCCTCTCTTGATTATTGTATTAACCAAAGACCATGCATGCACCTTGGTTGATCAAGAAGAATATGTAATTCTCCCAAATGTTCTTCAAAATAATTACCGAACTAATCCTGAAGATCCCAATAACCTATAATATGTAAAGTGTCCATTTTTAACCTTTGGGTAGATTATAAATCCATTGCATCTATATAGGAAACATTCTATCAGTTGTTACCTCATAGCTATAGCCAAACGAGATCCATAAGTAATTTAGAAATGATGAAATCACTTGCAAAGCAAATTGAAATTTCTCTAGGTAAAACATTACATATTAATAGTAAGTTGGAGTCAAATGAGGAAGAGTGCCTAATCAGCATATTACATGCAAACCAACAAACTTTTTCATGGGATTATGAGGATATTTAAGTAATTAGCCTATAAATATGCACACATCACATCTATATAAAAGAGGGGTGCCAACCAATCAGACATCCACAATGTAGGATGAATCTAGCTCTTAGAGAAATAGTCAAAGTGGAATTGCAGAAATTCCTGACCGCTATATTTATGTATCTCATCTCAGACAGTGAATGGGTTTCACCATTGATAATTGTACCAAATAAAAATAGAGAGTGGTGTGTTATCATAGATTATAAGTAACTTAATATAACAATTAAAAAGGATCATTTTCCTCTACCATTCATTGACTAAGTGTTGGACACACTAGCAGGAAAGAAGTATTTTGTCTTTCTAGATGGCTTCAGTGGTTTAAACTAGATTAGAATTTCTCTTGAGGATCAGGAGAATACCACCTTCACTTGTGCCTAGGGTAATTATGCTTATGTTTTATTATCTTTTTGGTTGTGTAATGCTCATACAACATTCTAAAGGGTTTTCCTAAGTATATTTTCATATCTGACCAATGAATGTGTAGAAATCTACATGGATGACTTCATTATCTATGGAGAAACATTTGATGAGTTCTTGAAGAACCTGAATAAAGTACTATAATGTTATCAAGAGAGCCATTGTCCTTAAGCCATAAGAAATGCTACATGTTGATGATAGAAGGCATTGTCCTAGGCCACCATGTATCTACTAAAGGAATTAATGTTGACCTTTTAAAAATTAGCATAATAAAAAATCTACCTATACCTCAAAAATAGAAGGATGTCAAGATTTTTGTAAGACATGCTAGTTACTATAGAAGATTTATCAACAATTTTAGTAAATTAGTAGCACCATTTTGTACTCTCCTGATTAAAGATGTTGAATTCATATGGACTCCTACCTATGATCTAGCTTTCAAACAATTGAATGAATTATTGGCCACCACCCTAGTTTTGTGTTGTCTTAATTGAAAGCTTCCCTTCCATATTCACATAGATGCTTTAGATACTACCTTGGGAGCTATGCTAGGCCAAAAATAGGAAGCACTCAACTATGCCATATATTTTGTAAGAAAGAACATATAGGCAGTAGAATTAAATTACAAAGTCATTAAAAAAGAATTCTTGGTAGTAGTCTATTTTATCAACAAGTTCCATCACTACATAACAAGGTACCAAGTCTTTTTTCATATAGACCATGTAGTCATTAGGTACTTTATGAACAAACCAGCTGTCCCAAGTAGAGTGATAAGATGGTTTCTATTATTACAAGAATTTGATCTAACTATTATAGATAAGCTTGGTAAGTACAATGTCATGGCTAACTTTTTATGATGACTACAATCCCCTCAAGAGGATACCATAATGGATCACTCATTTCTAGACAATCACCTATTCTCCCTCACCCTTACCACACCTTGGTATGTTGATATTACTATCTTGTAACAAGGTTACTTCCACAACACTTCTTCCCTAAACAAAAAATATCTTTGATTCAAAAAGTGGCATGTATTCATATATATATATATCTATATTTATTTTCTATATTGGGTCTAACTCCATCATCATAATATGTCTTAGAGAAGATGAAGTTTTAGACATCCTCCAAGCATGTAGCATTAAAAATTTATAATACAGGGTATTATTACCCCTAATTCTATAAAGATGCAATAAGGTATACATTTCATTATGATAGATGTCAATGTATGGGGAGACCCACACATTCAGATGAAATGCCTTTACAGCCTCAAGTGGTGCTTGAACCATTTGACAAATGGGGCCTAGATTTTATAGGACCTTTTTATCCAAAATCAAATGACAAAGATTACATCCTTGTAAGTACTAATTATGTCACTAAATGGGTGGAAGTAAAGGCTTTTACACATGCTAAGGATGAAAAGGAGACAACTTTCCTTTATGAAGAATTATTTACAAGATATGGTGTGCCATGAGAAATAGTCATTGATCAAGGACCACAATTTACTACTATTTTAATTACTACCTAATCTAACAATATGAGAATAGGCATAAGAAATCAACTCCATATCATCCATAGTCCAATGGATAGGTGGAAGTCACCAATAGAGAGTTAGAAAATATTTTGACCAAGATTGTTAGTATGTCCCATAAGGATTGGGAGGCTAGACTTCTTGAAGCTATTTGGGTGTATAGAATCATGTGGAAGACCACTATAGGATTCACCCCATATGATTTGGTCTATAGGAAGAAATCTATGTTGCCAATTGAATTTGACCACATAACATTATAGACAACACTGAAACTTGGGATGGATATATCAGAAGTACAAAAACAAAGGCTTCTACAACTTAATGCCTTAGATGAATACATATAGTAGACATTATAGAACACAGAACTTATACAATAGTATTGGATTGGATGGCATGATAGGTATATTAAGACTAGGCAATTCAATATAAAAGATTGGGCCCTTTTTTGATTCAAAATACAAGGATCACAAGGGCAAACTCCAAACCAAATGACTTGGCCCATTTGATATTTAGCATGTTCATGACAATGGAGCAGTGCAACTCTAGAACATTGATCTAGTAAGATTCTATTTAATGGTCAATTACCACAGGCTAAAATTGTAAAAAAAAAACCAATCACTCAAGAAGAATTTAAAAAAGCAAGTATGTAAGTAATTATAAAATGGGTTTAATGATGTGTTGGATTAGCATGATGTCTCACCATCCATATGGATAACTAGCCAACAAGTAGATGAAGAAGGAGAGGATCTATCCATCCTCTAGTATGAAGACTAAGATCTTTGTAAAATCCTTGACTAGTTAAACTCACAGCTGACATGGCAAGGACCTAGAGTAAACATTCTACTACATGCAACAGTTAGAATCAAAAACAAAATCCAACAATGAACACCCTTTTGGGTGTTGTTGGTATTTTTTGGGGAGAAAACCAGCTTGTTGGCTACATAGAACTATAAAAAAGGCCTAAATATAAATCCAACTTGCTAGCTATTTAAGGGTAAAAATCAAAAATGGATAACATGGAATCATTTTGAGCAAAATTTCTCATATTCTTATAACACATTTACTTCCAATTGATTCTAGCCTCAATATTAAGTAGCTATAGGTGAAACTTGTAGTCACTATAGGCAAGAAACAACTCTAAAAAAAGGGGGCTATAGGTACCCCTAGAGTTACTACAAGCACCCTCACCATTATACAGGTAACTTTATCAACAAATAAATTCCTCTAGTTGTTATAGGCTATTATGTAGTTTCTACATGCACCTTCATCACCATTGGGTACAACTTTGTAGTGGCTACAAGCTCATCCTATAATTTTTATAGGTACACCTTAACCCCTATATACTCTTCTCTAGTATTTGCAGGTTAATTCCTCACAAACTATGAGCTATAGCTTTGGATATGGGCTATTGAGAAATTCATGGAAGACACTAGACAAGCTAGAGGAGTGAAGGAAGATTAGAGAAGTAACTTCAAATATTACTAAGGAATGACCATACCCCTAAATAACCAATTAAGTGTTAAAATAAAAGCATACACTTCTAATCTCCATTTGGAGTATTGTAGACAAGAATTTTTGACTCTAAGGACACAAAAGAACCATTCTAAGCTTCTAGTCACTTCATGGAAAATAATTTTACTATATAAATAAGAGATATCTAAGATATTTTTTTGGAGCATATGTCCCAAGTTTGATAAACCAACTGATTTCCAAATTAAAATTTTACTAAACCAAAATTCTATTAGCAAACATCATCATTCACTGGGAATAAGATAGAATAAAAGTAAACCATTAGTAGGTTCATGCAGATGAGATCAAGAGAATTAAATCACATCACCCTCCCTCCTCCATGTTCATAAAGGATTTGACTTGGGTAACAAACAAAGGTATACAATATCCACCTTGTGAAAGGATGGAAAGAGTCTCTCATACCACTACAAGACTACTATTCCAGTCCTTTGTAGGTCATCATGATTACATGCAAGTTTTTGAAGGCATAATTGAAGGACAAGATACTATGATCACAAAATTATCCAAGGGTAACAATATATAAAAATCATGATTAACAAGGTAATAATTGCATAAGGAAATAATAAGCTAAGATTCCATTCTAGCAAACACTCACATGTAGATTTCTTATGTTGTAACCTTAGGAACAAATGGTTAAAAAGGTATGGTATATCTTTTAGTTATAGAAAAGTAATTTATTTTTTAATACAACATGTATTATATTAAAAAATCATATCTAATAATTAAAACATCATTCATAAAGTCTTCTCATGAGCTATGCTAAATCACCACTCACACCCTCATAATGACCTCATCATATCCCTTTGCACCCTACACATACCACGTCACTTGGGGAAAAGTGACACTTCACATGGGGGAAGCAGGTTGCAGCCAATCAATCACAAGCACTCTAGGATAATCCATATGTATAGATTAAAATCCCATGATTACACTATAACTACACGAATATTCAAAATGGAAACAAATGATTTTATTATTTTTCACTTCAATATCATATCCCATTCAACAAAAAAATACCTAAGCAAGATATTACTGCACCTTACAACCAAAATCACCATTAGTGAGGAAACTTTCTTCGCTACAGGAAGAAATTTGAAGGTAAAATTGGGTGTTTTGAAGAGATATATGTTTGAAACATTTGATAGAAAGATAAACTAGATAAAATGAGAGGTTCAATAGTGAGAAGGAAACCCTCAAACCATAGGAAGTTGCAAGGAGACCTAGATAGCTAAGTCATCTTCAATAAGGTTGAATGGGCTACATATTTTAAGAAACTACAACATTTTTTAGAACCTCTCACTAAAAAATTTGTAATGAATTTTACAAGAGAACAAGAGACAATATTTGGCATCATATTTCTAGTTATAGAATAATTGATAAGCCAAGTTACTGGATTGCCAAGAATAGGAGAAAACTAGGAAGAGAAACCTAATAGCCAACTAGCTAGAAAATAGTTCTATCAAGACAATGAAAGGCTAGTGTTAAAGAAAGGAGGTGTAGAGAAACTGAGTCTACCCCCACCCTAGAGAGAATTGGTCTCATTTATCATCAAATCTCTCACATGTGAAGGAAGGTACTCTTTGATCTATACTCTCTAATTCAAATTTTTGAATCATTTAAGGTATGGTAGGACTATTAATATCCCAAACCACTTGTGAAATATCTTGAAGAAAATGTCTAAAGAATACCAAAGGGGGGTAGAGAAAGCCTTGTCTCATCATTATCTAATTTGGTTGTTGGTTAAATAAGGAATAATAAATACTAGACCTTACCTTGCCTGGGAATAGTTTCTAACCCTAATGAATGGTGAACCTTAGTAAGAGAAGGGAAAAAATGAGGGGGAATCTCCTAAGGGATAGGTCTAGTAAATAATACAAGAAGATATTGTAGGCACTAGTACAATTAGTCATCCCATAGCTACTAAAGTTTCACTAGTATTTGTTGTGGGCAAGAGAAGATGAAGAAAATTAGTGCTACCTCTCAAGGACACAAAGGATGAAAGTCCACCAAAAAAATTAGGCAAAATATTCTTTCTCCTATTGTTCCAAATATTTCATCACAAAAATTATATTCTTCAACCATGGCTCCTTTAAAAGGTGAATAAGTTATTCCATCACCAGTTGCACAAGAAGAGCAGGTTTCAATATCTCCCCCTCCTAAAAATAAAAAAAGACTGAAATGAAGAAGCCCTTTGCATAAACAAGAAAGATACCTCCTCTTATGAGGTCTCATAGAACTAAAATATAAAAGACAACCCTAGCATCCTCACCTATAAACATTAGTGAGGATAAAGGGAAGGAGCCCAAAATTGGTAAGACCTCTAATGGGTTTGAGATAGCAAAGTGGTCTACTAAAGAAGATTCTATAAAGGAAGAGGAAATGTAGTCATCTGAGCAACCTAGATTTATAGTGGAAGACATGGATATACTCAAACAAATAGGATATATAGAAGAAGAACTAAGAATGTCAGATCAACCTATAAAAGAAGAAGAATTTCTTCAAGAAAGGATCATGGAAGAAATAATAGAGCAAGACATAGTTCCTCATGATCAGGAGTTCCAAAATTTAGAACAAGCCATGGAAGAGATATATAAGTCAAGGAATAAAATAGCAGATTTAAAAGGCAAAAGAGGCTTGGAAACACTTTTGGGGGTGGTAAAATTTCTAGAGATATATATGGAAAAAGATTCAAGCAAGGAAAGGATATTGGAGGAACCTACAACAACTCCCTTAGAATTTCATGTAACATCTTCATCCACCTTACCTATATATTACATTAGATTACCCCCAGAGGAACTTCTAGTAGATAATTTTCTAGCTTTGGTACCCTCCCATAATAAGTTTTCTTTTGTAGAAACCACTACAAAAGTACCTATAGTAGAAAAAGTGATTGATGTAGACCTCTTAGCTACTAGGCAAGTATAAACTGATGACCTTTTGAATTTTCTTGAAGAAAAGTTCAATAATGATGAAACTTATTATAAGCAATTGATATAAAGGATTACAGTATATGTTGAAGCAATGGAATAGCAAGAAGATTTAAAAGAGAGCCTAGAAGAGGCTGAGACTAAGATCACTTATTTGAAAGAGAAGATCACTAAAATGCATGAGACCACTGAGATGTTAATATAATGTAGATCAACCTCTAAGTTAAATGCTATATACTTAGAGGAAAGATGGATCAGATTTAGATATGATAGGATATACAGTGTTCAATCCTACATGGTATGTGATCCTAAGTCTTTCTTTGAGATCTATAAACATGTTGACCCTAATTTTTAGGCACAATTGAATGAGTTTTACATGCATCAGTATGTTGTACCACATGATCCAAATTGGAATCCAATATATACCTAGTGGATTTCCAATTGAATGCATGTACCTCATACATCCTTAATGAAACAAGAAAAAAGAAACAGGTTGAGGACTATCAAAAGAAAGAAAAAGAGACTACCCTAATGATTAGGGTGAATCTACTGATTTAGAAGATATAATAGATGAATGTATTACCATTATGAATGTAGATACTCTATGAGCATGGGTCACAAAGAAACAAGTAGATTTCCATAACCACTACTTGAGCCTCATGGAGGGAGATGAAAAAAATTGTTTGCACAGAGGGTTAGATCTTTCAGATACCCTAAAAAAAGATCCTTATTCCCCTCATAACCTTAGAGAGGTAATACATAGAGTATATATGTACATTTAACTTGTTAGTAAAAGAAGGATAAGTTGGTTGGGGTTGATGTCTCATTTACTGATGTTTTGGTTCCCAATTCCTAATTGATAGGGGAATATGCCAGCTGATAGAGAGGCAGAAAAGAAAAGGTGGAGAAACATAGATGATGCTAAAGGTTTTTATATCTTTGAAGGGATGGGATGTATTGAGCCCTTAAATTTTATAAAATATTGTGG
Source organism: Torreya grandis (assembly GCA_037957365.1). Lineage (NCBI taxonomy): Eukaryota > Viridiplantae > Streptophyta > Pinopsida > Cupressales > Taxaceae > Torreya > Torreya grandis. The sequence continues at coordinate 499,086 of JARHVA010002341.1, forward strand.
ATTCAAAATATAGAGAAGGCTTGCTCAAGGACAAGCAAGAGGTTAAGTAAGGGGTATGATAAAGCCACTAATTATTCTACTTATAGCATCATCCTTACCCAGTTATATATATTTTGCATATATGAATCCCTAGAACTATCCATGACTTATGTAAATGAATGAATTAATTAATGATTATATGTGTGCATTAATATATACATGGTGTGTTATATATCAATGATGTTTTTTATTTGATTATATTATACTTGTGTAACCTTATTTAACAAACATTTGAAAGGTAGAATAAGACTACAGGTATCCTAATTGGTCACAACACTTATAGAGAAGCTCACAATAAAAGGGGCTCTAACCCATAGCAATTTCCAAGTTGTAGGCTTTCCACCTATAGGTTTCCCATAGCAACAATAAGTTTTCACCTACAATTTACTCATAGCAACTGTCAGCTTACACCTACAAGAGCTCACAGCCACTACACAAAACAAACCATTAATGTGCTAATAAGCAATTGGATTTTAAGGACACATCTATCTATAGAAAAAAAGTAAATGATTGAAGAGGATCCTCTATAAAAACTATACGAACCCCTCAAATTAAAATAAACTTGGATGTGTTACCAAAGGATGAATAAGACAAGGACAATGGAAAGGAGAGAAAGAAGCAAAATAGCAAAGATGTTTATATTGTCCTTTACCTAGTCAAGCCTAAAAACAAGTAACTTTAAGTTACTAACCACCTGAAGGTTGACTGGGTTAGTTTCAAAGTATTTGTACATTTTCTAGTTTATTTTTTTTGGTTGGAACTAATAAACTGCCTTATGTATCTAATAGTATAACCTAGATTAGATTAGGGGATCGAATTATAGAAAGTAATTGCATTCTGATTTTTGAAATATTATAATCTACTATAGTAATCTTTAATTACTATAGATCTGAGTAATGAAAAGGTTGATTCTATAATAATATTTTTTAAGTTTCTTAGAGAAGGATTGGAACTTAGTTCTAAACAAGGAGGGCCCTCTCAAAAGGAGTTGTAGTGAAGATCCTGACCCTTCTTAGATTAAAGTGTGTTATGTGAATTGATTTTATTACTAGTTTGATTATATGATGTGTGATTCACGTGTGACTCATAAGTGTGAATAATTCATACATTCTATTACAATAATTTCCTTGTGTATCTATATGGTAAAATCAATATAATTTCATTTTACTACAACCATCAATTAAGTTAGCCTTTGAATCAATAATGCATATATAGTGCCGACATCCTTGAAAAGCCTTCATTTTATGGATTGACAATTAATGTTAAGTAGATTTAATAACCTAGTAAAATAGGTAATAAGTTTGACCAAAAACACTACTAAAAATTCTCAAATGCTCATTCTTATCTTGAAATCTGAATCTCATACCTCATTTGGCCATCATCTCTTTATTTTCTTACTTAGACCTTGACCTAAAAACCAAATTAGGCCTTGACACTAGCCTTAAAACCTTTTTTACATGCACTCTCCACTTCACTCACTTACTCAAGCAACCTCTCTAATGTGTAAACATTATTTATATCCTTCATAGGCCTTGACAATAGACCATGATGCCTCATTAGGCCAGGCAAGGTCTAGAAATAGACTAGTTGTAGACTAGATCTATAGGTCCTACCCATGTAGTGTAATGATTTTGATATTCAATATATGCCTAAATACCCTTAAGGTAGGGAAACACCATATAATACTCCTTTATGAAGGAATAACTCCACAATGTCTCTTCGAGGGGACAACCTCCAATATCCTCTTACAATAGAAGACTCAATGCTTACTTGATATCTTTACCAAGATAATCATCTCCTATATATATATATATACATCTATCTAACCCATGGATGGACAACCTCCTAATCCCAATGTAGGATGACCATTACCCAATGTACTACTTCCACAAGTTACTCTATTATCCTAATATGTTGTACCCATATAACTAACTAAGGGGATGTGTGCCACATGTTGGCATCTCCATCAACCCATATACATCAATATATCATATCCATAGGTACATAGCATTACTTCCCTCTTTGACATGTTTCATCACCAAAACATAGGAAGAAACCAAATAATGAGTGTGCTTCAAATCATTGCACACTTGTCTCCAATCTTGATCATCTAACCATCCATATGTGATCTTGGCAGGTGATATCTCTACAATCTTGTGTCCAAAATCCATTGTGCTCCTCTGATTTCATTTATGATCATAATTATAGTTCTTTGGTGTCCAAGCATAATTATTCCTCTTTTTATTCCATGTACCATATTCCCCTATGCTACTTTGATTCCAACTATGACCATAGTAGGTATTCTTCCATGCATAGTCATAGTGATTCCCCAATTCATTCCATGTGCCATAGTATTTTTTATTTGGATTCCATGTATATCCATAATGATTGGAAATTTTATTTCCTATATAGACAAAATGATTTTTGTTATGACACTTCCTCACCTGGTTCCATGATTGTTTCCTCTCATGATGATGTGGGTGTCTATATACCTCAACATTTTCCAATACTTTGACCTTATCCACCTTTGCTTCTACCTTTTCCACCTTTGTCTCTTGAGTAGATGAAGTGCTCATTTGTAGTGTGTCTTTATCTATATCTTCTGAATCTTCATCATGTTCTTCATCACCTATTTCCATCTTATCTTCATGATCTACCTGGATTGTTATTGGTGCCTTTGTCACTATGATATATTGTAAATTAATCTTCTTTTTCCTATACCAAAACTTCATGAACTTTTTCTTAACATTAATATTCATTGTTCCCAAAGTCTCTAACCATGGATATCCAAGAACTATATCCACATCATCCATATCTAAAGCATAAAAATCTGAATGCAAAACATATTTTTCCATAATGAGATTTAGATATTTAAACATTGAAATATTCTTACCATCTACTTCAACCTATTTGATATTCTTTGCTTGAACATGTAGATGCTTGGACACATTCATGTTAATGAAGTTATACTTACTGGTAGGGTTTATGGACACAATAACCCTTCTCTTTTGAATGCATCCATGAAATTGATAAATTGACTGAAATTTCTTTGGAGCCAAATAATTTAAACCTTTATCATCCAATTCTTCTTCTTCATCATCTACTTCTTCTTCATCTACTTCTTCTTCTATTGCTTCTTCTACTTCTTCTTGTTCTTCTATTTCTTCTTCTTCTTTTTCTACTTCTTCTTCTTCTACTATTTCTTTTTCTTCTTCTTGTTTTATAGCCCATCGATCTAAAAAGATCTATTCCATTTCTTTCCATGAAGAAAACCTTTCTGTACAGCTCAATTGATCAAACCAATGTAGTGCAGGCCCAAACAAAAAAGGAATTCATCATCTTTGCCCAAAAGTTTTTCTAAAATAATTCTCCAAAAGGAGCCACCATTCTCTAGCATCAATATCATCTTCCCCTAAAAATTTTTGCAACTCCATGATCCACAAAAAAAATTAAGGTTCATGAAACCCTAAAATGTCAAAACTGATCCATAAAATCATAAAAAATCACTCCAAACAACTCAAAAAATTTTGAATTTTTTACTGTACTTCTCTTATATCTTCTTACATCTCCAGTAGAAATTTCAAAAAAAAAATTCCCTATATTTTGGAAGATATAGCAAAATTATTATAAACCCTAAAATAACAATAACTCCCTCAAAATGAATCAAAAAATCTTGATTTTTTTATTGTAACTTATTTGAAACATTATCCATATCTAGTAAAAAAATTGTGGAAAAATTCGCAACCAATCAAAAGTTATTGATGATTCAAAAAAAATAAAAATAAAACTAGGGTTTCCCTCCACAAATTGCCCACATCGAAGCTCTGATACTAATTGTAATGATCTTGATATTCAATATATGCCTAAATACCCTTAAGGTAGGGAAAACACCATATAATACTCCTTTAGGATGGAATAACTCCACAATGTCTCTTCGAGGGGACAACCTCCAATATCTTCTTACAATAGAAGACTCAATGCTTACTTGATATCTTTACCATGATAATCATCTCCTATATATATACATCTATCTAACCCATGGATGGATAACCTCCTAATCCCAATGTAGGCCAACCATTACCCAATGTACTACTTCCATAAGATACTCTATTATCCTAATATATTGTACCCATATAACTAACTAAGGGGATGTGTGCCACATGTCGACATCTCCATCAACCCATATACATCAATATATCATATCCCTAGGTACATAGCATTACTTCCCTCTTTGACATGTTTCATCCCCAAAACATAAGAAGAAACCAAATAATGAGTGTGCTTCAAATCATTGCACACTTGTCTCCAATGTCGATCATCTAACCATCCATATGTGATCTTGGTAGGTGATATCTCTCCAATATTGTGTCCAAAATTCATTGTGCTCCTCTAATTTCATTTATGATCATAATTATACTGATTTGGTGTCCAAGCATAATTATTCCCCTTTTTTCCATGTACCATATTCCACTGTGCTACCCTGATTCCAACCATGACCATAGTAGGTATTCTTCCATGCATAGTCATAGTGATTCCCCAATTCATTCCATGTGCCATAGTATTTTTTCTTTGGATTCCATGCATATCCATAATGATTGGATATTTTATTTCCTATATAGACAAAATGATTATTGTTATGACACTTCCTCACCTAGTTCTATGATTGTTTCCTCTCATGATGATGTGGGTGTCTATATACCTCAACATTTTCCAATACTTTGACCTTATCCACCTTTGCTTCTACCTTTTCCACCTTTGTCTCTTGAGTAGATGAAGTGCTCATTTGTAGTGTGTCTTTATCTATATCTTTTGAATCTTCATCATGTTCTTCATCACCTGTTTCCATCTTATCCTCATGATCTACCTGGATTGTTATTGGTGCCTTTTTCACTATGATATCTTGTAAATTAATCTTCTTTTTCCTATACCAATTCTTCATGAACTTTTTCTTAACATTAATTTTCATTGTTCCCAAAGTCTCTAACCATGGATATCCAAAAACTATATCCACATCATCCATATCTAAAGCATAAAAATCTGAATGCAAAACATATTTTTCCATAATGAGCTTTAGATCTTCAAACATTGAAATATTCTTACCATCTACTTGAACTTCTTTGATATTCTTTGCTTGAACATGTAGATGCTTGGACACATTCATGTTGATGAAGTTATACTTACTGGTAGGGTTTATGGACACAATAACCCTTTTCTTTTGAATGCATCCATGAAATTGAAAAATTGACTCAGATTTATTTGGAGCCAAATAATTTGAACCTTTATCATCCAATTCTTCTTCTTCATCTACTTCTTCTTCTTCATCTACTTCTTCTATTGCTTCTTCTACTTGTTCTTCTACTGATTCTTCTATTTCTTCTTCTTCTTCTTCTTCTACTTCATTTTCTGCTTCTTGTTTTATAGCCCATCGATCTAAAAAGATCCGTTCCATTTCTTTCCATGAAGAAAACCTTTCTATACAGCTCAATTGATCAAACCAATGTAGTGCAAGCCCAGACAAAAAATGAATTAATCATCTTTGCCCAAAATATTTTCTAAAATGATTCTCCAAAAGGAGCCACCATTCTCTAGCATCAATATCATCTTCCCCTAAAAATTTTTGCAACTCCATGATCCACAAAAAAAATTAAGGTTCATGAAACCCTAAAATGTCAAAACTGATACATAAAATAACAAAAAATCACACCAAACAACTCAAAAAAAATTGAATTTTTTACTGTACTTCTCTTATATCTTCTTACATCTCTAGTATAGATTTCAAAAAAAAAAATCCCTATATTTCAGAAGATATAGAAAAATTATTATAAACCCTAAAATAACAATAACTCCCTCAAAACAAATAAAAAAATCTCGATATTTTTACTGTAACTTATATTAAATATTATCCATATCTAGTAAAAAATTTATCAAAAAATTCGTAACCAATCAAAAGTTATTGATGATTCAAAAAAAACAAAAAAAAATTAGGGTTTCGCTCCACAAATTGCCCAAATCGAAGCTCTGATACCACTTGTAATGATCTTGATATTCAATATATGCCTAAATACCCTTAAGGTATGGAAACATCATATAATACTCCTTTAGGAAGGAATAACTCCACAATGTCTCTTCAAGGGGACAACCTCCAATAGCCTCTTACAATAGAAGACTCAATGTTTACTTGATATCTTTACCATGATAATCATCTCCTATATATACATCTAATTAACCCATGGATGGATAACCTCCTAATCTCAATGTAGGCCGACCATTACCCAATGTACTACTTCCACAAGTTACTATATTATCCTAATATATTGTACCCATATAACTAACTAAGGGGATGTGTGCCACATGTCGGCATCTCCATCAACCCATATACATCAATATATCATATCCCTAGGTACATAGCATTACTTCCCTCTTTGACATGTTTCATCCCTAAAACATATGAAGAAACCAAATAATGAGTGTGCTTCAAATCATTGCACACTTGTCTCCAATCTCAATCATCTAACCATTCATATGTGATCTTGGCAGGTGATATCTCTACAATCTTGTGTCCAAAATCCATTATGCTCCTCTGATTTCATTTATGATCATAATTATACTACTTTGGTGTCCAAGCATAATTATTCCTCTTTTTATTCCATGTACCATATTCCCCTATGCTACTTTGATTCCAACCATGACCATAGTAGGTATTCTTCCATGCATAGTCATAGTGATTCCCCCATTCATTCCATGTGCCATAGTATTTTTTCTTTGGATTCCATGCATATCCATAATGATTGGAAATTTTATTTCTTGTATAGACAAAATGATTGTTGTTATGACACTTCCTCACCTGGTTCCATGATTGTTTCCTCTCATGTGGGTGTCTATATACCTCAACATTTTCTAATACTTTGACCTTATCCACCTTTGTTTCTACCTTTTCCACCTTTGTCTCTTGAGTAGATGAAGTGCTCATTTGTAGTGTGTCTTTATCTATATCTTTTGAATCTTCATCATGTTCTTCATCACCTGTTTCCATCTTATCCTCATGATCTACCTGGATTGTTATTGGTGCCTTTTTCACTATGATATCTTGTAAATTAATCTTCTTTTTCCTATACCAACACTTCATGAACTTTTTCTTAACATTAATTTTCATTGTTCCCAAAGTCTCTAACCATGGATATCCAAAAACTATATCCACATCATCCATATCTAAAGCATAAAATTTTGAATGCAAAACATATTTTTTCATAATGAGCTTTAGATCTTCAAACATTGAAATATTCTTACCATCTACTTGAACCTCTTTGATATTCTTTGCTTGAACATGTAGATGATTGGACACATTCATGTTGATGAAGTTATACTTACTGGTAGGGTTTATGGACACAATAACCCTTTTCTTTTGAATGCATCCATGAAATTGAAAAATTGACTCAGATTTCTTTGGAGCCAAATAATTTGAACCTTTATCATCCAATTCTTCTTCTTCATTTGCTTCTTCTTCTTCATCTACTTCTTCTATTTATTCTTCTTCTTGTTCTTCTACTGATTCTTCTATTTCTTCTTCTTCTTTTTCTACTTTTTCTTCTACTACTTTTTTTGCTTCTTTTTTTATAGCCCATTGATCTAAAAAGATCTGTCCATTTCTTTTCATGAAGAAAACCTTTCTATATAGCTCAATTGATCAAACCAATGTAGTGCAGGCCCAGACAAAAAATGAATTAATCATCTTTGCCCAATTTTTTTTAAAAATGATTTTCCAAAAGGAGCCACCATTCTCTAGCATCAATATCATCTTCCCCTAAAAATTTTTGCAACTCCATGATCCACAAAAAAAATTAAGGTTCATGAAACCCTAAAATGTTAAAACTGATCCATAAAATCACAAAAAAGCACTCCAAACCACTCAAAAAATTTTGAATTTTTGAATGTAATTCTCTTGTATCTTCTTACATCTCTAGTATAAATTTCAAAAAAAAATTCCCTATATTTCAAAAGATATAGAGAAATTATTATAAACCCTAAAATAGAAATAACTCCCTCAAAATGAATCAAAAAATCTCAATTATTTTACTATAACTTATTTGAAATATTATCCATATCTAGTAAAACATTTGTATAAAAATTCGTAACGAATCAAAAGTTATTGATGATTCAAAAAAAAAAACTAGGGTTTCGCTCCACAAATTGCCCAAATCGAAGCTCTGATACCACTTGTAATGATCTTGATATTCAATATATGCCTAAATACCCTTAAGGTAGGTAAACACCATATAATACTCCTTTAGTAAGGAATAACTCCACAATTTCTCTTCGAGGGGACAACCTCCAATATTCTCTTACAATAGAAGACTCAATGCTTACTTGATATCTTTACCATGATAATCATCTCCTATATATATACATCTATCTAACCCATGGATGGATAACCTCCTAATCCCAATGTAGGCTGACCATTACCCAATGTACTACTTCCACAAGTTACTCTATTATCCTAATATATTGTACCCATATAACTAACTAAGGGGATGTGTGCCACATGTCGGCATCTCGATCAACCCATATACATCAATATATCATATCCCTAGGTACATAGCATGTAGGCTCACTATGAGACCCTTATGAGTGATCCAATGCTTCACATACATGCTCAAATAACCTCATATAATCTCTTATGCCTCTGTTCATCCATCTCACCAAGCCATCATGATCAAATCTTATTACTAGGACTTTACATGTTATGACTAGTGTCATGACTAGGCTTTTCAAGCACTTGAAACTTGACAACTGATCTTAAAACACTCTTTAATGCTTCTACACCTTGTTCACATGTATTACATTTTCTACACATACTTATTCATGCTCACCATATATATTCTTATGATATGATTATGTTTGTTATGATTAGGCTTCTCAAGACACCTTGTACTCAAGGACACGTACTCAAACATGCTTACCTCAATGCTGCTATCAAATAAGAAATATTACACCACTACAACAACTTTGATAACAATCAATATAATAATAATTAGGTTGCCTTCAAATTCTCTATCAAAAAAAATACATTAGGTTTCCTTCTTGTCACATGGCTCCCTTTTCACATCAAGAACACAAGCTCATATCTCACAAACCACTCACCATGCATCTTCATTAGATGCACCTTAACATCAATGACATAAAATGACATCAACATTGACATAAATGATAACACTTCTGAAAAAACTCCCCTTTTGTCATTCATAGGAAAACATTCTTCAATATAATCACTCTCATCTCCCCTAACTTGGTCAATCTTCCTTCTTGAACTTTATCCCCCTTTGACATTAATGACCAAGGGCCATACATACTACAACTTCTAGAACCACACCTTCTTAAAACAAAAATCTCAACATATATAATATAAATAATTATAGGAACATTCTCCCCCTTACTACATGTATACCACCTTCAAATGAACTCAAATTACAAGACCACTTCTCAACATAGATCAAGCCCAGTCAACAACCTGGAAAGCTCCCCCTCAAACTAGGCATTAACCATGTTTATGATAACTAAAGAGTGTCTCAATGAAGCCTAATGAAGTCACCTTTTTTCATATGGAACCAAAACAAAAAAATTTAGGAGATTCCTAGATCTCTATGTTCTCATAAGACTAAATATCCTTCAATATCCTTTTAGGCATGATTGGCACTATAGACTTGACCTCTTCATCAACCATTTGATCATCAATATGAGATGACAACAAACATTTTTGACTTGATTTCTCATCTAAAGTATGCTCTACCATAGAAAACATTCCATTTGATCTTATATATTGATCATGACAAACCTTTTCTTCTTTTTTTTTCCACACATTCATTTGCCTTCTCTCTTGCACTCTAGGGGATTCAGACCTCTTGTTTTTACTTGATGACCTTCTAACTCTATTAGGGCATAATTTTGAAATTTGTCCCACATTATGAAAACTATATCAAACAACCTCATACATACCTCTTGAATGATGTGAACTATGACTCCTTCTATAGTACTATGAGTACTCATTCTTGGAAAGTCTTCTACACTCTCTTGTTTTATGACCAAATTGACTACATATAAAATAGTAACCATTCAATGAACTAGCATACCTCATATCATTAAGCTATCTAATTGGCCTCTTTATGTTGACTTTCTTGTCTTCAATAGTCTTCTCCTTGACTTGAGTTGCCTCCTTTTGGTCTTATTTGAAAACAAGACCTAACTTATCACTTATATATTTTTGATGAATTAGAATGGTATCTAGAGCCTCAGTGCTCTTTTCAAAATTCACAAAGGTCTTCAACTTTCTAGATGATTTATCCAAGTCAGCTTTCAAGGATTCTATCTAAGTTTCATACCTAGTTCATTCTTCCTCTTTAGCTTTTAAGCTAGTAATAACTATTTTCATATGTGCTTCAATCTGATTGATGATCTCATCATACTCCTTGGATGTGTTGCTTAATCTCTCTTTAAACAAACCAATCTAGTCTTCATAGTCCTTAACTAATGATCTTATTTTGTGATTCTTTCTTCTTTGTAAATTCAACTCCTGTAAGTTACTCACCAATTCTACCTTAAGGTTCACTTTAGCTTCTTATTCTTCTAATTTTACATCAACCATAAGGCATTTCCCATTTGAGCAACCCTCATTATCTATTTCTATGGCCATGAATAGGGTTTAATTATTTTCATGTTCAAGTTCATTACTACCATCATCACTATCATATTTTCTTGTGTCACTTACATTAGATGTGTTGTCTTCTTTGGTATAAAAACTTATCTTGTTCTTGAATGACCCTCTCCTACCTTCATACTTATTAAAATATTTTGTGTTTTTGTCATGCTTATGGACCTTCCTATCATCTTCATAATGTTCATCATGTTCTTCATCATGCTCAATTTTATATTTTTTAGGACACTTGGATGCAAAGTGACCAATCTTACAACAGTTGAAACATTTTAAAGGCAACTTACCCTTGCACTTACCATATCCAAACCTCAACTTCCTTGAAAACATGGTTATTAATTGATCATCATCAACATCTAAACATTCCTCATCCTTGACCTTCTTAGATTTTGAATTCTTCTCAAATTTTAAAGCTGCTTCCTTCTTGGAAGGCCTTTATTATTTTTTTCTCATCTCGTAGGCCATCAAGATGCCATGAAGCCCATCCATCTCTAGATTATCCAAATATTTAATTTCTTATACTACAGACACCATAAATTCAAAATTAGGAGTTATAGATATCAACACCTTTTAAACAACTGTATACTCTTTCACTCATTCTCCCAAACCTCTAATAACATTGAAAAATTCATCAACCTTTAATAGGTATGATGCAATAGTTTCATCTTCATTTATCTTCAGCCTTTCAAACTATCTCTAATGGGTTTGCAACTTGGCCATCTTCACCTTGGTGTCTCCTTCATATATAATCTTCAATTTTTCTCATATCACCTTGGTTGAATCACAGTGTATAACCTTCATAAATTATGTCTCTAATAGCCCACATATAATGGCATAAATTACCTTGGAATTGCTCACTTTCCTTTTTGCTTGTTACATTAGTTGATGGTGTAGGAGGTGGAGTGTATCCATACACTACTAACTACCATATGTCATGGTCCATTAACACTAGGTATGTCCTCATTATGATCCTTCAAAAATCATAATTATTCTCACTAAATAACGAAGACTTACTGGTAGAGAAACCACCTTGAGATTGTTGATTATCCATCCTTGCTTATAGGATCTCCTTTAGGCTAATAGACCTAATTAAAAGGACCTGATCTAATACCAAATATTGGAATAAAAATAACTGATATGGGGGGTGAATTAGTCTTCAAAAACTTTCTTATCACTTTCACTTAAGCACTCATGAACCATTCAAACAAGTATATAGATTTAGAAAGCATAAACACTTATCCACATAAGCATGAAATATAAGAAAACATCACATATGTGTGAAACACTCAAGGGGAATAAAATACATGGATATATATAAATAGACTATAGTAATATAAGACAAATACCAAATTTAGTGAAGCACCCACTCCACATAGAGCACCAACTCAGCTAGGCTTTATCAAGCACCAATTTGTAAGGAAGCACCAACCCCCTAGTTGACTCAGTACAAACTCATTACCTAATTAGTTTGATCAAATTAAGGACACTTTATTTCTCAACCAATTGATTATGACCACCTCTTCAGCTCTTTACACTCTTATCCTCTTAAACTTCCTTCTAGGTCTCTTCATTCAATTAGGTCTCTTCAAGACAAATTAGGTCATATGACCTTGATCCTCATATATATAACCTATATAAAATATTTATCATTGATCCTATAAAAATCTATAATGGTATAAAATACATTATTTTTCTCACCAATGTACAATTATATTTGTTTGCTCTCCACACACACAAATAAGCCCTAAACTACCTTGTATTTATACAAATTTCTTGTTCATATCCTTCTTGGTCAAATAAACACTCTTAACCTATTAATTCAGATATGAAATATATCTTGAGACATATCATAAACATGAATCAAATTTTATTTTATTCCCTTTAGGTTTGGCATACCTCAATTAGGCCTCATTTCATCTTTAGGTCTACTTTAGGACACGTTACACTATACCTTCCTTAGAACACACTCAAACACCTCACATGGTAGTAAATTATCACATGCCACTAAAATAGACCCCATATAATCTCAACTAGGCTCTAAAACATCTTTTATCTCTAATCACCACTTAAAACATGCTATTAGTACTATTCCCAATTAGGCCTCTGCATACCCATAAAATCTATCTTAAACTATTAAAGATAAAACACCGATTATCTAAAAAACCATGAAAATAAATCTCATATTAATAAACCTAATGACCTTAATGTCATCACAAATTCATTATATACTTCAACTTTGGATATATAAGCTCAAAGTCTTCTCTACAAAATGCTCACTTTGAACTACCAACTTGCCTCAAAACATAGTCATGTAAATTTAAACTTATGACATATTAAATAAATTAATAAAGGACTTAAAATAAATTTACATGATACTAATACATAATCAAAACAAACTCCAATAAAAATATCATAATCTTTATTATCAATTTTTGGTCTTGCAGACCAATTTATTGACCTCTTTTATAGACCTCACTCAGCTAGTCAAGCCATTTTAGCTTCAATATTTTCACTAATTTCACTGAATACCAAACCTTTCACAAAGCATGGATAGGAAATAAAATTCATAAATATAAACACCATGTATATTTTATGCTTAAAATCAAGGCATAGGGTCTCAAACTCATCTTTACAACTTATTTTCCCAGAACTGTCGATTACCTTAAAGTAAGTCATGGTGACCATGACCTTCAATAACCTATATGACCATTTCCAAAGACTCTCAATACATGTGTATGATATTATGATATCATTATACCATTATTATATATAAATTTAACATGGTCAAATGGTGGTATTGGTCTTGCAAACCAATCTCATGACCTTACTGTACATAAACCTCACTGAGCTAGACAAGTCAACTTGTGAGAAACTTTTTTCTATATACAATGATCTCCAAAAAATATATCAAAAATTAAAATTTATTAAAATTCTTTAACAATGTCTCCATTCACCTGTATTCATCCCTATTTCATGATAACACATCCCAAATCACCTTCTCGTTGCTACTTGGGTTTCTCATTATTTCCACCATTAGGTTTATTAGCGACTAGCCAACTTGGATGACTGATTTAGCAAACCTAAGGGCTATAAATTCTCCATAAAACTTAAGATTAATCAAATACAAGTCTCAAACTTCATGCTCCATCCATTTATCAACTTTTACTTGGTCAACTTTGACTACTATAGTAAATATATGAGAAACAAGGCCTTTCCTATAGGATCCAATCACTCACCTAAATATTAAATCACACTTGAAGATTCTTGGTAGAGTTTAATAAAACCTCAAATCACTAAAATAGTCATACCAATCCATTATGAGAAATTTATAATAATTTATTTCATATCAGGTCACTATTAGGGTCCTTTAAGGGTTTAAACCATTTTCCACTGTTAGCAATCATTGATAAATCTTAGCCCTTCATTCAAAAAAATAATGCTTGAAATTTTTATTTAGGAACCTTCCCCATCTACCATGAATATATAAATTTCCCATGTAGAGGTTACTTATGCCAATGAACACCTAAAAGTCCTCATGTTTGCATGCCTTCATTTTGTGTACTTGAGATACCTCAAAACCACTTTCCATGCCTTAACCTTCAAAATTTGACCTCATACTTGGTCAAAAAACCTATAAAAATCTATCACACTATTTAAAATTTCACATTTTCATTCTTATCTTGAAATATGAATCTCATACCTCAATCAGACATCATCTCTCTCTTTACTTGCTTAGAACTTGACCTAAAAACCACATTAGGCCTTAAAAATAACCTCAAATATTCTTTCCATTCACTTTCCACTTCACTCACATACTCAATAAACCTCTCTCATTCTCAAAAACTACTTACATCCTTCATAAGCCTTGACAATAGACCATGATGCCTCATTTGGCCAGGCAGGGTTTAGAAATGGTCTAGTTGTAGACAAGATCTATAGGTCCTACCCATGTAGGCTCACTATGAGACTCTTATGAGTGATATAATTCTTCACATACATGATCAAATAACCTCATATATTATTTTATTCCTTTGTGCATCCATCTCACCAAGCCACCATGCTCAAACCTTTTTACTAGGACTTTACATGTTATGACTAGTGTCATGACTAAGCTTCTCAAAAAAAATTGAGAAGTGATATTAAAACACTCTTTAATGATTATACACCTTTCTCACATTTCTTAAATTATATACACATAATTATTCATTCTCACCATGCACATGCTCATGATATAACCAAGTTTTGTTATGACTAGGCTTCTCAAGACACCTTGTACTCAAAGATAAGTACTCAAACATGCTTACCTCAATGATGTTATCAAACAACATTGAGGTTATCAAACAATAAATATTACACCACTAAATTAAACTTTAAAATAACCAACATAAGAATCATTAGGTTTCCTTAAAATTCTCTCTCAATAAAAAAACATTGCATTGCCTTCTTATCACATCAAGCACACAAGCTCATATCTCATAGACCACTCACCATGAATCTTTATTAGATGCACCTTGACATCAATGACATAAATTTAAATAAATTAAAAAACTTATCAATATTTATTTATTTTATCATGAATAGGTATAGAGGTGGATACTGTAAATGTCACAATTATCATGGAAATGACTCCACCAAAAAAACTCAAGTAGCTTCATAGTTTGTAAGATAAAATTCAATTCCATCCATAGATTCATATCAAAGATTGAATACATTTGTCTTATTTTCCATTTATTATAAAAAATAACATTACTTTTTATTGGAATTAGGAATTTAAATAATCATTTGTAAATCTGAAATGACGTTTAGCAAATCCATCAATCCTAATGCCACCAACTCTAGGAAAACCTCTACTACTATATATTTCAAATACATATTATGGATTTGAGGCATTTTTAGCACATAATGATGAATAGGTAATAAAAATAGTAGTATATTATCTAATTATAACCTTGGTATCCTTTGAACTTAACAATTTTTTTATTGAGAAAACATGTCTAGTAGTTTTTTCTTTTCAAAAACTGTACCATTACATGCTCAATAATCAAACCAAAATCATTGAAAATGTACATCCACTTTAGTATCTTATTTTCAAACCATCTTTAATAATAATAATAATAGATTATTGGGTCACGATCCTAAGTGAGTTTGATATAAATTATGTCAATTAGAAATATATCAATCAACAAGTACTTGTAGATACCTTGTTAGAAGCAACATTGATAGATGTCAATCCTCTCTTCATATATTTTCTAGATGAAGCTTTCATGTCCTTGAATGAATCATTAGAGTGTCAATTGTACTTTGATATGTCTTTCACAAGTCATGGCTTGGGGGTAGGTATTTTTCTCATCACTCCACATGGTTATATCATTTTGAAAGAATTTTGAATAGGATTCCCTTATACAAAATAACATAATAAAACTTGAAGCTCTTATTTATGGACTCAAGATTTTAATTTAATGGAACATAAAACATGTCCTAGTTTTTGGGGATTCATGATTAATCATCAAATAAGTAACTAATGAATACCAATCTAATGATGATAAGCTCGATCCTTATAAATGGATGGTGGATAGTCTTAAACAGTGATTTCATTCCATAAAATTTGAGCAAGTTATTCTAGTCAATAATAGGGTAGTTGATGCGATGGTCAAAATTGTTTTATGCCTCGACATGCATCCAAATGATAGTCACAGTCAGTTCTTTATTGAGAAATTGATGTGTCCAGTATATGATACTCCCAAATCTAAAATGTTTTGTGAGGTTGTTGGTCCTACTTCCCTTTGGTACCAATATAAATACACATACCTATATTATAATGTAATCCCTCCCAACTTATTGTTAACATAAATATGCATTTACCTTGGGTTATTGATTAAGGTAATAATTAGTCTTTGGTTAGTTTCCTTAACCACATATGTTAAGAGGTTAGTTTGTTTAATGAGTTTATCTTTTTTCATGCTAGCCAATATTGGTTGTGTTACCTAGCCTTTTCACATGTTTCTCAGGTGGCTCATTTATTTACCTATTTAATAGGCCTTCTTTTATTATTTAGATATGAAATGTATGTTGTGAATACAATATAGTTCTTTCTCACTCTCTATGTTTTATCTAGTATTGTAATCAAATCTTGTGGTTTAAGAAGCTTGGGAGGAAACCTGTGAAGCAAGAGAGGATTTAGGGAGGAGCGTAAAGTGCCTAGTGGAGAGCTGTGAGAGGAAGAAATTTATTTTTTTCCTTTGACCAACCATTTAACTTGGAGGAAAATCCTAAAAATTCATTTGATCACTATTTTTTATGATTCTTATTTCTATAAAATTCTCTGGCTCAGAATTCATCTATTGAATTAGATGGAATTAAATTTCATTGAGTATTTTGTCCAAGAACTGCATTTGAAGTTTTCTAGTTGGTCATTTCTATATGGTTTGGTGAAAAGACCAGATTTTCATTTGAGCACTATTTTTGGTGAGTGAAGGGTCTAAAAAAAAATTTTGTCTGAGAAGAGATGATAAGAACTAATAGAATTTAATTTGGCTAATTATTTTTCCTAGAATCTACAATAAATTTTTATAGGTAGGCCAATTTTCTAATTGGCTGATTATTTTCATGAAAATTTAGATCTAAAGTTTTAATATTTTAATTAATTTTAATTTTTCAATTGAAATAATTCAAAAATTTAGCTTATAAGGGTTATTGGGGACCTATTGGTGACTAATTATCTTAGAAAAGTTTTGAAAGGTGAATTTTTCATTATTTTCTAGGTTTTTAATCCAGAT
Organism: Torreya grandis; assembly: GCA_037957365.1. Lineage (NCBI taxonomy): Eukaryota > Viridiplantae > Streptophyta > Pinopsida > Cupressales > Taxaceae > Torreya > Torreya grandis. The sequence goes on from JARHVA010002341.1 coordinate 516,603, forward strand.
GTTGGTGGAAAAAAAAATTTAAATTGGAATTCTAGATCTCTAGATAAAATTGTTTTTGTCCATTTTTCAATGTTTTTAAAGATTGAAATTTTAAATTTTCTCAAATAGTGTGGAGTTTTTTAATTAAAAACTAGAGGTATTGACCATTTTGTGATTTGAATTAATGAGTAGGAGGAATTTTGTGTAAATTCATTATAATTTTTTTGGTATTTTCATTTTTTTGGAAAAAATAGGTCAAAATGGCTAGTTTATAACACCTCTTATTGTTAGATTCATAAAAATTGATAGACAAAACTTTTAGCTTGTGGAGTCACAAGATTTTGACGATATATGAATATCAAAATATTGATCAAATAGTGCTTGGTAAAGATCAAAAACCTACCACAAATACTAATGACTATGATAAACATCATCATAAGGCTCTTATGTTGTTAAAACTATTAGTAGTAGATAATCTAATCTTAGAGGTCAAAAATGTGACCATTGCATCAATTTTATAGATTAGTCTTACTTCTAAATACTAAGCTTTTGAAGCTAGTAGGGTATTGTATTTGAAGATTCTTTTATTTTATACTAATATATAGGAAGGTGGCTCTATTTCTAATTTTTTGTTACAGATCAAGGACATCAATGATCAGTTGAAGGTTTTGCAAAATCCTATTGATGAGCAAGATTTGAAAGCTCTGGTTATTTAGAATCTTCCACCTTCATTTGAGTCATTTTTGGAGTCCTTACACATGGTTGCTAAGATGTAGAATTTAAAATTTGAAAATTTATCCACATAGCTATTGTAGAAGGAGAGATGGTAGAAGTAGATAGTGTTGTCTACATCTACTTCTAAAAAGAGTGCATTATTCATCAAGGGAAAGGGTAAGTAGTTTGGTAAAACTACTAGTTCTCTAATAGAAACTTCACAATTAAGTGGTTCTAATAAGATATCTAAGTGGAAATGTTTTTATTGTAACAATCTAGTCATTTTAATAAAGATTTGAGGAAAAGATAATAGGATATGGCTAATATCAGAAAGAAAGCTCATCATGCAAATATAGCTAAAGGTGAAGGCACAGAAAAATCTCCTAATTTTGATTTCATGTCTTCCAATGGTAATTCTATGGAGGATCAAACTTGGTACTTTGATTCAGGGGCATCTCACCATTATACATTCTATAAAGATTGGTATGTGGATTTTGTTGAAAATGATAGTAGTAATGAATCTTTATCTTTGGGAGATGGTAAAAATCATTTTTTGAAGAGATATGGTAATTTTCATATTAGTTGTAATGGTGAAATTTGGTATACATTTAATAATATTAGGTTTGTTCCTCATATGAACAAAAATCTACTTTCAATTAGTGAGATCACTTCAAAATCTGATTTTGTTGTAAAATTTCAAAGAGAACAATGTTTAGTCACTACCAGAGATAACAAGATTATTTCTATTGGGATTGGTGAGAAAGGATTATATAAGCTTGCAGATCCATAGAGAGCAAAGGAAAGTGTACTTGCAGTGATTGATAGTACAAGTTCACTATGGTATGAAAGGTATGGGAATTTGAATTTCTAGTATTTAACTACATTGAGCAAGACTAAGATGGTTAAGAGGATTCTTTCTATTTGTAATATTCATCATGTATGTACTAGATGTTAATTAGGGAAGCAAGTTAGACATTCATTTGATGTTGGTAAAGCTTCAAAAGCTAAGGGAGTATTAGATCTAGTACATGCAGATTTGCATGGTCTAATGTAGACACCTACCCCTTCTAGAGCCTATTATATTATGTTTTTGGTTGATGATTTCTCTAGGAAAAAGTGGGTATACTTTCTAATGAATAAGTTTGATTGTTTTTCTAACTTCCTTACTTGGAAAGTTATGGTTGAAAAATAGGTAGGATGATCAGTGAAATCTCTTAAAACAGATAATGGGGGTGAGTTCATCTCAAAATAGTTCAAGGATTTTTGTGCCACTAAAGGCATACACATATAGTACACTAACCCTTATACTCTATGGTAAAATGGAGTTGTGGAAAGCTGAAATAGGATGGTGATAGACATGGCTCATTGTATGGTCCAAAGCAAAAATGTCACATATAGATATTGGGTAGAAGCAGTGAATATAACAACACACATCCTCAACAAAAGTCCTACAAAAGCATTGGATAATATGACTCCAAAGGAGGTTTGGTTAGGTTCAACTCTAGATGTAAGTACTTTCCAAATTTTTGGTTATGTAGCTTTTGTAGTTATTCCTAGTCAAAAGAGAAGTAACTTGGATGTAAAAAGAAAATCATATATGTTTATTGGGTACAGTGATCAGTCAAAGGCCTATAGATTACTTGATGTTTCTACTAATTTTTTTTTGGTAAATAGAGATGTCATAGTAAATTAACAAATGCCATACTTCATAGTAAATGGTACAATTTCAGATATTGAGTCATTGTTTTCTTCTAATCATTCTATTATAAGTTGTGGTGTGAAAATTGAGTAGGATTCTAGTTCATCAGTGGAATCACATTCTAGGGAGGGAATTGATGCAGGTCATTGTGAGGTTCCAATAGAAAAACCAAAGTAGCCAAAGTGGTATTCTACCATAATAGAAGCACTAAATGAGGGAGACTTACCATAGGGTGTGGAAGGAAAAAGATTGAGATCAAGAAAGTAATTTGGTAATAGAGGTGAGCATGACAATTTTTCTCTAACAACTATTATTTCACATTTATTTGAGCCTAATTATTTTTTAGAGACCAAAGGGAAGCATGAATAGGAATCAGCCATGCAATTGGAATATGATTCCTTGATAAAAATAAGACTTGAAAGCTCATGGAGCTACCACTAGGAAAAAAATCCATTGGTTGTAAATGGATTTATAAGGTAAAATGCAAAGTAGGTGGTTCCTTAGATAAACATAAAGCCAAACTTATTACAAAAGGTTATGCATAAGAGGAAGGGGTTGATTATGAAGATAATTTTTCTCCTACTATTAAGATGGTAAATTTTCATTTGATTGTTTCTATTATTGCTCAATTTGGATGAAAAGTGTACCAAATGGATGTCAAGAGTGCTTTCTTGAATGGAGATTTGAAGAAGGAAGTCTACATGGTTTAGCCATAGGGTTTTCAGGTTCTTGATAAGGAACATCTTGTTTACAAGTTTATCAAGTCCTTGTATGTGCATAAGCAGGCTCCTCAAACCTGGTATACGAAGATAGATACATACCTTAGGGAGTCTGGTTTCAAAAGGTGTAAATCTGAACCAACTCTCCATGTAAAGGTGTTTAGTGATGATATATTGATTCTCATTGTATATTTTGATGATATAACCACCACTAGGAGTAGTGATAGTCTCATTTAGAAAATGAAGGCTAATATTTGTTATAATTTTGACATGATAGACTTAGGACTACTAAAAAACTATTTAGTGTTGAGTTTTGACAAGGTTATTGTGTTACATTCATGTCACAAAATAAGTATGTCAAATCATTGATATAAAGGTTTAGAATGATGGATTTTAATCAGACTCACACACCTATGGAATTTGGAGCTAAAATTTCAACTAACATTGTTTCACCTTCGATCAATGAAATAGTGTATCAACAGCTAGTGGGTAGTCTCATTTACCTCACTACCACTAGACAGGATATTTATTTTTCAATGAGTTTTCTATCTCACTTCATGTCTAAACTATAGCAAGTAAATTGGTTAGCTATAAAATAGGTATTAATATATGTCAAAGGTACTCTTGATATTGGCATACTATATGAAAAGTCTATATATTTTGAGCTTTTAGGATATTTTGACTCTGATTGGGTAGGATCAATAGATTCAAGAAAATCTACAATAGGCTATGTATTCACTTTTGGTTTAAGAGTTTTCTCATGATAGAAAAAACTACAAATTATAGTGGCATTATCTTCAATAGAAGTATAGTATAAATCTATGGTCAGTGTAGGTTGTGAAACTGTGTGGATAAATAAAATCTTGGATGATATTTAGTTTGAGTCATCAAAGCCTACTCCAATTTTCTATGACAACCAAAGTGTTCTAAAGATGGTGAATAATCCAATATTCCATGTCAAGACCAAACACATTGAGGTTATCCATCATTACATCTAATAATTAGTTACAAATGAGGACATCAATCTCTTCTACTACCCCATTATAGAGCAACCAGCTAATATAATGACCAAACCACTTGGTGTAGACAAGTTCATAAAATTTAGAGATAAAATTGGTCTTGTTTCTAGTTTTATCATTAAGGGAGGGTGTTATCATAATTATGTATTTACCTTGGGTTATTGACGAAGGTAATTAGTCTTTAGTTAGTTTCCTTAACCACTTGGGTTAAGAGGTTAGTTTGTTTAATGGGCTTAACTATATTCATGCTAGCCAATGTTGGTTATTTTACCCACCCTTTTTACATGTTTCTTGGGTGGCTCATTTTATTTCCTATTTAATAAGCCTTCTTATATTGTTCAGATATGGAATATATGTTGTGAATACAATATAGTTCTTTCTCACTCTTTATATGTTATCTAATACTTATCCTACAATCACAAGAAATCCTTCATATAATGGGCTTCTTATTTTACTATCCTTGTAAATAAATTATACCATATGGGTTATGATGGAACTTTATTTTAGTGTTTAAACTTTGATGAGGTTGCCTTATTCATTAATGAAGTTCATAATGGTATTTTTGGTGTTAATACTAGTGGCATGGTCCTTACAAAGAAATTTATTTGTATCAGATATTACTGGCTAATGATGGAAACTAATTCATGTCAATATGTCATATGCCAAAAACATGGTAACCTAACCATGCTCCATCACAAGCATTATAACCCATTTCCCTTCTCCACGTGGGGATTATACTCATTGAAAAAATCAATCCCAACTCTTCATATGGTCATAATCATATAATCACCACCACTAAGTACTTTACTAAGTGGGTCAAAGCCATTCTGCTAACCTACATAACCAACAAACTGATTTCTATGTTTATCCTAAGCCATATAATTTACCATTATGGTATCCCTTCTACCATTATGTTAGATAATTGTAAGTCCTTCAATAATAAATATGTTAAGATCCTTTGCTGAACATATTATATAAATCACAAATGATCCACACCATATTATCCCTAAGATAATGGTAAAATAGAGGCATCAAATAAAAACATCATCAAAATCCAAAAGCACATTGTCAATGATGTTGGATTTGATTAGAAATTATATCTTTACCCTATTTTTTGGGATTACCATACTATCATTGTCACACCCATGGAGGCAACCTCGTATTCCCTTGTTTATGGAATTAAGTCCATCTTACTTGTTGAAATTGAGCTTCCATCATTATGAATCTCTATAAAAAAACATTGTTGATGAATAAGCATATCACATCTCAAGAATACATGATCTCAATCTCTTGGATGAGAAACATCTTAATACCCTAACCATTTTCAAGCCTATCAAAATTGTATCCATAATATTTGTTGGGTATGGATCAAGGTCATCAAAATAGTGAAGTATAATTGGCTAGACATGTGTATAAAGTATATGATTTTGTTTTTTGTAGTCTTTCATTTGTATTCAACCTTGTAAGCTTAAGCAATAGTATAATAATGTGAAGAGTCTTTCCTTTTGATTATATCAAAAGGTTAGAATGCAAAGATATAGTGATTTGAAAGATTATATATAGTGCTAAAATGTACTGGAAATGGGTTTTGATGTGTGATATAGATTAATAGAATAGTCTTGATATGGTTCTTCTAATTATCATTTATTGGTCTACTATGCATAGTGATTACTTTGTTTCACTTTAAAATCTATTATTCATTTTGCATATGCCATCTTGATCTATATTTATTGTTTCTATGATTATTCCTTTCATAATTACATTTTTTTTCAATTAACAATCTATAATTATGAAGTATATATCATGTTTATATTTGTTCTTATACTGCATAAATTATCCCTATAATTAGCATGTTCTAGAATCTTCAAGGAGCCTTTGATAACAATGGTGTGGTAAGCATGAAGATGAATTTAGATGAAATATGTTTAGATGTTTGCTAAGACAAAGGGATATAAAAATATTGTTGGATGAGAGAATCTATAATTTTATAGAAGAAGAAACAAGGAGAGTCAGAATAGCTACGAAGGAGATTATCCAAGAGCATATTTATGGTGAAATTTATAAAATATTTTGGTGTGATTTTCTTGGATTGTTAGTCACATTGATATTTAGGTTGAAATATTATTGCTTCATCCCAAGGAGGACAAACCTTATAGTTTTTATATTATAAAATTTAGATAGACTGCATAGCCTATATATAGATTGGACCAGAGTAATAAACTATTAGATGAGGACAACAATTGATGTTTATATTATCAAATTCATAGTAAAATGATACATAGATTTTGAATCTATGTAAGACTGATTTTTCCAAGGAATAAGGGGGAATTTTTTTCACACTACCTACATTAATTAATATGTTTATTATGTAAAAGGCCATGGTGACTACTCCAAATAACATGGAGTAGTCACTCCGGGCACCGTGGGGGTGCATGCAAGTTAGAAATGAATGATGAAGAGTTGATTAAAATAAACTTGAACCTGATCCCAAAAAATGGAAGGTGAAAATACTTAGGGTAATAATAATATTATGCTATTAGAATAGGAACTATGACAATAGATATGGTGGAACAAAACAAGAAATCTAGAATTAACTACATATAGGAATAGAGATAGGGAAAATAGTGCTAGAGATGAAAAGATAAAGAAAAAGATGTTATAGATGGAAAGATGTTGAGAGAAGATGTAGGAAGTAGAGAGTGTGTATAAGGGACTTATAAATACAAATAATTAGATATAAATGATACAAATACAGAGATAGTATAGTAGGAAGAAGAAGGTAAGTGAGTAGCAAAATAGTTAGATGGTAGAGGTAGATCACAATTAATGAAAGGGTTTTTATCTAGAGCTGGGAAGGAGAGTTCCTAGAAAGAAGTTAGATTTTAATGCAAAATTATCATACGTTTAGGTTCAAAGTTATAAGAAATTCAAACTAGAATTCATTCATTTCAAGAATGTGCATCCCCCCAGCCCAATTTATTATTATAAAGAAGAAGTATAATAGTAATGGTGGATACATATTGGTTTGACTCCTTTATAGATAAATTTGGAAAGATAAGTGAAAAAACAAAGCAAGCAATAGACAAGAATAAAATAGAAGTGTAGACACCGAAATCATGTCTAACCCTTGGTCATTCTCCCTCTTGGTCCATTCCTAACCCATTCCTAAACCATGCACTTACTAATTTAAAAATAATAATTTATTATTAATATCCTCCCCTTTGACACATCACCTATAACACCTCGTCTGACACCTCGCCTTGGACTATTTCCCACCCTATGACTCACCCAAGACCTATTCTTACTTCTCTCTAAACCGCCTAACCAACTCTCATGCGTATTTAGCCCAACCTTTGACAATTCTCCAACGGATCGTGCACTTGGCGGATGGAGAACGGGCTTGGTGGCTCTTTTACTCGTTCTTCACCCGCCGATGTTGGTCAAATGTTGGCCGATGCCGGCGGGATCACCGACGTCAATTTTACTTAAACCAAATTTCTAACCCTTGACGAAGCGAATCACAAATCGTTAATCTCTGAGCTAATCATGAATCTCGAAACCTCTTCTGGTGAAACAAAGTTCTCGTGCTTTTGCTTTCTAGTGTTTTGCTTTCTTGTTTTCTTGTAGGGATCAGCATTCTTGACAGCATTTTCTAGGCACTGAGGTCTTGCATCAGACATTCTGCACAGGGATTGCACAATATCTCCATCACCAGTGACAATGGAAACATAGCTTCTGCTCCTTTGCCAACTCGTGTCACAACTAAGTATTTGTACTATTTTTATTTCAGTGTCATTTCAAATATATTAGCATTCTGTCTGCTGTCTATCCCAAGCATCCTTGACCCAACCTTCCCTGTTCTTCCTAGAGAGGCTGAAAAGCCTTCTCTCACCCCTTATTCCCTTTTCTTTGCCTCTGACACCCCTTTAGTCTCTCTTTAGATAACACCCTCTGTCCAATCAACTCAGCACAAGCTATCAGGGACCTACAGACCATCTTAAGACCAATCTAATCAACCTGACTAAATTGTTTCACGGAAAGGCTAAAAGGCCTTTTTCCTACCCCTTACCCCTTTTCCTGACAACATACCCTCTACCTTAGTTCTTATTAAAGATTCTATCTACTATTTTACCATCCCAAACAAACTCGCTGACTCACAGACAAGACCATAGTGCATCTTGCAGACCACAAACTAGACCTGTAACCCGTCCCTGGCCATTACCCCAACTGACCTCGTCCACTTCCTCTACCAATGTCGGCGGTCCAACTGATGTCGGCGACCTTCCTGATCGACGCCGGAAATATCACCGACGTCGGCGACTGTGCTAAATAGATTGCAGATTATTAGGTATGCATTTGCTTTTAGTTCTTTCTTTTCAGTCTTTTATTATTTCTCTTTTCTATCTCTGTCATATTCTGTTTTAACAGTGGATTGTCATCCTCTAAGAAGCCTTAGCGCTTCTAGGACCAAGCTTTTGCTTGGAAATCCACCCTTTTGTCAGCTAACATTTTTTGTGTTTTTAGTGTCTGTCTCTTTCAGGTGTCATCCTCCACAACCAAAGAGGAGTTCTCACTATCATCTAAATTTTGGTGTGCAAAACTATATCCAGGTACATACAAGCCTTAGACCATTTCTTTAAGTTTCTCATTTTCTCTCTTTGAATGTAGAAATCAAAATAGTGTAGAAACATTCTGGCATGCTCGGTGGGACCCTTAGGGCCTTCCTTGGGTTCCTTTCCTTCTTTTTTCATTTAGGTGCATTAGGTTTCTCCCTCTTCACCTCTTTCTTCTCTTCTAAATGACATCATAAGCAGGAATAAAAAGAACTTTTCTTTCTTTTCTTGCATTTTTAGACTAGTCAAAAATCATATTCTTCAACCCTTTCTCAACTTATTTTCATTCCAACTTAACATTTCGACTTGGGGTTTAAAAAACATTGCATTCCATTTCTGCTTGCTTGCATTTCTTAGTCCACACTTAGTAATTAATAAACCACATATTGAATTAATTGTAGATCACTTGATGTTACACAACTAAACCATGTGCACTAAATCAAACATCAAACTCACCTGAGACAAGGCCCGACTGGGATTTCATCACCCAGCGGATACCTTACCCATCCCAATGATCCTACTTGGATTTCACCACCAAGGGGAAAGCCCACTCTGTTCTCTGGCAGAGTCTAATCTATAGGGGAAGTATATTTTGGCTAAGCGAGACTAGCTTACCACTGGGATCGTGAAGTGAGGGGAGCTTGCTCCTTAGCACCAGGCCAAGTACAGAACCTAACACAGACTTTTGAGTGCCTAAACATACCTGAAACCATCCATAGACTACCTCTTCTAGGACCCTTCTAACATCCAACCTCCTCAAACATCACTTTCTAAGGCATAAGCCAACACGATCCTAATAAAATTATTCCTAGGGATTTAACATTTAGGATCTGCCTGTCTTCATCTTATTTTCTGTTTTTATCTAGTTTTTTGAGCTGGTAAGGACATTTTCTTCTTTGTTTCCAAAAACTTTTAAATTTTTTGAGTTTCTGGAAAACACAGTTACCGACAACAGTTTTATAACCGACGTCGGAAACTTTTCTCCACCAGCATCGGTTATCTGATCGACATCAGCGGCCTTATTCACCGACATCGATTCTTCTACCGACGTCGGTCACTGTCCAATATTTTTTTTCCCAAAAATAGCAAGCTTAAAATCCAACTTTCTTGCTGTCTAAACACCCATTCTGAGTTTCTAAAATTGAAAAAACATAGTTTTCTAAAACCTGACCCTTTCTTGCCTTGAATGGTTTTGACACGCAGTCAAACCAAGGCTCTTCTTGACCACACTAGGCAACAACCACTTCCACCTTCACCATCCATAACCAGTCCTATAATGGAGTTCCACTCAGAGACTGAAAGAACTCCTACTCGCCCAACCCCGCCCCAGACTCCTATTGTCCCAAAAGGGGACCAAAATTTCACATGATTCTTGGACCTCAACGTCAAAGCCTTGCAGCACTATCTCGCACATAGCCAAACGTGAGACTCCCTAGGCAACCCAATCTATGGGATGTCGACTTTCTTAGTCGAGACATTGATCACATCAACATCATCTACAATTCAACCTATAGACAATCAAGCCAACACCTCGACTAATAACCCAACCGTGTCCTACCTTCAAAATTTAGCCTCTCCTTCTAGACCTACCTCCATGGGGGTTCCGGTACCCCCTCAACCTCAAACTACTCAACCAAATCCTACACCTTTCCAAAACCTGGTGGTCTCTATCCCCCCTACTCTTGCACCTATCAACACAAGAGTAACTGTCTACCCTTCAACAAGTGTGGCCACTCCTCAACCATCCTTGACGGCCCCTATCCAACTTGTGCCTACCAACCCCATAACACAAGTGCCCTTCGTTTCAACTTCTACCTCGATAACTAGCTACCCATATGTTGCGTCTACGCAACTGACCATGTCATATGCCCCTCTCAATATCTTTCAAGTGCCTTATAATCTAGGGGGCACTCCACTCGCCAACACGTCAGCAGATATCATCAAAATGCTGATGGACAAGATGTCTAGTCTAGAGACCTCCGTTTCTGGCTCACACAATGCTCTCTCATACGAGCAAATTTACAATGAGCCCATTCATCCTTCTATCCCAATTAGGCCATATCCCAGCCAGTGGGAACTTCCTAAATTTTCTCGCTTTCAAAGCAAAGAAGACCCACAACAACACTTACGGGCATTCAGACATGCATGTTACCTTATTGCCCATGACGATGCATTGCTCTTACACACATTTCCTATGTCTCTCTCTAGTGTTGTGCTTGACTGGTACAGCTCTCTTGCCAACCATTCCCTCTTCACATTCACACAGCTGGCCCAGCTCTTTCTTGATCACTTCTCCATCAATATCACCAAGAAGGTCTCGATCACGGACCTCTATTCTATCTGCCAATTCGAGGATGAATCCATAGCTGACTTCATTGCTTGCTGGAGAGGCCTCATCAATCAACTCTCCTTTTCCTTACCCCAACCCAAACTTATTGAACTTTTCTCCTGAGCTTGCGCCAAACATATTTCTTCCACCTTACGGGTTCAAACCTTCCGCACCTTCGACGAAGCCTTCACGATGGCCCACAAACTTGAATTACATGCCATCGAGGAGAATAAAGTCAAGTTGCGGAGCAATAATCCCAACTCTAAGATCAATGACTCCTCTTCTTCTAAACCTTCATCATCCAATCCTAAGTCTAAAGCTTCAGCTAACGCTGTGGTCGTTAGACCTTCATCCTCTTCAACCAATCAGCCTGAGCCATCCACATCTCAGAGCACCACCCGTCAATTCCAGTAGAGATACGTACAATGATAGTATACTCCTCTCAGAAAATCATACGTGTCTGTGTTGGAAAAACTTGTTAGACAGGGGATTCTCAATCTCCCCCAAATCTGACCACCTCCACAATTTCATCCCTCATGCGCCATCCCTGCGTGGTATAGGGAAAATGACTTCTGTAATTACCATCGTGTCAAAGGTCATGACATGGGTAACTAAAAAACCTTTAAAAACATAATCCAAGACATGCTTGAAAAGGGTGGCCTCGTCCTAGACAATCCCAATGCACCTCCTAATCAGGGCATCGACATCTTCAAGCAACCATTCCCCAATCATCCACCAACCCAAAACAATGTCCAGACCTTGATTGACAACACTCATAAACACAACATTCGAACAGTCAATACAGTCTCGCCCTTCATCCCCGACCAACCTCAATAGGTTAGTCTATTTATCATTCCATCACGTGTGGATGAACCTCTTTCCCCGGTTAGTTCTCCATCAACCTCTCTCATTTTGGAGGATGCCTCAACCTTACCGGCACCACCGGTCTCACCATCCTCCTTCCTGCTGCCTATGGAGGACCCGACCCTTCCTACTCCTCGACCGCAAGTGGAGGGCACCATCATCCCTGCCCTTTACCCGCTTGAGGAGTCACATTCTTCAGTTCCTTCTCCACCAAGAGAAGAACCTGACTCTCCATCTTCTTCGACCAACGACAATCTAGTTATAACTCCTACACACCTTGGGTCTGAGACTACTGTCACACCTAACACATTTTCAGCCCCGCAACCACTCACATCTTCTAAAGGACCAAAGTCTCATCCTACAACTTCCCAACCATTCCCTCGATTAGTAGAGAAATTAGGACTTCTTCAACCAAAGAAAGTGGAACATCAAGCATTATGGGAGCAACTCAAAGCTCCTCATCTTACTCAGCCTATCTCATCTTATGCCGCTAACTCTCTTGTGACAAAATCCCCCAAAGTCTTTGACACAAATCAGACTTCCACTTCTAAACCTTTGAAACATCAACCATTCATATCAAAACACAAACCCTCATCTACCCCATCTAAATCGATCAAGTCACTCGGTGTTTGCCCTGTCTCTACCCTCACTCACCCACAAGTGAAGGTGGACTTAGACCAGAGCTCGACCAATAGTAGTCTCCCAACCAAGTCGAAGAAGACTGCCAGACCATAGAAGCGAACCCCTCCTCCACCGTCAACATTACCCTCTATTTTAGGCCCTCATCCTTCTACCCTAATCGGAGTACTCCCTACTCCGACCCTTAACCAAAACAAATTACCTCCATTACTTCCTTTGCCAACCACAAGTCTACCCCCTCTCAAAAATTTGGCACCTTTCACGAAGAAAGTGCTGTCTTCACATATGGCCGCACCACCAACCCAAAAGGTGGTACGGAAGCCTTCTTCAACACCTCCCAAGCAAAAGTCACCAGTGCTTCATGTATCAACAAGCACGGACCCCTTAGTAGGTTCATATGCTTTGATATTACGTTAACTTTTGCAGACTTCTAGCATAACCCTTCCATCTATCAAGCCATTCCAACCCCTCAAGTCAAAACCTTCCTGGTTCGACGATACAAATATTTGTTTATACCATCGTATGCCAGGACATGATACCGAGACTTGCTGTGCCCTCAAGGTAGTCATTCATCGCTTTATGGAGAAGGACACTCTTCTCCTTGAGGACACTCTTGACCGACCCTCGACACCTTCCCATCCAACCTCTTCAACCACATCAACATCTCACCAGCAGGCCATGAGCCCTTCTTCACCTCCTATCTTTGAAATCAATGCTATCCACATAACCACTAGGTCACAAAAGGATAAGGCAAAAGAAAAAGCTGCTATTCCTTGGACCTATCCTTTTGTCCAGTTACCTCAACCACCAAAACCCAAGATTTCCATCTTAGGTGCATCCCAACCCCCTTCTTTAGAGGCAATCAAAGACTCTATGATAAAACAACTTCACCAAATGCCTGTGAAGATGACCTTATATGACCTTATCCAGAGCTCCCCCCAGCATCGTCAAGCTCTAATCAAAACCTTACAGGCAATGGAGGTCCAACCTGAAGACCCTCAACCACTAGCTGCCCTAGTCCATTCTTTATCCCTCATCGCCTCTATCACTTTCAGTGATTCTAAAATTCCTACCTCTACCTTGGAAGATCAGGACGCTACTCTTTTCATCACAGCCTAGGTTGATTGAACCCACATTAAGCAAGTTATGATTGATGGGGCACCAACATTAATATCATTTCTACCCATGCCTTTGATCAATTGGCTCTTCCCAAGAATTGCATATCGAAAACCGAGGCAATCCTTAGATCCTTTAATGACACCACCGCTAACACTATTGGCACTGTTGTCCTCCATATTCGCGTTGGTCCATGCATAATCCTAGAGCTCTTCTACATCATTAAGGGAGAATTCTAATATAACATGCTATTAGGATGACCCTGGATCTGCGCCATGGCTTGCATCCCTTCAACACTTCACCGTTGTGTCAAATTTGAACACGACAAACAAGTCCATGTCATTCCTGCCGACCCATCCCCTTTTAAGACTTGTAACACAACCTATCGACCAAATGACATTCTTATTCCTCTCAAGGCACCAACCCAAACATTGTCTCCATCCACGGAAGCGTCAACTAGTATGAAAACAACGGTTGCCATCACATCACCTTCTCAAGTGACAACCAAGGACCCCATGGATGATATCTTCCAAAGACTTTCACTTGGAGAATATCGCTTACTTACTCTAGACATGTTCCAGACTCCTCAAGAGTATGGGCAGCTTCATCAAAGTCCAAGCTATGACCATTGGATCAGAATGGTCATTCCTTATGGTCCTCTTAGCCTTCGAACCAATCTCGTCTATGGGGGGCTTGATCAAGCTCCTACTGACGGGAATCCTTCCTCCTCACCTCAACTATTCACATCCGATTTCTCCTTTCTTGGCAACCCCACCTTTGCACATACCTACCTTTATAGGTGTGCATGGAAGGGTTTTGGCTTTGGGCGCTATGAACAAGGCTCCCATCGGCCCATCAAACCGCCCAATGACGATAATGCCAAGAAATGATATGGACTGGGTTTCCAAGAAACCACCAAGGCTTCAACAAACCTTTGCCCCGAACCCACCATCGACCAATCTCTTTCAGCCTCGCCTATTCTTCCCTCCTCACCTACGGAGTCGGTGGTTTCCATCCCTCCTAGTTTTTTTGTGCATAAACACCATCCACTTGGAACCCCTAACCTATCAACTCAATGGGGTCCCCAGGTCTCTCCCTCTTGTTTATCCCAGCATGATAGATGATGAATCGGCAACCATCAACACTGTCCACTGCATAGACAATGATGCCATTCTTACCTATATGGGTGCCGACATTTCTTTCATTCAGCGCTCCCTCCCTTCTAAAACATAGGTTATGTTAAATAAATCAACCATTGACATCAACCTCCCTTCTTCTGATGTTCCTCATGTCTTAAAGATTGGCCAATCTCTAGATGCCCAAGAGCAGATCAACTATACCACATTTCTCTCAGACAATCACAAGGCCTTTGCCTGGACCTACGGTGACATGCCTGGCATTGACCCTAACATTGCCACTCATAACATCGTCACAAACCCAGAGGCTAAGCCTGTTAGGCAAAAGCTTCACAAAATGCATCCTCGTGTTGCACTTCTTGTCAAAGAGGAGCTTCAGTGTCTTCTCTCTATCTCTTTCATCCAACCTATTGATTATCTGCAGTGGGTATCTAACATCGTTCCTGTTACCAAAGCAACTGGGGGGATCTAAATCTGTATGGACTATCGTGACCTCAACTTGGCTTATCCCAAGGATGACTTTCCTCTTCCAAACATTGACCAACTGGTTGATCTTACGGCTGGCCATGAGATGTTATCACTCATGGACAGATTTTTAGGATATAACCAAATCCTGATTACATCGAAAGATCAGCACAAAACCACCTTCATTACACCATGGGGAACTTTCTACTATCGGGTCATGCCTTTTGGTCTAAAAAATGCAGGCGCCACATATCAACATGCCATGACCTATATCTTTCACGATCTCCTCCACAAAATCATGGAGGACTATGTAGATGACCTGCTTGGCAAGTCTAAGCTTCATCATGACCATTTGACTATCCTCAAGATCATCTTCTCTCGCCTTCTTCAGTATAATGTCCGTCTTAACCCCAAGAAATGTGTCTTTGGGGTCCTCTCAGGAAAGCTCCTGGGGTTCATCATTTCTCTTCATGGCATCGAGATAGATCTCACCAAAATCTGTGCTATCCTCGAGATGCCACCTCCGACCAATCTCAAACAACTTCACAGTCTACAAGGGAAGTTTCAATCCATCCCCTGCTTCATTTCACAGCTTTTTGATTGCTGCCAACCCTTTCATCATCTCCTCAAGAAGGACGTCTCCTTTAAATGGGATAAAGATTTCCAAGAGGCTTTTACAGCCCTCAAACACTATTTGGTCTCTCCACCAGTCCTTATTCCACCAAAAGATGATCAACCCTTCTACCTCTACATCTCAGCAACCAATCATTCGTTAGGTGCCATGATCGCGCATCGAGACGAGCAACACCGTGAGCAAGCAGTCTACTACATAAGCCAAACACTTGTTGACTATGAAACTTGGTATACTCATATCGAGAAACTCTTTTTGGCATTAGTCTTTGCCACTACCAAGCTCTGTCACTATCTTCTCAATCACAAAACCTTTGTCATCACTCACACTGACCCTCTTAAATACATGCATTCTAAGCCATATCAAAACCAGTGTATGGCTCATTGGCTCATGCTTCTTGCTGAGTTTGATTTAGAATTTGTCTAGCAAAAATCTATAAAAGGGCAAACAATCGCTGAACAACTGGCAGATGCCCCTCTTCTCGACAATCAACCTTCTCAGTGCGAGTTTTTCAATGAATCTATCGCCACTCTCTCGACTGATGACACATTCTACCAAATGACGATGTTCTTCGACGGCTCCAAATGTCAACTCGATGGGGGTGCGGGGGTCATCCTCATCCCACATGAAGGTGAGCCCATGCCCTTGTCTTTCAAACTCAACTTTGAATGTACCAATAATATGGCTGAATACGAAGCCTTAATTTTGGGACTTCAAACTGCCCTTTCTTTAAACATCAAGACCATCAACATCTTCGGTGACTCACAACTTGTCATCAATCAAATCAATGGTTCATATCTTTGTAAAAACAAAATTTTACAAAGGTACAAGCACTGTGTTGACACCCTTCTAGCATCTTTTGACCATCACTTATTGTAGACTGTCCCTCGATCTACGAATAAGTTTGCTGACACCATGGCTTCCCTTGCCTCGCATATTCCTTCTTCATCATCCTCATCAAGAATTTATGTCATGGTACATCGTGTGCCACTGCCTTCATACATTTCCACTGACATCAACCTCATCCACACCATAGACTCTAGTTCACAAGATGTATGGTATAAACAACTTGAGGACTACTTGGCTCATTCTATCATTCCTCCCAACCTCTCTAGCAATGCACGACGGGCTTTCATCAAGCGCACTGCTCGCTATACTATGCTAGGAGGCCTTCTCTATAAAAGAGGTTTTGACGGCCTTCTTCTTCACTATTTACACTCCACTGAAGCCTCTCATGCTGTTAAACAAGCCCATGACGGGATTTGTGGTAGACACTTCAGTGGTAACTTGGTTGCCAAGCGCATCCTTCGTCTGGGTTATTACTGGCCCACTCTTCATCAAGACTATAGCGATTATGTTTGGCGTTGCATCAAGTGTCAATAGCATGCTAACTTGCTTCATCTCCCTAGCCATGCCTTACAAGTCGCTCAAGATTTTTGGCCTTTTTCACAATGGGGCTTAGATCTCATCGGTGAGATTAACCCTCATTCATCTCTTCGTCATCAGTCCATCATCACTACCACTGAGTATTTCACTAAATGGGTGGAAGCTATTCCTCTTGTCTCCACAAAAGCCGACAAGATTGTCCACTTCATCAACACCCACATCATTTGTCATTTCGGTGTACCTCATAAAATCATCACCGATAATAGAAAGTCATTTAAAAACAAAACTATCCAAAAACTTTGTGACTCCTTTGGCATTAAACTCAACTTTTCTTCGCCTTACTACCCACAAGCAAATGGGCAGGCCGAGGCTTCTAACCAAATCTTAACTAAAATTCTCATGAAGGTGGTCAATGACACTAGAAGGGATTCGCACATTCACATTCCCTTCACTTTGTGGGCCTACCGCACTAGTATCTGAACCTCTATAGGTGCTACCCCTTTCTCTCTAGTGTACGAAACAGAGGCTGTCTTACCTCTCAAAGTACAGATCTTGTCTCTTCACATTTCACTCCATGGCATTCTTTTTAATGATAACTTTCGTCAAGAATGATTAGCTCAATTTGAGTTACTCGACGAACATCATCTTGCTGCCCTCAACCATCTCCATGTCTATCAAAATTGCATCAAACGAGCCTATAACAAAACTCTGAGAGAAAGAGATTTCAATATCGGAGACCTCGTCCTCAAAGAGAACCAACATGTGACCAATATGGAACAGAGTAAACAAGGCAAATTTTCTCCTAATTGGCTCGGACCTTATATCATCACGCACAATTATGGATCAGGGACTTATCGTCTGTCTTCTCTTGAAGGCCGACCAGAACCTGAGCCCCTTAATGCTTTGCATCTGCGACCATTCTACTGTTAGTCGAGTACTCATCCACTTGACATTTAACTTGAGCTCGTCCCTTAAGCAATCCCTGTCCTTTTAATCCTCAATCCTTTCCACCCTTTTTCCCTTAACAAATCCTCTATAACCCTTTTATAAAGTATGGATGCTTTGCCCTAATAAAAGAGAGCCCTTGACCTTCTATAGTCTTGTCCATGACTCAACATTCTGTCAAAACTAAATCAAGATGTCAAAATATCCAAGGTCACAAAATCAAATCAAAAAGTAGACTTATCCCTCAAAGGACAGCTGTACTATCATTGTTATAGCTAATAGACTGCTCCCTCGAAGGACAGCTATTCAAAAGCCCTTAAATTTATAAAGCAAAATATAGACCACTCCCTCGAAGGATGGTTATGATTAAATCTTGCTACACACAACACCTTTTTTAGAAGCTTCTTGCATCGATCAACTTCACAAATGACCACCAAGCAAAGTGACATCTCTATGTGGACTTCCTGCATTGATCAGTCCGCTCTAAAAAAAAAAAAACGGGTCATGGACTTGACTTGTAGTTGTCTCAGGGTCTCCTATAAAAAGGGGCAAAGTTATCCCTACTCTAAACCGGGTTACCCTCTCCTCCTATCACATCACCTACTCAAGGGACTTCGAGCTCTTTTTAATGTCAAAGTGATTCGATTACCGCTCTAACACAAACTATGGTTATCGACGTAATGCATGAATGAGGCTTTTTGTTTCTAAAAACCCCCTACTTATGTTATCATGATGGTCCTTGTCAATGAAAGGGCGCTTATGCCTTTTACTTTCTGCCTACACTTTGTTCACATTCAACCACATCATTTGTAAAAACAATTCAATCTGACTCTTTTTAAACCACTCACATAGCCTACTCATTCTGGTTTCCATAGACACCAATACACATGGAAACTATCAACCACACAATTTATGTCAAGCATAAACCATTACTTGTTGAAGCATAAATCGACCTGCAATTCATTTTTAGCATACATCCATCACGAATATGGATAGTTGCTAAGGGATGAAGAACCCTGACCAATGTTACAGAATTCACCATTTGGAAAAGGATGTAGCATCATCTTCTCCTCATCATTTCAAGCATGTACCGTCAGACATATGGAAAGTGCTATATCATTATCATGACCAAAATCAACCACTTCGATCTTTTTCCTCCCTCTTGGGAGAACTACATTGGCCTGAGGCCCTAACAACAGGGGCTATGTAGGTAGCACTCAGTTGACATGGGGTCTTCTGGGGTTAGCTCGGCCATTCCTTCATCGCATTTCTTCCATCACATTTTTTTCATCACCTGCCAATCACATCACAATCAATCACCTATTTTCATAATCATTAACATTAATCATTTACATCCATATCATTAATCATTAATCCTAATCATACATTCATCATCATATAAACACAATAATATCAGCATCATAATCATAAACATCATATCAAAACATGTATCAAATCAAAATAACATACAAACACATCCATAACATTTTTCATAACACATCAATGATCAAAATCACATCATATATATATATATATATATATCAATGTTTTACAATGGCATAATCTATGCCTCTGTCTCTCTCTCAAAAAATCAAATACATCTCGCATCAACGGCTCGTAGGCTGGTATATACATAGTGTCAAAATCTGCCCTCAAGGCTGTGGTGGTGGTGGTGGTGGTGGTCGGGAAGATGGTGTATCATCTCTGCCATCTGATTTACATCATCTGCGAGACCCAAAAGCCATCGCTCGGGACATAGACCGCTGTCGGTTCAGCTCTGCCCTCATCTCAGAGTATCATTATATCTGACGGAACCCCCTGATGGCCCTCTCATAATAAGCAATCTCATCCAGCGCATCATTATATCTAACTATAGATACAGTCTGCGGTGGACCCATCAGACCTGCTGTCATGCCCTGCACTAAACCCTGTGGCTGTGAAAACCCTGGCTGCATTGACGCTGACTGCGTAGGCTACTGAACTGGCTACTGAGGTGGATGCTGCATCGGGCCCTATCCTCTCAAACCCTATTTTGCTAATGCCTGTGCCTAGGCTACAGCCAATTGCCCTTGCAAAATGGTAACCTGTCCTCATGCTGCATCCCTCTCCTAGATGGTAGCATCTCTCTCCTATCAGGCCACATCCCGCTCTCTGATCACTATCTATAAATCAAGTTGTGGTCCTACCTGCCCCCCTGTATACTGACCTGCCCACCATGTCGAGTAAGCCTCTATGCATCCTGGGTCTGCTATCCCAAGGCCTACTAGTAACTCCTCAAAATCAGGCCCCTCTGTCTCCTCTAGCAATGGGAGCGGCACCTCAATGTCATCTTGTCTATACAGTGGAAAGGCAGGCGGCACATCCTAAAGCAACCCATACTGGCACCGCACCCTCTCCACTGGCACCCTCTCGAGATCACTGGCTCGTCTGCCCCTGACCCACCTAATTCTCTACACTCCAACTAGCTGCTCTCTCTGATCTCTAAAAATTGGATACACCAAGTATGGTCTCCAAATAATGTCTGTCGGGATCAAGGCCTCTAGCACCCCTCTGTAATAGTCAATATCTCTGACCACTCTGTCCACCTGCGTATGTGCCATCACCTCATGCCACCACCTAAATCTGACCCTGAAGCTGGCTTAAATCACCACTGGAAGGCTGAGAAGTCAAGTAACCATGATATGCTCATACGCCCAACAGTGTAGTAGGTGGCCCACACACAAGCTCTACTGCCACCGTTGGCTAATGCCCCATAGCTCTCTGTATACCTGGGCCAAAAAGACTGGTGCCCAGGCAAACACTATCTGCCACTCAATCATGTCCATTAGCACTCCAGTCATGGCAACCAAAAACCTGCCTCCCTCTGCATCTGGCAACGCATAGACTGTAATCCCAATCATCATCAGGATAGCCAACTAATGTGCATCCTCATCCACTACATACAGAGGCTCATAGGCAAAATTCGCTGAGTGATAACTCACCTCAGCTGCATGCTCACCAAACAACGTAACCATATGAATATCATGCACCTCTCTCGCGCATGCATATAGGTCTACTCTGTGTACTGGTAGCCATAAAATTTGGTATACATCCTCGACTGTGACCGCCATCTCTCTCATGGGTAGTTGGAAAGTATTGGTGAAATGATCCCACCACTCGATCAGTGCCACCATCAAGCTCACATCTCATGCCACTTTATAGTAGCATCACAGCTCGCCTAGTCCCACTATGCTCATCTGCGCCCACTCCTCTCCTGTGACGTCTCGACGCATCTGCATTAGCAATGTCAGTAGCCGATCCTGCAGCATCAGCGTCTGCCTCACCTACATCCAACCAATCAAACCCATGTCAATGCAACTCTCAATCCCCATAACTCTTCTTCCCTAGCTTGACCATTTGCCCTTTCATCTATCTACTTGACCATCTACCAGACCGTCTATGGCTATCTTGACACTCGCAAAGCCCTTGGCGTAGCTCTGATCCCTTGACTTGGCAATTTTCTAACCATCCTTCTGACCAGGCAGCCACTGACATTAGTTTTCATGCCGACGATGGCACTAATATAACTGACGTTGGTCACATAGTGACCGACGTCGGTAGGAAAGTGATCGACGCCAGTCTAAAGTCAACTGACATCAGCGATCCCACTGACGTCAGTGACTGGTTTGGCCCTAGGGTCGAACGGGGTGAGCCCTAAAATTAGGGCTTCCCTATTGTGGCCTCCCCAACCCCCCAAAATCCTCCTAAATTACTCCTCACCTCTCCTAGACCTATTCCCCACCCTCTTAGCTACCCTCCCCCCTCGATTTCTACTTAAAACAACTACAAATTCAAAAACTAAATCAAAACAAAAACTCACCCAAATAGGGTTAAGGTCCCTCCTACCTCATCCCAGCATTGTCGGCGTGGTGGCATGATGGGTGCCGCTAGTGGTGGACCTCCCGTAGGTCCTCTACTCCCCTCTACCATCTCCACTATGACTCTCTACCCTCACACTTCCCCTAGCCCACAAACACCTCTACAGCGTCTAATCACTCTCCAACTCACTCCCTCTTTCCACCAATGCTTATCTGCCACCTCAGCCCGCTCACTCGATCAACTCTGGGTCACTTTCACTCAATCAACCCCAAAGCTCTTTTTTCTCTCAGTCAACAAGAAGCAAATTACTTTTTGTGGGCCACCAATCTAGTTTTGTCAGATTTGGTAGGTCACCGATGTCGACAAATTCATGCCCTGGTTCACTGACGTCGGCTGATTACTGTCGACATCAGTTCTTTTATTCTACCAACATCAGTTATGTCACTGATGTCAACATACTTCACACCTCATCATTGCCTAAAATCATGCCCCCAATCAGTCAGCTCTCCAATACAAGTCATCTTGGCCCCCTGGGGCACACTTGAGATCATTTTTGCCTCCACCCGCATCGACCACCAGACCTTGGAGATCATGACCATCTCCTCTAACCGCAACTACTTCCAAAGTGATTTTGCCTTGGTTGTTTTTGCATGTATGCTACCTCATGATTGGTTAGCAAAATTGTGCTCATATTTTTGACCTTCACAAGTATAGGATCGTAAGCCGGTTGATCCCCACTACTTGTGACATTTTCATGTTTTTGGGAGCACTTCCTGAGCCCAAGATACCTGGAACACGATGACCATTGGATCTTCAACTTAGATTGAATAACCCAATCAATAGACGACTAAATGCTGGGGCCTGGTTATTTCAATTTTGGCACTCCTCGACCCTCGACCTGCGATAATTTGACCTGACCATCTCGTGAAGTGGTGTATGCGCAATCATGAATTTTGCAGCATTCTCACTCTATCTTCACCTTTTTCATCCACTCTCTATCAAATCAGCACCCGATTCTAGGTTCCCTTCTCTCGACTCCTGCTCTGAGGGGGGAATACCTCATCCATAATCGGGGCAACCAACCCTCCTATTTTTGTCTTGCAGTTCACTTAAACAACCAACAAGATGAAATCAACCTTATCCCATACCTAGGGCAACCAACTCCTATTTTTGTCTTGCAGTTCATCTAGAGCAACCAACAAGACAAAAAGGGGCAAATGTAGACACTGAAATCGTGTCTAACCCTTGGTCATTCTCCCTCTTGGTCCATTCCTAACCCATTCCTAAACCATGCACTTACTAATTTAAAAATAATAATTTATTATTAATATTCTCCCCTTTGACACATCATCTATAGCACCTCATCTGACACCTCGCCTTAGACTATTTCCCACCCTATGACTCACCCAAGACCTATTCTTACTTCTCTCTAAACCACCTAACCAACTCTCATGCGTATTTAGCCCAACCTTTGACAATTCTCCAATGGATCGTGCACTTGGCAGATGGAGAATGGGCTTGGTGGCTCTTTTACTTGTTCTTCACCCACCGACGTCGGTCAAATGTCAGCTGACACCGGTGGGATCGCTGACGTCAGTTTTACTTAAACCAAATTTCTAACCCTTGATGAAGCAAATCACAAATCGTTAATCTCTGAGCTAATCATGAATCTCGAAACCTCTTCCGATGAAACAAAGTTTTTGTGCTTTTGCTTTCTAGTGTTCTGGCTTCTTGTTTTCTTGTAGGGATCAGCATTCTTGATAGCATTTTCTAGGCACTGAGGTCTTGCATCAGACATTTTGCACAGGGATTGCACGATATCTCCATCACCAGCGACAATGGAAACATAGCTTCTACACCTTTGCCAACTCGTGTCACAGCTAAGAATTTGTACTATTTTTATTTCAGTGTCATTTCAAATATATTAGCATTCTGTCTACTGTCTATCCCAAGCATCCTTGACCCAACCTTCCCTATTCTTCCCAGAGAGGCTGAAAAGCCTTCTCTCACCCCTTATTCCCTTTTCTTTGCCTCTGACACCCCTTTAGTCTCTCTTTAGACAACACCCTCTGTCCAATCAACTCAGCACAAGCTATCAGAGACCTACAGACCATCTTAAGACCAATCTAATCAACCTGACTAAATTGCTTCACGAAAAGGCTGAAAGGCCTTTTTCCTGCCCCTTACCCCTTTTCCTGACAACATACCCTCTACCTTAGTTCTTATTAAAGATTTTATCTACTATTTTACCATCCCAAAAAAACTCCCTGACTCACAGACAAGACCATAGTCCATCTTGCAGACTAGAAACTAGACCTATAACCCATCCCTGGCCATTACCCCGACTAACCTCATCCACTTCCCCTATCGATGTTAGCAGTCCAACCGACGTCATCGACCTTCCTGACCGACGCTAGCAATATCACCGACATCGGTGACTGTGCTAAACAGATTACAGATTATCAGGTACGCATTTGCTTTCAGTTCTTTCTTTTCAGTCGTTTATTATTTCTCTTTTCTATCTCTGTCATATTTTGTTTTAACAGTGGATTGTCATCCTCCAAGAAGCCTTAGCGCTTCTAGGACCAAGCTTTTGCTTGGCAATCCACCCTTTTGTCAGCTAACATTTTTCATGTTTTTAGTGTCTATCTCTTTCAGGTGTCATCCTCCACAACCAAAGAGGAGTTCTCACTATCATCTAAATTCTGGTGTGCAAAACTATATCCAGGTACATACAAGCCTTAGACCATTTCTTTAAGTTTCTCATTTTCTCTATTTGAATGTAGAAAGCGAAATAGCGTAGAAACAAGAAGCATAATTCCTTTTTAAGATACCTGAGAAAACTAGTGTGTAGTCACTAGTGCATAGTCAATGGTGAATAATTACCTTAAGTCACAATTATCAATGTTCAAAAACCTATGGTATTAACTAAAAGTGTACCAGCTATGACACTCAATGTAATTATGTTTATTTATTTAATGTCATATGATGGGTCTATATGGCCAGAGTAATATTCAATAATGTGTAATATGAAATGGAAAGTTAAAGGGGTAACCTTAGATGATGTTAAGAAATGCGAACTCATAGGGGCTTTGTCAAGATGATACTTGGAGTTCATTTGTAAAAGGGATGTAAATAATTTAGACTTTACACAAGTTAAAAGATTTATAATAGAAAATTTTAAATTTAAAAAATGTACAAGTCAAACTATCCAAGATTTAAAGGAGATTCGATAAAATTTTGGTGAATCAGTTGCAGAATATAATCAAATATTTTTTAATGTAATGAAAAAAAATTAATTCATTCTAGAAGACAAAGATAAGGTTGCTTGGTTCAAATAATGGTTGTGACCAAGAATTATATTTGTCATTACACAAACCCAATACCTGAGCAAAGTTGATACTTGATCTACTGCTTTGTGAGTAGAGTAACTATTAGATTATGGGGATGTTCCCTTAGTTATTCCAAGGTTGAGGCCAATATAGATGCATTCATGAGAAGAACAGATGATATGCACAAAAAATATAAGCCTAGACTATGCTTATGGTGCATATAATTTGGTTAGGAAAGACATTAAATAAATGATTATCCTAAGATTAATAATGAGTTTTGTGAGATATGCAAGGTAGTAGGGCATGCGACTTCCAAGTCCCATATTTTATAGGACTACAATAAAAAATCATAGGGTTTGTTCTGAAATTTTTGTAAATCCACTAACCATGATAAAAATAATTGTTGATCATTACTATATTTGAAGGAAGATATTAATAATAATGTCTTCATAGTGGCAGCACAACAAATATCAACTATGGAGTAGGTGATTCCAAGACCAAAATTGGAGATGAAAAGTATGACTAAGGTAGTCCCAGATGGATGCCTTCATCACCCCAACATCAACCTATGCTTTGGCAAGTTGGAATAATACATCATCTCTATCTTATCAATATTATGGTCAGTATCAGCAACCTTGGACCAATAAGGACCTTTAGCAACAACCATCAAATTGGGATCTGAGTTCCCCTCAACACCAATATGATGGGTATGACACTTAATAAATATGGTATGTTTGATAATGAACATAATGTTGTGGATACCAAAAAAATATAGGTGGATATAGGGAAGGTTGCATGGGAGGATATTGTGGGGGATATGAAGAAGGACATAACAATAAAAATCACCAAACCTGACCACCTGTGCAATGTTATTTATGTGAAGCATATAATCACTATGCTAGGAAATACCCTACTAATCCATAGAGACAAATATAATACATATAATATAGAGTTGAAGGTCGACACCAAACATAAGATTGTCTAGTGCTTGAGAAATAAAGGAAGGAGAGGCTAGTGGGAAATGTAAACATGAATAATGTGCAACCAAAGGAGAATGCCTTTCTACAAGCAATCACCAAGAAAAAAAGAGAAGAACAAGGGTTACCACCATTATAAATGCCACAAGACCAAGGGATTAGAAAAGTACAGTGGGACAAATATCCCAATCCTAATATTAAAAATAGTTTGATGTATCAATTTGTGTAGGTTCTTTAAGAAATCAAACAACAACCAACTTCTAAAGGTGATAATACAACCATTGATGCTCAAATATATAGATAAATTGTAAGAATCATGACATAAGAAGGTTTTTTGAGTGCCTTGATACACCTGATGAAGTTAATCATCACCCTATGTAATGAATATATTTCATAAAAAATTACAAATCCCTAGCATAATCTTCTAGAGTGCACATAGTGAGGTCAACAACATATTAATAAAGTAGTATGGTATGTTAAGACTAAGAAACCTTGGGATGTTGATTCTTATATGGACATTTATTTAGCCAAATATGAGATTCTAAATTTAGTGTTTGACTTTGGTATCATGGTTAATATGATTCTGCAATCAACTTCAGAAGCCATTAGTCGATCGACCTTAAGCTATAGTCTAGCTACTCTCAATTTGGTAGATTATGGTAGGGTGGAGCCCATTAGAAGGCTAGAATATGTTGAGATTAAAGTAAATGATCTTATTTTGTGTAAATATTTTAATGTCATTGATATGAAGACATCAAAGACCCATTATCCTAACTTAATCAATAATAAATGGTCTTATGATATCCAAATGACTATTAACACTATGCACAATCAGCTAAAGGAGCATCAAGGAGATAATTAGTAATTATACCCCTTAATAAAATTGATCAAAACTCATATATAATCCCAAAAGATCCAAAGTATCCTTATGTCTATGGGGATGATAGCTGGTTTAATGTCAATACAAATGAAAGACAAACTACTTTGTGACCTTTAGAGTATCAAGTTGGCCATCCACACACTACACAGTAAGAAGAGCGACTAGTGTGCAAGCCTATTATAATAAAGTCTCTATCCTAATAGGTTTAGATAAAAATATTTGTTTCTTTTTTAGTGTACTCTTTCATGAAATCTAAATTAGATTTCTTGTATAATACAGGTACAACAATTATGGATTATAAATAACCTACTCTAAAAGGTTTTCTACCTTAGGAAATTACATCATCCATAATTGGTGACTCAAACACTCATATGTTGAATTGAGCTCAAAAATATCATGAGATATGGACTCTACACATTGTGTTCACTTTTGAATGCAAGATACCTCAATACTTTATAATAGATGACCTTAATCCTTTCATACTGAGGCTCAAACACCATATGCAAAAGGTGGATCAACGAGTTAGTGAAATTAGATATGCACTAAAAGGGACTATTGTAACTTGGTGGGAAGTGTACAAAAATAAAAAAATTCATTGATAGGAAGCATGTGAATTTTTGCATGCAAGATTCCAGCTACCAGCTACTGTGAAGTTAGAATGACTTTTTTTAAGAAGGTTAATGTCCTTAGTTACACATGCATCAATGTGTGGGTATATATATTATGCAAGGAGTAGAGCCATGGTATTGGGTGCACATTTTTAGTCATATGTTAGCACCTCTACCAATGGCCTAGTATATGCACTAATAGTGTAGGAGAGAGACCAAAAATTGGACACAAGTGCAACAAGATTTCATTTAGACTTTTGTGTTTGAAGATGATATTCTAGTGGTAAATAATGCATTACATAAGATCAAAATATTTCTATGTCATAGATGATTTGAAGACTTATCCACTATAGTTGAATCATCATCCCATTAGGAAGTTACACATGATTTGAATTTGGCACTTCGTAATTATAAGGCCAGTCAACAAAAACAAGCTCTTGTTAAGCCATGTAATAGAATAATAGAAGAATTGATAGAGTCTAATGATAGTGATGGAGATCTAGACCTAGAAGGTTTATTTGAACCAGAATGGGAAATTGAACCAAAACAAGTTCAAAGTGTAGATAAAGTTGAATAAGAAAGAGTATGCAACATAAACATCCCATAATGGGAAGGCAAGCACATTCTATAAGATGCTCTGCCAAGTAGATCAAGCAAAATAAAATAAGAGCCCTTGAAAAATATTGAAGAGAACATTAGAATGGAGTCAGATCCTAAGCTTACAACTATGGGAGACTATTGGGGGAAAGAACAAATTTTAGAGGCCTAGAAACTACTAAGGGATTATCAAGATGTGTTCCTAACCAAATTTTTAGAATTAAAAGGTGTAGATTCGTATTTGGGAGAGATGCATATATAATTTAAAGAGTGAATGTGGCCTATTTAAAATCATCCCTATAGGCTCAACCCCAATATGAAAATCAAAGTAAAGGTTGAACTATATCAAATTCAAGAACATGTAATCATTTATCTAGTTAAAAAAATAGTTTGGGTGAGTCCTATCATTGTGCAGACAAAGAAAATAGGGGAGATTTGGGCGTGTGGGGAATATTACACACTTAATGATGCCTAAATCAATGACCCATTCCCAATACCATTCATAGATGAAGTCTTTGAGTCTATTGCATGGCATGAAGTGTATTCATTCACATATGGCTTCAGTGGGTACCATCATATTCGCATCACAAAGGAGGACCAAGCTACACCAAGCTAAGACTACCTTCACAGCTGAATGGGCATCATTTTTATATAAATTAATCCCTTTTATATTAAATAATGCACCCACAGTATTTTATAGGGCTATAGTAAATGCATCCAAATATTTCATTTATGACTTTCTATAAGTCTATTTGCATGATTGGGTTGTTTTCTATCTATTTAATGAGCATTTGTCAAAATTATGATTAATGATAGAATGGTATCATGCTTTGTGCATTGCTTTAAATTAAATAAGTGCTTGTTATTTACACCTTTTGGTGTTTTGTTAGGCCATGTAGTATGTAGTGATGGTATTTTGGTTGATCCACATAAGTGTGCACATTTCTCGGTCATACAGGATACTATAGAAAATTTATCAAAAGATACACATCTATATCAATGCCAATGGAGAAACTTTTGTGCAAAGATACATGATTTAAATGGACAATAGAATTCCAAGTGCAATTCATTGAGATAAAACAAAGGCTAGTAAAAACACCAATTCTAATTTTCCCTAACTGGAAGAATGTGGATGATTTTGGTACTACAATAAGAGTTTTTTTAGTGCAAGCAAGTGAAGGTGGGTTAGATCATCTAATCTATTTTGCCAGTAAAAATATATCATCTATAGAAAATAACTATAAAAATACCAAGAGATATGTATTAACTATCATGTTTGTGATACAAAATTTTCAACATTACTTCTTGGCTACACCATTTGAGTTCTTTATGGATCACCAAACATTATACTACCTAGTTAACAAGCCAATGTTTGGAGGACATATATCTAGGTGGCTTATGCTATTTCAAAAAAAAAAATTATACATTAATGTCAAGCCAGGTTGATAAAATTTTAGGCTATATCATCTGCATAGGTTACACAATGGGAAGGTTCTAGAAGAGCTAGAAGAGTGTGATATCCCCAACCAGTAGGGACTATTGAAACTCAAACAGCTCTGATATATAGCAATAAAAAGCTCTGATACCACTGTGATATCCCCTTCTAAATAGGGATATATGAAAGACATATAAAGCTCTGATCACAGATACAAACTTGCAGAATAGATTTAAACATGCATAAACAAATCACAGATCTTATCATTCATCCAGCTGATTACAATAGATGTCCTTTTTTATGCCAACCCCAAAAAATATTATAGATAAGGTCTTAAAACCCTGAATTCGTGCAAACTGGAAGTGAAATTGCAATTTTGGAAGTCTCGGCTTTTTTGTGTCGACACACAGACGCCGTCGTCGGTCGATATATCACCGACGTCGGTCCCTGTCGGTCAGATTTTTGCCGACGTCAGTCTTTAGTAGACCGATGTCGGTCACTGTCGCCCTCTGTCTGCCGAGGTCGGTACCTAAGCTGATCTGAACAGACCTATACGGATTCAGTACGGCCGCCAACCTGTCTGTTCTTAACCCCTGATTGCTGAACCACCTGATCTGAAGATATACTATTCTAATACAGAATATCTCTATCTGTATAATTTATTGGATCAAAACTAAATAAAGATAAATACTTGAAATATCTGTAATAACTTCTATGTGAAGTTATCTCTCAACCTTGAAGTTCTGTGATAACTTTTGGATGAAGCTATCTCTCAAATCTGTACCTCTGTGATAACTTCTGGGTGAAGCTATCTCTCAATTTGGCAATAAATCGCCTGATCTTTCACAACCTCTGAATCGCACACAATGAAGAGTTGACGTTCTCCACTGCAGATGGAATCCTGGAACCCTTGGCTCAGTCTTCACAGAAGAATTTCTCCAATTTCAATAATCAATAATCTATGCATACATATTCAATAATGGCCTCCATGTGAAACCCTTATACCCTCAAAAGATATGCTTTCCCTAATTAGGGTTTTCTTAAATTAGCATTAGGGTTTCTAATTTAAAATTAGAGCAAATAATTAATAATTAATTATTAATGAGACCAAATAATTAATATTTGATTAAATCAATCAAATATTAATATCTCCCTCAATATACGTCGGATCCTCAAACCGATCGAAGCAGGTGAATCAGGGAGTGATTCCACACATGACCATACCAAAATAAAGGTGCTCCACTGCATATCAAATATCCCTAAAAAGTAGGAGCTTAGGCCCAATGCATCTGAAATACCCTAAATTAAAACCAAATATAGAAATTCTGTGAATCAAAGTCAATCCAAGCTCCATTATGACCCTCTATCCATCCTATTATCCTACGAAGGTCGTATAATAGGCTAATCATCAAGACTGTCAATGTCCATGAAAAAGGGGACATGACAAAGAGGAATCCCTAGATGTGTACTTATTCAGGGTTTCTATAATTTTTAGATAATATGGAGGATATTAATAACTTATAATAGCAAAGAACTTTACTTGCACATTATTTTTTAAGGGATAAAAATTAAATGGTCACTTGATCTATACCATATAGTCTCATCAATGGATTTTTATATAAGTTGGGTAGAGATGATGTTTTGTGCAGAGTAACACTAGAGCATGAATGACCATAAATTATTCAAGAAGCTCATAAAGTAATTATAAGAGGTCAATTTTAAGGTGAATCCACTATAATTAAAATCTTACATAGTGGTATTTGGTGGCCTACATTGTTTCAGGATGTGCACAGAGTAGCCAATCATTATGATGTATGCCAATGAATGGGTAAGCTAAAATAAAGTGATAAGATGTTGGTCGCAATAATAGTAGAGAAACCATTTGAATAATGGAAATTTTATTTTATTGGGCCTATATATCCTCTTATTAATTGAAGTCATGCATGGTATATTATTACTATAGTCAATTACTTCACCAAATGGGTGGAAGCCAATATAATCCCAAGTTGTAGTGTGAAATATGTTGCTAAGTTATTATATGTAAATATCATCACAAGGTTTGAAAATCCTATTAAATTTGTCAATAATAGATGATTGCATTTCCTTAATAACACTATTAATACTCTCACTGAATAGTTTATGATATCACACCATAAAAGCAAGGGTTATCATCCTCAAGTAAATGGGCAGGTTGAAGCATCAAATAAGGTATTGGGGAAAATGATAACAAAGATTTGTAATGTGAAAAGGGATGAATAAGAAGACTATATTCCTACATTTCTTTGGGAATACATAACAAATTATGAGTACACAACTAGTTACACTCCATTTCAACTTGTTTATGGTCTTAAAGCAGTAATGCCTATGGAGTATATAGTCCTGAGCTTGTGCATTACAATGATTATGAGGATGGGTGATCATGAATATATAAAAAAAGGTTATTGGACTTTATTAATATGGATTAAAGTTAAAAAATGGCATTATGGACACATTAGATACACAAGTTAAGTCATAAGGCATGGCATGATCGCAACTTGTGATCTAAATAATTTTACCTAGAGTAAGTGGTATTGATATATGATATCAAGGTTAGAGAATTCCCAAGAAATGTTTTCATTATATAGAAAGGACCCTAAAATATACATTAAATTTCATAATAGGGTACTATTATCTTAAACTATTTTTAGGGAACCATACTACTAAAACACGTAAATGGTTGTAGGCTTAAGCCTTACTGCCTTTAATCTCTATCATTCTGCTAGTAATATGAGTGGTTACTAAGTGGTACCATATAGTTATTATTTTCAATAATATTTGTTATTTATTTGTGTGTGTTTTATTTTTTAAGGGTAGTATGTTTGTGAAGTGTGATTTTTCATTGTAACACATCAAAACCAATAAGAAGTAATTATAGTTGTAACATGAAATTAGATACTATATTAGACTAAGGATGGATAGATGGAAACTTTAGAGTAGGAATATAAAGTAAGTTAGTCCATGTATTAGTAGAGTAAAACCCAAATAAGAATAAAAGACATAATGCACTAAGACTACTCCCTCATGGGGTTTTTCAAATGAATTCTAAGAGCTATTGAAAGAAGGAATACTACCATCAAACATTCCTAAGAGCATCCCTCCTCTAAGATTTGCCAAGAAACATGATGTTCCCCATATTTGGTGCTCTAAGTATTTATCAATGATGAGTACCTTTCTCCTCCATCATATCTTAATGAACCAATGGCTTAGACTCATGAATTTGATCAATGTGTGCAAATGGTTGAAGATTTTCTATTGTAATTTCTTCATAATAATTTTGCATGAATGAAGATTTAAAATGGTGGTATTAGCCCTCTTATTTATAGCTCTTTGTAAATGACTATAATCAACCATGACCATCCATCTTAAGATCAAGATGTGTGGCTATGAATCAATTCAATTTTGGAGGCTCAAGTCATAAATATCCCTAGTAATATTTGAAAAAATGTGGCATTAATGAGGTATGGGAGGGTTTAAACTAGATATTTTTTCCATTAATGTATTATGGATGCCACCCCATAGATGATGTCATAGGGTAATGCAGAATTGAACAATGAATTTCCAATTAATAGTTTTCAATAATTTATATGGATTTCTCACTTAAGCCCTTGATTTGGTTTAATTTTCTTAAGTGGGTTTAATTAATTTTTATGTAATTATTTGGAAATTGGTTGTTCACTTAATCAAATTGGTCAAAATTTCAATTGAATAAGTCATAATTTGACTAGAGTATAATTAGAAGAAGATGCCAGTTGTGTACAAAATAGTTCCCCATTTAGAGTATTGTGGATGCAAAATAACACATGCACATGATGTGTGCTTCTAAATTATAATAATTTAGTGATTTAGATCATCATTTTATGTGGTTATAATTTGACTCAAAATGATTTGAAAAAATATAATAATTGCATAAAATTCATTTCCCCATTTAGGGATATATTATCCTAAATCAACACCTATATGTGAAAAGTTTGAACCATTTAACATGCTTTAGTGATTTTGGCCCAGATTGTGTGTTTTTGTAAAATGTTGTTTAGATTGATAATTTCAGCACAATAGTGATAGGAATTGGATGTCTACATTTTTCCCATGTTTGAGAAGGTGTGTTGAGACATTCGGTTGAAGCAATGTCTCTTCAAAGAATGAAATAGTTTTTAAGAAGTTAAAAGGTAATGATTGAATAAATGACCCATGATTCCCCTTTGAGAGGGCATGCACGGATGAAAGAGAGGGATGGACTCTCAAAATATAGATCAAGATTGAAATTAACCCATAGGTGATATTATATTTGTTTGAGCTAATGCTTGCATGCATTGATTTTTAATGATCAAAAATAGAATAGAATAGAATGGGCCCCAAGGTGGGGTGAAGTGGGAAGAATTCAATCCCAAAATATAATTGTCACACTTTGACATACCCAAAAGAGGGAAATTTTTATGGGCTTAGGGAATGATCGATCTTGAGATAAGTTGCACACTTTAAAACTGTCAAAATGAGGGTAAAAGCTATAGACCTTGGAATCAGAAGAAAAATGAGAGCATTACTCTAGAGAAAGGAGGTAAATGAATTAATAATGTGCCAAAGTAGAGCATATTTAATTAGTTGATAAATTTATTTTATCCTAATAGGGCTAATTTTGATCACTGATAAGTAATTTTGCCTCAGTAGAGCTGATTGGATTGATGATTGATCAAAATTGGATATAATTAATTTCATGGGCTTAGGGAATGATCGATCTTGAGATAAGTTGCACACTTTAAAACTATCAAAATGAGGGTAAAAGCCATAGACCTTGGAATCAAAAGAAAAATGAGAACATTACTCTAGAGAAAGGGGGTAAATGAATTAATAATGTGCCAAAGTAGAGCATATTTAATCAGTTGATAAATTTATTTTATCCTAATAGGGATAATTTTGATCATTGATAATTAATTTTGCCTTGGTAGGGCTAATTGGATCGATGATTGATCAAAATTGGATATAATTAATTTCATAGATTAAATATGAGTAGGGGAAAACATAGATGTGAAGGTTAAATTATTAAATAATCCACAAAAAACTAGGTATATGAGGATGCACAAAGTGATGAAAGAGATGAATATAAGAATGAAGGTGGCTAAGATAACCTAAGATACGTCATGTATCTAAGCGTTGCCTACATAGTCCAGATGAACCTTAATCTAATGTAGTTCTCCTATAAGTGGGAGAATATGGAATGAGAAAATAATAATATAATAAAGATGGACCATTGTTAAATTTTGAAATCATAAGAGGTAGTGGATACGTATTATAATGCTTTCACTAAATTCTATAATATAATTTAGGAGATGCATGTCCCAAACTAATCATAGATGGTATGGTGCATTCAAAAATGATCATTAGAGCATCATTGACTTTTGTACTTGGAGCATATTATATTTACTATAGAAAAATTAAATTATGTATCATAAGTATGAATGGCTTATAATAACATTTTATTTCAATTGGAATTAGTTGATTCAAATGTGAGTACTTATAACTAAGGATAATGATAAAAACTACCAAGATCAGAGTTACAACTATTTATATTTAAACAAAAACAAACAAAAATAGAAAGAAAATAACAAATACAAAAATTTAACTATTTTCACTTGGATTTTCACCCTTTGAGGAGATTCCTAAGGTCTCCTCATCTACGTGGCACAATTAAAACACCTATAGGCTTGTGGGTTGCCTAAGGATGAGGTGAATCTCTAAGTAGGGCTACCTCCCTTGATGTACCACTTTGGATTACTACTACACCTAAACTTTGGGGTGAAAAGGGAGAGATAAAACTAAAATTTAAACTATCCTAAGGGGGATGATACATAAAATTAGATGATGAGTTCCAACTAGTATCATGTTACACATGAGAACAAAGAACTAACTAAACATACACTCCTTCAATCTACATCTTCTCACATCAATGTTACATTATGACATTATGGATGAATATGTAGAGATAGGATGACTAGAAAAGAGGCCTTAAATGGCACTAATTAATATACTAACTCACTCAATCCTTGTCATTTCCTCGAACACTTCACATGCCCTGCAAGAAGAAGCTTCCCAACTATAAATAGGATGAAAGAATGAGACAACATGCTAAGGAATCCATAGTCTTCACCAATCAAGATCCAACATTCAAATATAACACACTATGAATAGTCATTAAGAGGTAAAAAATGAGTAGGGCTTCACCATACTGAGGTGGAGCATAAGTTACAATGGCCAAAATATCTAGTTCTTATAGAACATGAGAGAGACAGAGAGGAGAAGAGATAAGTCTAAGGGTCACAAAGACACTTTTAAATATCAAAAAATCAGTTACTTGTGCACTAAAAAAGGATATGGGATGAACCATGCAAGGTGAGGAAGAACAAGTGTCCATCCAAGACATAAAACTCATGAAAAGTGGAATGAAACTCTTCATTTTGGCTCAAAAAACTACTTTCATGATTTAGACCTATTTTAATGTCCCAAAATTGATTAGGGATAGGTCTGATGATTGTAATAAATGGTATGGATTTCATACATGCCTCTCCATACATTGTTTGTATGCTTGGTCATCTGAAATCATATAGGAAAGAGCCATCATCATCTGTAGACCAAAAAACTCTTCTTTCATGCACCCCGCATGCTTGGCCTCCAAAAGGGCATCAATTTCCCATGAAAATGCATGGGAGGGAGTGGATTACAATTTTAAATACCCTCCATGTCTATAGAATCATTAGACACACCTTAAAATCACCCCACTTGAATTTTTCCACCCTTCTCACTAGCTTGTCCACTATGCCATTTTTGACTGGCTAAGATGAGAGCTAGTGTTTACACACTTAGAATTTTTTATAAGGCATTAAATGTCCATAGTTAGTTATTATAATTACTAATTTTCCACCCAAACTTTATTTTATCTCTTGAAACCTCTTATATCCTATAAAATACAAAAAATAGTCAAAAATACCTTGTTCATACAAGTCCTTACAATCAAAAATGGTGGGGAGGATCCTAAAAGAGTCCTCTATAATTTTAAATCACTATTATATATAAACTATGCCATTATATTAGCTTCCCATCCTCATTTTCTCTATCAGGTCTTGACTGAGGGTTTATAAGGGTTTTAGGCATGTTTTGAATCTTAGGATTTGTTCATAAAGCTCTAACATCCAAATTTTTTTAAAAAAATCATGAAGATGATGTTTAATGACCCTGATAACACCTCTAAATTCTTTTGGCATCCATGCACAACCTCCAAGAATATATGAGTATCAAAACTTGACCTATCAAGTTATTCCTTCCCTTTCTTGCAAACTTGAGTGGGTTTTGAGCTAAAAATGGAATATATTATGACTCTACAATGTGAAATCTTTATCATGCCTATAAAAACCATATAATCATGCTTCAATATGATAGGAATCATTTTTCATGTTAGAAGTGTAAATGGTTCTCCATTTGGGCACTAGGCTTGAACCTTGCCTATTAGGTTTTAGTTACCTTAAAGCATAAAATGGATTTTTGATGGTTCTCCCTACATCCAATATCTTAAAATAACCTTATTTTCCCTCATATACATTCTATCATTCATTATAATTCTCATTCCATACTATAAATGAAAAAGGTTCTTCATTTGGCTTTAAGCCTAAACTATGTTTACTAGGTCTACCTACACAATTAAGGGTTTAAGATACCCTATTTTGTTCCATCCTGTTAAAAAAAATTCATCGTATATTTTTTATTTAAATAAACTCAACACACCTTTTGGAAATATTACCTTAGCTCTTGGTCTCATCTTTTGTCATTGCCTCTCAAATCTGTCAGTTATGCACAAGGGAAGTATCCTCTATCTGAGATAAAATAGAGGGTATTTTCCATATTTAATAATGAAAAATAAGTGTTTTATTATTACCTAAAATTAACATTGATTATCCATACCAAAATTTATCCTTTGGTCATATTATTTGACCCCTCAAACTTTCAAAATCCAAAACTAGTTCCTAGGAAAGCAGACTAATTGTATGGACTTCTAGTATGGAATATGTATGCCTGATTTGGGATCCTTCTATGATTTATTTCCATATCATGGAGGATAAATTATTCCATAATTATAAATATTTATTTGTTCCAAGTTTATTTCATCATCTCAACTTTCCATACCTACCTCATACTGCTCAACCTTCCATTCACTATCTTAGACTGTAAACTGTACTTCTTATTTTAGAGTATGTATATAGGTATTATTAGATTTAATTTGGATTTTTATATATAAATTATACCTATAAAAACCTTCCTATATCATTTATTATTTTTTTTAACTTTACACTTATGTTTGGATAATACCAATCACCAAGGAACCTCTCTCTCTAGCTCACTATCTTAGACAGTCAAACATAGTTGACTGTAAGTGTATATTGTAGGTGTTAGGATTTAAAAACATGTTTATAATACTTTTTTAAGTTTCAATTACCATTTAAAATTTATCTTTACTCATTATTTCACCTTTATTAGTCTTTATACCATCACTTTGGACCTTAGTCTTGCTCATTGTTAACACAGTCAAACATAGTTGGTTGTGGGTGTATACAGGGCTTTTGGGAGGTCTATGTAGGTCTATTTTACATTTTTTATAGATTATGAATTTTATCATGATATTTATATATCTTATCACATTATTTTCTCATCATTATAATCTCCTTTTAACCCTTCATATGCATTTTGTGCTCCTAGACTGAGTCCTCCCTGTCTTTTGACTATGAACTCTACCTTTAGACCATTATAGGTGACCAATTACTTATTTGGACCCTATCCATTATGTTTTAAGACTTAAATTTTAATATCATGATCTCACATAAAATTCCTATATACTTTAATTCAATTTGAGTGTCCTAAAACAACACCTAAACACCCATATTAGCCCCTTGTCTATATTCCAAGTTGTAGTTGTGCATTTCTTGTTAGGACCCTTGTAGGTGTTTCATGAGGACCAAACACAATATAATATCCCATTTAGATGATATATAGGTCATAATTACTATTTTAAACCATTTTTAAACACTCATATAAGTGGAAAATTCTAGTTACAACCTTGGGTGAAAAAGGTCCCTTTGTAACTCACATCCTATAGATAACACTCACTGAAAATAGTGCATAAATATGTAACTTTGGCCCATCCAAAAACTACTCTCCACCAATAAAATTCTCTCCAAACTTAGTATAGTACTCCTCCTATGATTATAATATAATTAAAATATACTTATATGCATCCAAAGTCTTATAAACTTTGTTCTTTACTTTTGACAAAAGTGTTAGGACCTCTATTTTCATAGTTTAGGGAAAGTGGGCCTGAACCTATCTTCTCATGTTTTGAAGGTGATCTTCGACTTGCCGATCCATATATCATTTAAAATATGTATTTTAGTGTGTGTGTGTGTGTGTGTATATATATATATATATATATATATCACCTTATGACTCCAAACATGGTTCTTAATTTTATAAATCCCTCCATGAAGAACTTCAGTCCTCTACTAACACCTGTAGGTGGCCATTTCCATGTCTGTAGCCAATGAGAAAATCTAAAAAATATTCAAGCTATAAGGTTCATGATAAATTAAATAATTAAAAATTTATTCAAATGGACTCTTAAAATCCTTTTAATATTGAAACATTTATCCAACCTTCCATCTCAACATGATGTCATCTTGAGAGGTTGTAGATGCACTGTGGGATGCATATGGGCAGTGAGGATGAATTGGTCTATGTATTGAAGGAATATACCTTATAAATAAACTATTATCTCCTAAATTTATGTTTAAATGGATAATAATGATGTTAAAACTCAAAATATTCTGTTATACTTCCCTTTTAATGTTGAAATCTCCATAGAGAGCACTTGTAGGTACACATTGAGCTATAACAAGCAGACTGTATGTGTGGTTGTGTTTGTAACTTCAAGGAGAAATTTGATTTGGAAGATAAAATTTAAAGGTTATGTGATTTATAATACTTTAATAACATTATAATTAACCTATCCCCACCTTATTAAACCAATACCAAATCATGAAGGTACAACAAATAGTAGAAACCTGCTAACAACACAGAATGGGACCAGTCTATAAACTTGAGGTGATTGGCTCTTGAATTCAACTCAAAAATTTAAAAAAATAATGGGTAACATGTGAGATTATATTAAAATACATCTATAACTAATCCCAGTATATATATTGTACAGACCTACTCAAACTAAGGCAAAACCTCTAAGGTATAAAGATTAACAATCAGATTTAAAAGGTCAACTTCTTAGAAATGGTTCATAAAGCTCAGGATACCATTATTAAAAATATTTTAATTTAAATTAAGGTATCTAAGTATAATTCCACCTCCAAAAATCATTTGTCTTTAAACCTCTTTAGTTATCTGTATTATCCATGAACCTGAAGACTGCTTTTGCTTGTCAAGAAGAGTGAAAAACAAGCATAATAGTTTTATCATAATTTTGACACTTATTTGAAACTTGTATTTAAGCTTGGGGAATATTAATAGACATTTTATGATCTTATACCACATTACACACTTCCCCATGTGTCGTACAAGTGCCAAACTCTTCTCTTTTCCCAAGAAAATTGCTCTTTTTTCTAAAGCACCTACCACTTTCAATTACCAAAAATTGATTAAGACCTCTTAAGACATATTTAATGTTACATCACCTCTTATAACTTTAAAAATTCCCAATAAATCCATACAAGTCATTAAATGGCCCTTTTTTACCTCAAAATAACTAAAAGGACTAAGGACCAAGGCTAATATAACATTAAATGGCATTAATTAACCTATAAAACACTTTGTGACATATGTATTAGACCCCTAAAACACCTAAAATTCAATTTTTTACCTATAGGGATCCCAATTTAACCTAAAATTCAAATTTGGTCAACAAATTGGTGACTTATAGGGGTAGTATGCTTGTTATACTAACTAGACCAATAGCCTTATTAGTCCATTGGGCTTAGGGAGTCATCTAAAGTCTAAAACCAAACAAAAAGACCTTGACCATAGGATTTTATCAAGACAATACCACTTGATTACCTCAACCACACAAATCAAGGACATACACAAAATAAGACAACAAATTAACAAGACACACACACACACACACACACATGTGCTCAAGGCACTTAGGGGAATCAAAAAAAACTATTGTGAAAAAATAGAAAATAATCATACCTCCTTTCCAAGATCAAAAATAAAACTTATTGAATCATATTCATGGTGAGATGAAACATAGTACCAAGTTGTTTCTCCTTGGATTGAATGCTTTGTGGATCAGACCTAGTCCTTGGCACTTCACTTGATCTGATCTCAAGTAGATCATCTTTAAATAGGTCTATAATGTAGATTTATTCCTCTTGAAATTATTCACA
Organism: Torreya grandis; assembly: GCA_037957365.1. Lineage (NCBI taxonomy): Eukaryota > Viridiplantae > Streptophyta > Pinopsida > Cupressales > Taxaceae > Torreya > Torreya grandis. The sequence goes on from JARHVA010002341.1 coordinate 558,015, forward strand.
TATCTCATATTTCTACCCACTCTTCATGTCATGGTCAACTTGCATCTTTTTTGTAGGCATGGCTTTAAGAGGATTGGTTTCTTATTCCTTAGAAGATTGAGGCCAATAAGAGCTTGTTCTATCCTTCAAGATTTGATGTGTTTCTCCAAACTAATTGAAATTATGATATCCCATATTGATGACTTCAAACATGTCATCATGAAATGTATATTCTTCTTGAAAGGATAGATTTGAAAGGTTATTTTTTCTTGGCATGCTTACTTGAGTGCCAAAGTTGCCTTCTCCATCTTTGACCAGATCATATCCTCCTTGAAGAGGAGTATAGATTTATCCAATTATTTCAAAAAAGTCATAAAAATTATTATTAATAACTTGTCCGTTCCCATCCATGACATCTTTCAAAGTGATGGAATAACTAATGAAGGTTTCCTCTTCTTTGGCAAAAGGAAAACATTCTTCCTCATCAACCCAATCAAACATCTCCACACAAGAAGTCACCTATTATTAATTATTTAGGATCACTTAAGGGCTTTTAATATTCATCTAAACTTCCATATCATGAATTTGATTCTCAAGGTTTGCAAAATCCTCTATTTCTTTCTCCTTCTTGGTTATGTCAGGACTAGGCATCTTGAAGTCATATGACTTAGTCCAATGAGGATACCAAGGAGTCAAGATTTATTCAAGAAAGATTTATAAAAAAAATTTAACCAACTGATCCTCTTTATGTTCCCATACCATAGTTTCATCAAGGAAAAGGGTGATGGGGTGATGACAAAATGAACTAGTTTGTGGAGGTGACACATAGAACTCAAAATCAGATTGAGAGTGAAATGTAGGGGCTTCTTTTGGAAGATCTTAAGGAAGGGAAGGTAGACCTTGGGATAAAAAAAATTTATTTTATTCCTTCCACTTTAAAATTCTTCATTCACATCTGAATTAACTTGAGGACTCTATTGAGGAAGGGTAGATGGGGTGTGTTTAGGCATAGGATCTTCTTTTGGGTCTAAACCTTCCATCACACATTGACTTATCAATTTCATCTTTGCCTCTAACTCTTCAATATTCTTGTCTAGATGATCTTGTAAAATTATCTCTTTCATTTCACAGGCATCATCATGAGGAGGAGGAATACAAGAGGGATGACATGGAGAACAAGAGATCTCTTGAGGAAGGATGGGAAGGAATTGCATAGGATCAAGTTTTTCTTCAACTTCACACTCTTTATCTAGGATTTTCTCCTCCTTTCCCCATGATTCCACTATCTTACTTCACCTTATGATTTTTGGGTTATGATTATTTTATTGAGGTGGTGATGTAACTTGAGGAGTGGATGAAGTATTCAAGAAACTTGGAATATCCACCTTGTCTCCAACTTGGAATGGCATATCTAGAGGTCTCTTCTTGAGGTGGGGATGTAATGGGAGAGGGAAATGAGGGATTGAATTCCACTTATTTTGCTACTAATATGGAATTTTACATCTACATATTATCCAACTCAATTTTCCTATCAAGTTTCACTTCAAATATAGGGCTAGTCTTTTTAACTCTCTCTTCCAATTGATTTTGAAAAGGATGACTTTAGCAATTTTTATTGGCCTCATGAGTAGGGATCAAATATGGCTGATAGAAAACTTGGATAAGTGAATAGGAAGTTTTATAGACTTGGTAATACTAATCCTCATGAAATCTTATTTTATCTTCCAAGGATGTAATCAAGACATTCATATTTAGCATCTCACTTTTGAGCCTTTGCTAATTGTCTCTCTCAATAGGTATCTAATCTATTTTGACCAACTCTAATTCATATCTTGCCTTATGAATGAAATTTATAGTAACATCTTGACCATTTCCCCTTAGTGTATCAAGCTTCAACATGTACTTCTTATATCCCAAGAGTGTCTTCTTGAAGGTGTAAATAGATTGAGTTGAAAAGTGTCTAGGTTGACTAGGGAGAGCAAGACATTGAGTAGATTGGCTATATGACTGGTTAGAATCATGAAAATGATAATAATGTCCATGTGGGATTTGTTATGTATCATAACAATATTGGTAAGTATCACACCAAGGATGACAGGGAGTGCCATAAAATGGATATGTCTCACCAACTTATGTAAAATAGTATTCAACACCAAAATTAGCCATGAAACTTCATTGAAAAAAAGAACACAAAGAAAAATTTTACCAATAATCTTCAAAGGAAAACTTGGGTTGCTTAACCAATTGATATAAATTTCAAGTTACCATTGATTCTTGGATAGATGCCTCCAAAGGTTGATTGTTGACAGATAACACCAGAAAACTCTCAACTTCTTACACCAAGAGTCCCATCAGGCATGCCAAAAATAGTTGTCACTTGGAGTCCTCATTAAAGTGGCATAATTTAAACACCTCTATGCCTATGGATAGCCTAAGGATGAAGTGAATCTCTAGGTAGGGCTAGCTCCCTTGATGTACCACTTTGGATTACTACTACACCTAAAATATGGGTTGAAAAGGGAGAGAGAAAACTAAAAGTAAACTATCCTAAGGGGGTGATACACCAAATTAGATGATGAATTATAACCAATATCATGTTACACATGAGAACAAAGGACTAACCAAACATACACTCCTTAGATCTGCATCTTCTCACATCAATGTTACATTATGAGGTTATGGATGAATGTGCAAAGCTAGGAGGACTAGATAAGAGGACCTGAATAGCAAAAATGAATAGAATAACTCGATAAATCCTTGACATTTCCTAGAACACTTCACATGCCCTGCAAGAAGAAGCTTTCTAATTACAAATAGGATGAAGGAAAGAAACAACATGTTAAGTAATCCATAGTCTTCACTAAATAAGATCCAAAATTAATTTATAACACTATGAATATTCATTAAGAGGTAAAAAATTATTATTCTTATTGATAAAATGGTATGAAAATAATCATGGCTTCACCATACTCAGGTGGAGCATAAGTTACAACAGAAAAAATGGCTAGTTCTTATAAAACTTGAGAGAGAGAAGAGAAGAGATAAGTCAAAGGGTCACAAAGACACTTGTAAAGCTGATAAAATAAAATAATTTTTTATGATAAAATTATGTGGTATTAACCATGAAATTTTATGAAACACAAGTTTCCATCCAAGTCATAAAACTCATGAAACGTGGAATGAAACTCCTCATTCTGGCTCAAAAGATTGCCTTCATGATTTGGACCTATTTTAACATCCAAAAAATTATTAGGGACATGTCTAATGATTTTAATAAATGGTATGGATTTTATAAATTCTTCTTTATGCATTGGTTGAAGGCTTAGTCATCTAAAATCATCTAGGAATGAGTCATCATCATCTGCAGTCCAAAAACCTCTTCTTTCAGGCACCCTACACACTTGACCTCAAAAAAGTCATAAATTTCCTATGAAAATCCATTAGAGGGAGTGGATGAAAATTTTAAACACCCTCCATGTCATTATAATAATTAGACACACCTTAAAATCAACCCACTTGAATTTTTCCACCCTTCTCACTAGCTTGTCCACTATGTCAGTTTTGACTAGCTGAGATGAGAGCTATTATTTTCACACTTATAAGTTTTTTCAAGGAATTAAATTTCCATATGTATTTATTAAAATTCCTAATATTTCACAAAAACTTTATTTCATCTCTTGAAACTTCATGTATCCTACAAAACACATAAAATAGTCAAAAATACCTTGTTTTATACCCTCTCTATACAATTTTGTATAGTAAAAAATCATGGGGAGGATCATAATAGATTCATATAAAATTTTAAATCACTATTATGTACAAAATATGTAATTATATCAGCTTTCCATCCTCATTTTCTCCATTGGGTCTTGATTGAGAGTTTACAAGGGTTTTAGGCATGTTTTGACTCTTAGGCTTTGTTCATAAATCTCTAAAATCCAAATTGAAAAAAATTAAATAATTGTGATGTTCAATGACCCTGATAACACCTCTAAACTCCTTTATCATTCATGCACAACCTCCAATAAGATATGAGTATCAAAACTTGACCTATCAAGCTCTTCCTTTCCTTTCCTACAACCCTGGGTGGGTTTCAAGATAAAAATAGAGTATATTGTGATTCCTCTAAAAATTGAAAGATTTATCACACCTTTAAAAACCCTATAATCATTCTCCAATAGGATATTATTCATATTTCATGTTATCAGTGTAAATGGTTCTCCATTTAGGCACTAAGCTTGAAACTTACCTAATAGTTTGAGTTGCCTTAAAGCATAAAATGACTTTTTGATGGTTATTAATAATTAAAATATATTAAAATCACCTTATGTTCCCCCATGTAAATGTTATCATTCATTTTAATGCTCATTCCATACTATAAATGAAAACATTTCTTCATTTGCCTTTAGGCCTAAACTATGTTTACTAGGTTTACCTATAAAATTGAGGGTTTAAGATACCCTATTTGGTTCCATCCTATTTATAAAGGTTCCTCATGTTTTTTTGGATGTAAAAATAAACTCCATCCACCTTATGTAAATATTCCCTTATCTCCTAGTCTCATCTTTTTGTCATTACCTCTCAAATCTGTCAGTTATGCACAAAGGGAAGTTCCCTCTGTCTAAGACAAAATAGAGGGTAATTCCCCTTTTTCTTCATAAAAAATGAGTGTTTTAGGAGTCCCTAAAATTTAAAATTATTATCCATACCAAAATATATCCTTTGGTCATATCATTTTTCCCCTCAAACTTTCAAAATCCAAAATTAGTTCCAAAGAAAGTAGACTGACTATATGGACTTCTAGTATGGACTGTGTATGCCTAATTTGGGATTCTTCTCTAATTTATTTCCATATAATGGAGGATACATTAGGACATAATTATAAATAGGGAGGTGTTTCAGGTCTATTTCATCATCTCAAATTTCCATACCTACCTAATACTGCTCAACCTTCTATTCATTGTCTTAGACTACAGACTATACTTCTTATTTTGGAGGGTTCCTATAGGTATTTTTATATTAAATTTGGATTTGGATATATATTTCAAACCCATAAAAACCTTCATATATCATTTTTTTTTGTTTTTAACTTTCTAATAATTTCTGGTGAATACCAATCACCAAGGAACCTCTTTCTCTAGCTCACTATCTTAGACAATCAAACACAGTTGATTGTAGATGTATATTGTAGGTGTTAGGCCTTGAAATCATGTTTATAACACTTTTTAAATTTTCCATGACCATATAAAATTTATATTTACTCATTATTTTACCTTTATTATTCTTTAGACCATCACTTTGGACCTTAACCTTACTCATTGTTAACACAGTCAAACATAGCTGGTTGTAGGTGTATACAGAGCTTTTGGGAGGTTTGTGTAGGTTTGTTTTACATTGTTTTTAGCTTATAAATTTTATAATTATCTTTATATAGGTGATCACATTCTTTTATCATCATTCCAATCTCCTTTTAACCTTTCATATGTATTTTGTGTTCATAAATTGAGTCCTCCTTGCCTTTTGATTGTGAACTCTACCTTTAGACTATTGTAGGTGAGCATATTCTTATTTGGACCCTAGCCATGATGTTTTAATAATTAAATTTGAATCCCCTAAGATCACATAACATTCCTATATACCTAAATTCAATTTTAGTGTCCTAAAACAACATCTAAACACCCATACTAGTCCCTTGTCTATATTCCCAGTTGTAGGTGCACATTCCTTATTAGAAGGACCCCTGTAGGTGTTTCATGAGGACTAAACACAATAAATTATCCCCTTTATATTATATATATGTCTTAATTTATATTTTTAACCATTTTTAAACACTCATAATAGTTTAAAGGACTAGTTTCAACCTTGGGTGAAAAGGGTCCCTTTGTAACTCACACCCTGTAGATAACACTGACTAAAGATAGTACATAGATATGAAACTTTGGCCCATCAAAAAACTAATATCCACTAATAATATTCTCTCCAAAATTCATATATTATTCCTAATTTTATGATAATATAGGTAAAATATACTTATATGCATCTATAGTCTTAGCAACTTTGTTGTTTGCTTTTGACAAAAGTGGTAGGACCTCTGTTTTCATAGTTTAGGGAAAGTGGGTCTGAACCTGTCTTCTCATGTTTTGAAGGTGATATTCAACTTTAATATAAATATATCACTTAAAATATGTATTTTAGTATCTATATATCACCTTAGGACTCCAAAAATGGCTCTTCTTGTCCAAATTCCTCCATCAAGAACCTCAATCGTATGTTGACACCTATAGGTGGCCATTTCCATGTCTACAATGAATGAGAAAATCTAAACAGTATGTAAACTATAAGGATAATGATCAATTAAAGACTTAAAAATGTATTAAAATAGAATCCTACATTATTTTAAGATTGAAACATTTATCCAACCTTCCATCTCAGCATGGCATCATCTTAAGACGTTGTAGATGCACTATGGGTTGCATATGGGCAGTGAGGATGAATTGGTCTATGTATTAAAGGAATCTAACTTCTCAATAAATTAGTATCTCCTAAATGTATTTTAAAATGGATTATAATTATTTTCAAACTCAAAACAATCTTTTATATTTCTATTTCAATGTTTAACTCTTCATAGAGAGCACCTATAGGTGCACATTGAGTTATATCAGGTAGATTGTAAGTATGTGTGGTTGTGATTGTAACTTCAAGGATAATTTTGATTTATAGGATATAATTGAAAGGTTATGGGATTTATAATAATTTAATAAAATTATAATTAACCTATACCCACCTTTTAAAACCATTACCAAAGTAAGAAGGTACTACAAATAGTAGAAACCTACCAACAACATAGAATGGGACCAGTCTACAAACTTGAGGTGATTGGATCTTTAAATCATCTCAAAAATTGAAAAAAAATATGGGTAACATGTGATAGGAGATTAAAATACCCTTTAAATCAATATCAGTAGCTATATTGTACATAACTACTCAAACCAAGGCAAAACCTATAGGGTACACAGATTAGCAAGCAGATTTGAAAGGTCAACTTCTTAGGAATGGTTCATAAAGGTCAAGATAAAATTATTAAAAATATTTTAATTTAAATTAAGGTATCTAATTATAATACCACCTCCCAAAATCATTTATCCTAAAACCTCTTCAGCTATATGTACTAAGCATGAACCTAAAGACTGCTTTTGTTTGCCAAGAAGAGTGAAAAAAGAGTAGAATGATTTAGCCTAATTTTGACACTTTAAAAGAATTTAAAACATGTATTTTATATTTTAAAATCTTAATATACATTTCATAATCTTATTCCATGTGGCACACTTCCCCATGGGTTGTATAAGTGCCAAACTCTTCTCTTCTCCCAAAAAAATGCTCTTTCTTCTTAAGCACCTATCACTTTTAGTTAAAAATAGTTGATTAAGACATATTATTAAACATGTCACATGATATCACATATTTTAAATTTCACACTTCCCAATAAATCTATACAAGTAATTAAATGCCCCTTTTTAACCTCAAAATGACTAAAAGGCCTAAAATGACTAAGGACCAAGGATAGTATAACATTAAATGACATTAATTAATCTATAAAACACATTTTTACATATTTATTATACCCATAAAACATCTAAAATCCAATTTTTTTACTTATAGGGGTCCCAATTTGACCTAAAAGTAAAATTTGGTCAATAGTGACCTAACTTAAAATCAAGATATGAACAATCAAGATTTAATTAGAAACAAAAATGTATAAAAACAAACTAAGAATAACTTAATAAAAAACATGAAAGAAAGATATGAATAATCAATATCCATATGTATTAACAAAAATCTCTTTGAAAATAAAATAAAATAAAAAATTAAATACAACTCTAAATAAATCAATCCTAACTAAAAACTAGACTAAAAGTGGTTATAGAATGTATTTTAACTCAAAAGAACAAATCAATACAAGACAAGACAAAATAGTAACACAAAAGACCAATATAAAAACACACTGAAAATAAAAAATAAAAGAATATAATAAATAGAAAGATAAGAAAGCACAACAAAACAATAACAAAAATCAAATAAACAACCACAAATAAGAGTTAGTCACAATGTTAGTAAAATCAAATAAAAAGGTGAATGGTTCATGTAAGTGTAATAGAGGTATTACTCTCTATGATAAGGTGACCTCTAATCTATGAAATAATGAGACTGGCACAACAAAATAAGAAAAAAAAAGACAAAGTTTCCCTCGAGTGATAGGGAAACAACATAGAATAAAATGGCGGCGGGGGAAGAAAAGGAAGGGGTGGCCGATCTGACCCCAAATATACGAGACAAGTGGAAATTGCCTACAAAGTTTCATAGACTAAGATCCAACATGAACTTCAATCCAAATGTAGTTCTCCTAGGAAATGGGATAGAAGAAAAGTGATGATAAGAAAACATGATTGATTTTGTAGAATAAATAAAGAAATGGGCTTGTAAAATGGCAAGAGCATTAAAATAATTGCTTCAAAATGTTGAGAGCATTTAAACTTATAAAGTTATCACGAAATGGTGAGAGCATGAAAAGGGGGATTGATCCAACCTCAACATGAATCGAGCATGGCCTACATAGTCCTATTATGACCTTAAGTCACTGTAGTTTTGCCCACACAAAAAGTGGTGAAAACCAACTAGGTCATAACAAGTTTTCAAACTTTAGCAAATGATAAGGTAAATAAGAATAGTAATGGCAAGGTGATGTGGTAATGCATGATAAAAAGGCATTATTCATAATTTTCCCATAGGTAATTACAATTAGGAAATAATGTCATAAATTAGTGATAATAATTTTCCTATAGGTAGTTATAATTACTAACACAAGGTGGCACACTGATTTTCCCATAGGCAGTTATAATCTGTGGCACAAGATGGAATACTAATTCTCCCAAAGGTATTTATAATCAATAACATCATTCAAACATAAATGAAAGATAACTTTCCAGATCCACTATCACACTACTTCCATAGACCTTCATTTAAACACAAAATTTTAAAACTACTAAAACTATATCAAAATCCCCTCATAGAAGGTGCAAGAAGAACCAAAGGAACCAAGATCAAAAGGGCTAGATAGGGTGGCTAAAAATAGGTTTTGGTGAATAATAAAGGCATGGTATGATAAAATAGTATAAGGCACAGCATAAAGAAAATGATAGGATGATAATTGGCTATAATGGTAATAGGGTTTCCCACACCCTTTTTGAATAATTTCTCTATCAAGAACCTAATATAGATTTAGATGCCAATAATGTTATTGTGATCCTAGTTTGTCATTGATTTTATTTCCTTTAAACATCAAGACAAGATGTCTTCATTACCTCTATAAAGGATAGTGCAGACAAGGATGGTAAATAATGTTAGGCATAGGATAAATGGTATTTAATCAAAATGTGGATGATAATGGAATGTATAATAGTTGGGCAACAAATAAAGATTGAGATTTTTAGGCACACATAATGTTTTTGATTCTGGATTCAACATAATTTTAGTTGTGTTAGGGCCTAAGACTTCTAAATATACTCTTAATAGGACCATCAGATTTTTTTGTCATTTGGTCCTAAGAGTAGCTACCATCTAATTATGTTGTAGATTAGAAGTTTTATTGATTTTATCTTTGATAATGTCTTTGTCAAGCAATGAAGAACTGTTGTGCTCAGCTATTGGCACCTTGATGAGTTTTTCACCAATGAAGTTATCTTGATTGTCACATAGCACCTCCAATAATGTTTCACTATGGAACATTAACTTTTGTCTTTGATTGTCTTCTTGTGCCTCTAAAAAGGTTTCACTATAATATGTTGAGTTTGAACTTTGATGATCCCCTAACACCACCAAAAAGGTTTCACTAGGAGATTGTTATTATTATGAATGAAGGTGGCCTTGGCCTCCCTGATATTATTCAAATCATATGTCACCATGTATGCAATTCAATCAGGTGTGGTTTTATCGGTCCCAATCAACATTTGTGGGAGGTGGAAGGTTAATAAATTGGCTAGGTTGGTTGGTGTTAATGGCATGTGAAATGGTAATGGAATGGGAAGAGGCCACACAATCCTCACAGAAGATACTAGGAGAACTTGTGTTGAAACTAAATTAATAATCCTCAAAAATTGTATAAGGATCATAAATTTATTCAAAATTATTTTCAAGGCATGCATAATCAATATTATAATAAAAACTAACATATTCTGATGTTGAAGTTGATTCAAACTCAAAGGACTCTAAATCTAATATTGAGACTAATATTGATTATGCTTTTGATTCTAAATCTAATATTGATTCAAAAATAAAACCTAACTCTAATTTTAATTCTTCATCTAGTGTGGATGTTAATATAATTATGTCTTATTGAATGTTTCGTGTTGGACTAGTAATGGCCTATGATGGCATAATGGGCACTGTAAAAATAGATTCATCTAGGAAGGGTTCAACATAGACTAGTTCTTCTAGGATAAGCCCCTCAAAGAGAGGGAACAAATCAATGGGTGACTCTATAAGGACTAATTTGTCAAAGTGATACTCCTCAATGAGGGGGAAAATATCAAGAGACAACTCCATAGAGAATGGCTTGTCAAAGGGGTGGGGCTATTTAATTAAAAGACAATGGTCAAGATAATGATTTACCCAAAGGTGGTTATAATCATTAAGAAGTGACTCAATAAATACTGGCTTATTAGAGTGAGACTCTTTGACAATAGGTATAGTATTAAAGGGTGATTCATCATAGGTTGAATTGTCATAAATAGGTGTTTCAACAAAAACATTATGGCATTGGTTTACAATTGGGTGTAAAATATCAAATTTTAACACATTTTGGTCCTCAAAAGATGGCTCTTGAAGAAGCAATGGTTATCTCTATTATGGCTCGAACACTAGAATGGATTTTATAAAGTGGGGAATGGTTGGTATAAGATGAATAATGTCTCATTATTCAATTAAAGGCTCTCCAAAAATAAGACTGTCAAATAAGGGATCAACAAAGATTGGTTTGTCAAATTGAAGTTCCTCAAAAATAGGCTCAATAAATATTGGCAATGGACCTAGAATGGTAATGACTAGGTGCTGCAAAGTTTGGTTGATAGCACAAGCCAAAAGAGGAGCACCTAGAATGGTAACCTTTGAGTTTTTTGGAGCTTTATATCTTTCACAATCTAAAGTAGGATAACTTAAAATGGTAACTTTCAAACACTATGGAGCTTGGTTACTCGCACAAGCTAAAGGAGGATAGCCTATAATGGTAACCTTTGAGTGTTGTAGAGCTTGTTTGCTCATGTAAGCTAAAGGAGGATAACATAAAATGGTAAATATTGGCATAAAATTGTGCACTTTATGACACTCTATTCATATTTTATAATTTTATGAAACATTTAATCATCTTTCAAGTTTTGGGGAACTTGTAAGAGAGATGAATCTCTAGTTTATGAGGGCTAGCTCCCTAGATTCTTCCTTAAATGCCTATTACCTGCTTTAATGCTTGTTCATGAAAAGAGTTATAAGTTTTTCATAAAATGGAAACTACACTAAGGAGGTGATCCACCAAGATATATCCCATAGACTATCAAACTCCTAATAAGAAATAAAGCTTTCCAAGACCAATTCTAGGCATTAAAGGATTCTAACATAATTACTTCAATGTGAAGGTAGCATACATGGGACAATTAAAAAGATAATTGATCTAAGGGTATATTTCAAAACATAGAGATAATTTATTATTTTAAAAAGATCCTAGTATAATAAACACACTTCACATGACCTATTAAAGTTAGAACTTTTGCTTAAACATGAAGGATGAAGGGAGTAAGGATGATACAATCACTTGGCTCCACTATTCATAACTCACACACTTAGAAAAAATGTTTAAAACTTATAAATATACTTGTATTCAATTTTAAAATAAAATTTTAATGTCATTTCAGTATGGATTCACCATACCAACTATGGTGTCCCTTATAATAGCCAAAATGGCTCACATTTATAGAACTTGGAAGAAGAGAGAGAAAAGAGAAGTTGAAGAGCCACGAGGATAAGTGTCCAAAGATGAAAATAAGTTACAATTAATGTGTATGAATATATTGGATTATCCATTCAATATAAATATTTAAAAATAGCCTCTCAAATTATTCAAGACCTGTAAAGTGGTTTAGAAACTCCTTTCCTTGCACATAAAACTGCCCCTCATGATTTGTCTTCCAAAACTACCTTATCATTGAAAATAATCAATTTTTATGATTGGTATGAGTAATATTGGTTACTAAAAACCCCTCACATGAATTTTATTATCCTCTAATAATTTCTATCATTCTTTCCATGCACAATCATCTATGATAATCCTAAAATGAGCTCTCTCCATGTACCTCTCACACTTGGCACCTAAAACCTTCCCAATTATTTAGTATAATTCATGAAAAATGGGTAATGACACTTTTAAAATGTGTACATATCATTATTTTCAATAAATTATCCTTAAAATTCTTTCCATATTGAGTTTCAATACTTTTCCCTAAGTTTTCACTATCTGCCCACTAGATTGGTTGAAATGAAAGAGATATCAGATATACTTAAGAGTTTATATGGATGATAAAATGTACATTATGACTCATGAAAATTCCTAAAATCTCCTTAAAAAGTGATTTGGCCTCTTGAAAATTTTCCATGCCTTAAAAACACACAAAAAGGTCAAAAATAGACCTGTTCTAACCTCTTTCATATAGGATCATCCAAAAAACATACATTTGAGGGTTCCTAAGAGATTCCTCTAAATTTTCCCAAAGTTTCATGGCATTTCCATTTCATATTCATACTTAATTTTCAATCTTTTCCCAATCGGGTCCTTATGTAGGGTTTGCAAGGGTTTCTAGTGGTTTGGATCTTAACATTTATTCATAAATAATAGACATTGGAGTCCTTTAAAAATTATAGTGAGGGATTATTAGGTTCCCTCCCTAACTTTTACAATCACCTCAAGTTCCTATGCAAATCACTATGGAAGATCCAAGCATTTGAAGTTGGCATTCGAGCTCCTTTTTTGTGTCTTGTGAGGGTTTGAGCACATCTTAGGCCAAAAATGGTTTGTTGGAAAGTTTTCCTACAAAAAAAGGTTTAATATAATTTTATAATTCCCTATAAAAATTCTCTAATCCCTATAATATCTCACCAAGGGCTTAGAATGAAACCGACCCCTATTTTTAGACTAGGTTTATACCTTGCCAATGGGTCTACCTACACCTTTGAGCCAAAAGACTCATATTTAAAATTACCATTAAATTTAATAGATTTTACACATAAATTTCACCCCCATATTCATTATTTAAAAAACTATAATGCTTTTCAAGGGTTGGAATTTGAAATGACCTTGCATTTGGAGCTAAATTTGCAAGTTGGTTCACTAGGTCTGCCTACAGACCTTCTTGTATAGACCACTTTTTTTTCATTAAAACCTTATATATTATTTTATTATATTTCTCCATGTGTATTAAATATATATAAACCTTATTTAATAACCAAATTTATCTCTGGTTCACTATTCATCACTTTACCAAAAAATTGTCAGTCTTGTGCATGAGAAAAGCACCTTACCTCTGAGATAAAATAGAGGCGTATTTCCCAATTTATTTATGAAATTTGAATTATTTTTAATATTTATAAGGTAATAATTACAAAATTTACCAAAAAAATTCCTAATTCCATGGTTAGGGGGTCTAAGCATCTCAATCTTCTCAAAAAAAGGGTCAAAACCCCTATTTTCTTGCATGTTTTGCCCAAACCTCGTCATAAATGATCTTTCCAAAATAATTTAATTATTATAATTTGTTTATAAATTATATACACCATGATTTAATTATTATTAACCTATTAATCCACCCAAAACCTTTCTCCTAGGTGAAATCTCCATGCTTACCCCTTGAACCAAGGGTTTCTTAGCCTATTTGTACAGACTGAGTTCATTTTGTCAAGAGAGAAAGTTATTTGGGTATATTGAGAGTGTATTGGAAATAAAATTAAATTAATTGTATCATTTTTAATCATATTAAACTATTTTAAATCTTTCCTTCCTTCTTAGGTATTCAAACTCTCATCTTGTTCCTTCCAAGCTAGGACTCTGCCTGACTGCAACAATGGACTAACATGTTTTCCTATAGATACCTCTCTTTGAAGATAATATTATGTTTTAAAATAACTTATATAAATAAATTTAATATCTTCTTGTGTCAATTTTATCCCATTCCCTTTATCCTTAAGTGATACTAACATCTTCAATGCTTACAATTGTTCACTGCCTTCTATAGTCTCTTTGGCTTGGTTGTAGGTCACTTTATAGGTTTGACTAGGGAAATGTGGTAGATAAGACATTCTTAAGTTCCTATTTAAATTTTAAAACGTTATTTACTACTTTTAATCCCTCTTAAAATATTAAAACTATCATAATTCATGCCTAGTCCTTGACTTCCTTATTGGACCTCTATCTCAGTTCGTACAGAGGTTGTAGGTACACCTTTTGATCCTCGATACTTATTTGAGGGTTGGGTTTATTGATCCAAATTAATAAGGTTTTAAACATTTCATTTTAATTTATGTTTAAATCTCAAAATAAATTTCAAAACATGAGTTGTTGACCATTACCTGATAACCCTATTGTAAGTGCAAAATTTGCCCTGTGTACGAACAGGGTGTGGGCCTAGAAGGTCATTATATCCAAGAACATATCTCATGAAATTTTGGTTAGGAATGTCTTTTAAAACATTTTTAATTGTTTCCCTCCTTGATTATATATTCTAGGACTCTTAATGTGAGGTGCAAGGTCACTTTCCTTCAAAATCCCGTAGGTGATCACTGTAGGGTTTTAGTGATTTTAGGCCATTTTTTATGTTTGAAAATTTTACCTTACACTACCTTTCTATTATCCCTTCTTGGAATATTTTTTTTCTTATATTATTAATACAATATCATACAAGGTATAAAAATTATAATCTCATGTAAACATGTTCTATGATGCATTCAAACACCTCCTAGGCCTTTATTTTCACTTTTCAAGCATTGCATGCCTGAAATCACGGTCATATTTTTGGACATGCTCACCACCATATTAAATATTTAATATGAGTACTCTATGTTTCATTTAAACATCCTAATCACCTATATCTATCCCTCAAGAATATATAGTATATTTCCAACCTTTCACACTCAAGGATGGCATTAACAGGAAATTTCTAGGTGCATATCTTGAATTACAAGGCATTGAGAGTGAAATTGAGTGTTGTCATGCTTGTTTAGATGCTTTATAACACTTAAAATGAAACTATTTAATATAAAAATGACAATATCCATCAATGAAACCTTGATAAAATTTTCAAAACAAAATTCCCAACATGGAAAAACACCTCCAAATACATATGTTGACTGTAAAGGGTTGACAGTGAGGAGAGGTGTAACCTGAGCATTATTTTGGCATGTTGAAGGTTAAATAATTGATCCATAATCTCCAAATATATATTAATGGTTCCAACATCTGAAACAACCCTTATGTTCTCATCCCAACATATAAAATCCCTTCAAGACACCTATAGGTGCTCAAGAAGCTAGTAATTTACAAACCATCCAAGCCTAGAAGAGGCTCTTTCGACATTTGATGATCTTGATACTATAATGGGGATGTATAATATGTTTATAAGTCATTAGAGACATGTTAAAACATAAAATACATCAAAACCAAACACAAGTATCATGGTTATAAATGCATAAAAAACTGCCTAAAGTGTTAGCAATTATTCATAAAAGAGTAAGTACCAAATTGAAAGTTATTATTATGGATTTGAATCAAACTTAGATTACTATCCAACCCCAATACCATTCTTCCAAAATCTAACTGTATGGCCCACACCAAGTGTTTGAATTTGACCTTGCTTGGCTTGCAAGGAGAAAATGGAGGAAACAGGAGTAAAACTAAACTTTTTGACATCCTCATTAAAACCCAATCATGTAAAAGATTTTTTGGAGGTGAATAGTCATTATAATCATGTTTTTAGCTTCAATTGAGATCATTCATTCTGTAAAAGTTCCCAAAAGGGCTTAAAATTAAGGAGAAACTCCCCCTTTATGCATATAACTGACTCTTTAACTGACACTAACCACCTTTTGACTAATCCTAGCCTCTTCCACATTAATATTCACTTTGGTGACAAATATTATAACTCCACCATTTGTACAAGTCATTTAATAGGATAAAAATGTGGCCAAATGACCCTTTTTGCACATGAAACCTAGTAAGTGACCAATTTATGACTTTTAGACACCTTGAAACAAATAAAAGACCATCTTAGGAAATTTTTAGAATAAACTTAGCCTTTGACTAAGTTTGACTAGGTTTGACCAAGGTTAACTTTAGTTGACTAGCCTAGTACAAGGATGATGGGCTTCAACAAGGACTGGGGGAAGGATAAGTGAGACATATAAGACAGTAAGAGACCTCATAAGACACATGAAACCTTATTCAAAAGTTAAAAATAGTATGGGTTACCCCAATTTGACTAGAATTCAAATTTTGTCAACATCTTGGCAACTCTTAGGGGTAACATGCCAAGATGTCCATTGGGTCATGGAGTCATGGGGTCTCTCTAACATCTACCCAACACTCAAACATATTTAAACAACACACCAAACCAAATTAAAACACATAAATAAGACACACTTAAATGAAACACACATGTGTTCAACTAAAACACTTAGGGAATACAACCAAAGAATGAAAAGCACACACCTATGCTACTATTTACAAAATAAACCTCACAAGGACTAATAGCAAAACTTTAGATGTATCCCATTCACAAGGATAGGAAAATATTATCCATTCATCTTGTTCAACTAAAAATAATTAAGTTTTTTACACTTTCTAATGATGTAAGGGCCACTCCACAAGGCATCAAACTTTGTATGTCTACCTGGTTTTGCTCTATCCTCATCCCATTTTAGAACTAAGTCCCCTTCTTTGAAAACTCTTGTACTTTCTTTCTTTTAAAAATAATTCTTCATGAGTATTTGGTGGTGTTCCATATTCTTATGTGTATTTTCCCTTACTTCTTGTAACTGCATTAGTTTTATTAATCTAACTCCCATTGGAGTATTCTCAAGTAGTTCTACTTGATGTGGAAGTTTTAAAGCAGGTAGTTCTTAATATATGGACAATCTAGCTTCTCTTCCATAAACAAGCACAAAATGATAATTTTTAATTGACCTCTTAGGAGTAATCCTATCAGCCCATAGGGATGTCTTCAACTTGATGTGCCATTCCTTTTATTGTTCTCCAATGTCCTCTTGATAATCTTGATGATATTCTTATTGGTAGACTCAGCCAATCCATTATCTTGAGGGTAATAGTTGAATGAAGTGCTCAAGTAAAATTCATTTATATTTACCCAATAAAAAGTTCTATCACTCATAAAAACAAATGCATTATCAGAAATGATAGTGCAGGCAACTTTAAACCTTGGTATGATGCTCTCATAGAACTCTATGATAGCATTTTCATTTGCCTCTTGCAATACAATAACCTCTACCCACCTTGTGAAGTATTCAGTTGCAGTCAATATCTATCTGTGTCCAACACTTGATGGAGGGTTGATCATACCAATGAAATTAAGGTCCCATTACATGAAAGGCTGGTCTACTTGGATAGGATTCAATGAAAGGGCTGTAAGATTTTTTTTGCCTACAAAGAAGACACATTAAGGACACATCTTAGCCCAATTTTAGCAATCCTTGAAAAGGTTAGGCCAATAATAGCCATCCCTCATTATCTTTTTAGCTAATTTTTTAGGGGAGAAATGACCTCCATCTACACCATTTTGAAAATTCTCTAGCAACATACCATACTGATCATTGTTAACACAACTCAATAGCACACCATTCACATATTTTCAAAATATAATACCATCTACAAGATAATAAGGAATAGTTTTCAATTGAAAATACCTTCTTTGAGAATTGCTCAAGCCATTGGGATACTCACCATTTTAGAGGAAGCCTATGATATCTTGTGTCTAACTTTGAATTAGTATGTGGTTAACTAATTGGGGATGAGCTTGATTAACCAAGACTTCTTCTTTTAGCCCTTGAAGATCTGAAGCTAAATGTTCACATAACCCTTTCCCTCTCACCAAGTTTGTTGCCTTGATATCAACATCATACTCCATTACCTTTATAATTCACCTAGCTCTCTTTTCATTGGGATCTTTACTGAGAAGAAACTCCTTGGTGTTAGGATGAGAGACCATGACATGTATCTTGTTATTCGAAACCATTTTCTTGAATTTTTTTAATCCTCTTATTACAGCTAGAACTTATTTCTCAATAAATGTATACTTGACCTCATAGTCTTCCAATCCTTAGATAAAAAATGCAATTGGTTTCTATATTTATTCTTCATTCTTTTGTATAAGCATAGCTAAGAATGTATCAAGGTTAGAAAAGGTATAAAGTATGAAATATTTGGCAAATTTTGGGTTTAAGAGAGTAGGAGATTGTGCAATTGCTTGTTTGATTACCTCAAAGCTATTATTACCTTCCTTTGTCCAAGAAAAAGCTTTGCTCTTCTTGAGAGTGGATGTGATAGGTTTCACCAAAGTTGTAAAACCTAGAATAAACCTTGTTAAAAAGTTTATTTTACCCAAGAAAATTTTTATTCCTTTCTTGTGTAGAGGCAAAGATAAGCCTAAAATGAGCTCAACCCTTTCCAAGTCAATAGACAAACCTTCTTTTGAAACAATATGACCCAATAGTTTACCTTCATGGATAGTATAGATGCACTTCTTTGGTTTATGAGATACTCCATACTCCCTACACTTCTCAAACACTTGCCTTAGATGTTTCATATGGTCATTAGCATCTTTTGAAAAAATGGTTATATCATCAAGGTACACAAGCAATATCTCATTGATAAACCCTTTAAAATTCATGTCCATTGCCCTTTGGAAGGTATCTCCAACATTAGACAAACCAAAAGTAATTTTCCTCTAAGAAAAGGTTCCCAATTTTATAGTTAAGGTTGTCTTAAACTAATCCTCTTCATTCACCAATATTTGGTTATAACCAAAATAGCCATCAAGAAGTGAAAAACATTGAGAACCCGAAACAACTTGCAAAATTTGTTCCATGGAAGGTAGTGAATAATGATCCTTAAGAGACACCCTATTAAGGTCTATAAAATCCATACAAATTCTAATCTCTCCACTCTTCTTTTAGATAGGTACAAAATTTTCTACCCAAGTTGAGTGTTTGATAGGAAAGATAATCTTAGATTCAATAAATTTGGTAAGCTCTTTCTTCATGAGTTCCTCTATCTTGGGATTGATAAGCCTTTGTTTTTACCTAAATGGTTTATCTCTAGGTTTTAACTCAATGGTTTGATGAGATATACTTGGATCAAACCCTTATATTCCCAAGCAAATATATCATGAAACTCTTTACATAATTCAATAAAGGCTTGCCTTTCAGATGGAGAAAATATCTTACCAATTTTTAGAAGTTTATCCTTGAAGATCATGAATCTTGCATAGTTATCTTCCTTTATGGACATTCTCACTCTTTCCTTCCTCCTTTTATCATATTAATTTAAAACACTCTCCAAGGTAACCAGCCCTTTAGGTATCTTGTTTGTCTTTAGCTGAATGACTTTCTCTTCATATTGATTATGAAACTTATTTTGGTTCCTTGGAGAAAATTTTGCCTCATTTTGTAAGAAATGTGCATTGTGTTTATCATTTTCAAACACTTTCCATGACACCTCATTTAACTATAATAAAATGTCTCATAATGACCTTGATATGAGATTGACCCTTCTCTCTACTTACATCATTAGCTATGTCAAAGTGTGCTCCTATGACATCCAACCTATTAACATGCTTATTTGAATCTCTTGGTATAGGTTGTATGTTGAAATATTTAAGTAGATCCCATACCTTATGCTTGTATGATTTAAGCAAAGTATTCTTTTCTATATCTTGGTTTCTCATTTGTTGTATGACAAATTCACTATCTCCATAAACCTTCAAATTATTGGTTCCCTTTTTCTTTTCCCATTGGAGGCCATGAACTAAGCCTTCATATTCTACCATATTGTAAGTACAATTGAAATGGAATCTATATGAATATTAGTATTGGTTATTTGATGGAGATACTAACATGACACCAAGCCCTACACCTACTTTGCTCTTTGAGCCATCAAAAAACATTTCCCATATCCCTTCAAGTTTGTGATCTTCATTAGTGAGTGAGGGTATAGAAGTATTTTATTCATGCATATAATAGACTCTCAAATTAGTCTCTTATATGAATTTATATGGATAATTATCATATTTTTTAGTAACATACTCATCAAGGAAAAGATTCAAAATACCTTCAAGGGTAGAGGATGATTCACCACCCATGACACCTTTTTCTTCTTCACTAATTACAAAATTCTGATTTGAATTTGGCTCTACATATTGTTCAATATGAAACCTTGCCAAGGGTTGTGTTATTATGGTTACCTTAGCTCCATATATTGTTTTAAAAGCTAAAAAAGACCAAACAACAGAAAAGTATCCTCTTATTTTAGTCTTGAAGTCCCTTGACAAGCAAATATAAAAATGAGATGGAAGGTCTACCACCATAATGTCTTGCATAATGGGGAAACTTGGACAATCATGTAGAAAGACTTTAAATCCTCTAACCAATCCCACTATCTTGATTGGAGTTATATCAAGCTACAACACACCTTTGTTATGTGTTTCATACTTTATTCCCAACTTGTCTACAACCACCTTAGGCATAACTGTGGTACTAGGTTCACTATCCACAATGCAATTGTGAACCAATTTGTCTCCCACATTGAGTGTGAGGTAGAAATGTGGAGACTTTTCAGATTTGGTGGAGGGTTCTAGGACATAATTTGGTGTATTGGTAAGGGTTACACCATTGTGTCTTAGAGCTTGAGGGGCTACATAGATGTTTGAATGTTGTTCTTATAGGAGTTCCTTTTGACCAGGCATATGCAAGACTTCCCAAAGAGATATGCTTGTCTTAGTATTCTTCAAAGAATGAATAATGTTTAGAGGGTAAGTATTCACCTTTTATTGAAACCTTGAAGGTAGTGAGGAAGCATAAACTTTATGCATTATAAGCTTGACAACCTTACTCACATTTTGACTTTGATGAGGAGAGTGACTAGTAGGGGGTGTTACACTAGGATTCACACTTTGTGGCCTTGGAGAGACATTACTTGGAGTCACATGTGCTTCTAGAACATCTCCCAAATCTCTCTTTTTGTCTCTTGTGTTGGTTGTAACTAATGTATTTTGATTCAACAGATATTTATCCTCTTGAAAGTTCATAAAATTGGTACTTTGGTTGTTACCCTCTCCATAAGTATCCCTTTATATGATATTTTATTCTTTTGATGTGATGCAAGGAGTATCTCCTTCTTGTGCCACTAAGGCTTTGACAACCTTCTCTACCATCATACACAAACTGACCTTGATATTGTCCCCAAAGATCTAAATGTTCCTCTCCTTGAACCAGATTAGTATGGACTAGAATAAAGCCCTTGTGGATGGAATATAATTAGGACTATAGATATTGGACTTCCTATTGAAACCTTGTTGACCTTATCCTCTTCCTTGGTAATTATATTGGGTGGAGATCTATAAGTTTGTGAAGGATAATATTGGGTATTGGGTGGAGCACTTGCATACAATTGAACTTGTTTGAGCTGAGCTTGTCATTACCTAATAATTTCATCTTTGTCTATAGAATTATACACCTTCTTGGGAGTGGTTCTATACTTGGCATTTGTATTGGAAACTTGTGCTACACTTAGAGTTTCAACTAAACTATGAGACAATAAAGGCATAGAAACTCTTAGGAATAATTTCCCATCTTGTATCAAATTATTCTTAGCTTCAATAACTATCTCATATGCATCAAGTAGAGTAAATCCTTCCATTGACTACAACATTACTACCACATTAGTGCCAATAACCTTGAGATAAGTGGGGAATACAAAGCTTGGAGGAGGCCTCAAGATAGGTGGCAATCTATACCATGTCCTTTGAAACATTTCATTGAAATCCCCCATATATTCATTAGGACCTTTTCTCATCACATTTATCTGATGGATTAGTGAAGTGTGGTCACTCTTATTCTCAAACATATTCACCAAAAACTCTCCAAATTCATCCAAATTAGTAATGAAACCACCACTCAAAGTCCTATACAAATCAAGTGCCTTATCCTTTAGAGACATGGAAAATAGTCTAATAGTTATGTTAGCTTGAGTGATATTGTGGAAGTTTCAAAAATTTGAAATTTCCCTAATGTGCTTAGATGGAGTAATAGGGCCCTCTCCATTGAAGCTAGGGAGACTTTTGGTAGCATTGGGAGGAATAGGATCATATGCAATAAGATTAATTGGATTTTGGGTGTTGAAGGATGGAAAAGCATGTTTCCTATCTGTCTCTTATTCCTCTTCTTGATCTCCTATCTCCTCAATTTCTTCTTCTTCCTCTTCAAAACCTTCTTATTTAAATCTTTAAATGTTAAGAATGGTTCAGGATGTTGTTCCTCAAGAGGAGCTTCAAATAGAGGGACTTGATTGAATGCTCTACTAGAAGATGATCTAGTGAATAACATGAAGTAAAATGTGAATAAATTGATCTATAACCAGAAATTTTGACCTTTTGGAGTCATAAAATGTTGGATTAAAACACTTCTGTAACGTTGGTCTTGTCAAGACTAGCATTCAGCTTGACATGGAAACAATTAAGACCAGCTATCCCATCAGGCATGCCAAAATTATTGGAATAAAATTGTACACCCTAGGACACTCTATTCAGATCCTAAAATTTTATGCAACATTTAATCATCTCTCAAATTGTGGGTAACTTGTAAGAGAGATGAATCTCTAGTTTATTAGGGCTAGCTCCCTAGATTATTCCTTCAATGCCTATCACCTAATCTAATGCTTATTCATGATAAGTGTTAGAAGTTTTGCATAAAATGGAAACTAAAATAAAGAGGTGATCCACCAAGATATATCCCAAAAACTATCAAACTCATACTAAGTAACAAATATTTACAAGACCAATTATAGGCATTAAAGGATTCTAACATAATTGCTTCAATGTGAAGGTAGCATACATGGGACAATCAACAAGATAACTGATCTAGGGGTAGATTGAACACCATATATACAATTTATTTCTTGAATAATAGCCTCTTAAAATCAAAAAAATTCACATGACCTATTAAAATCAGAATTTTTTCTTAAACATGAAGGATAAAGGGAGTAAGGATGATACAATCACTTGGATCCACTATTCATCAATCACACACTTAGACAAAATGTTCAAAAATAATAGTTAGACATGTATTAAATGTTAAAATGAAAATTTTAATGTCATTTAATCATAGATTCACCATACCAACTATGGTGTCCCTTACAATAGCCAAAATAGCTCACATGTATAGAATTTGGAAGAAGAGAGAGAAAAGAGAAGTTCAAGAGGCACAAGGACAAGTGTCCAAAGATGAAAATTAGTTATAATTTGTGTAGATGAAGATATGGGGTGAGCCATGTAATATTAGGCGTTAAAAATTTCCTCTCAAATCATTCAATACCTACAAAGTGGTTTAGAAACTCCTTTCCTTGCACATAAAACTACCCCTCATGATTTGCCTTCCAAAACTACATTATCATTGTAACTGATCAAGTCCAATGATGGGTCTGATTAGGATTGGTTACTAAAAATCCCTCACATGAATTTATTATCCTATGATCATTCCTATCATTCTATCCATGCATAAGCATCCATGAAAGTCCCAAAATGAGCTCTCTCCATGCACCTCTCACACTTGGCACCTAAAACCTTCCTAATTATTTAGTATAGTCCATTCACAAGGGGGAATTACAGTTTTCAAGGTTTCCATATCATAAATTTCAATAAATTAGCCTTAAAAGGCTTTCTAAATTGAGTTTCACTACTTTTCCCTAAGTGTTCACTATTTGCCCACTAGACTGGTTGAAATGAAAGAGATATCAGATACTCTTAGGAGTTTATATGGCTGATCAAATGGAAATTATGACGTTAAAAAATTCCTAAAATCTCCTCCAAAATTTATTTGTCCTCTTGAAAATTTTCCATGCCTACAAAACACATAAAAAAGTCAAAAAGATCTTTGTTCTGACCTATTTCATATAGGTCTATATAAAAAATTGCATTTTCGGGTTCTTGAGTGAGTCCTATACGTTTTATATAAGTTTCATGTCATTTATAGTTCATCTTCATTCTTAATTTTCAATATTTTCCCAATCGGGTCCTTATGTAGGGTTTGCAAGGGTTTATGGTGGTTTAGACTTTTCACATTTGTTCATAAACAATAGAAATTTTAATCCTTTAAAAATTAAATTGAGGTATTATAATTACCCTCCCTAAATTTTCCAATCACCTCAAGATCCCATGAAAATAACTATGGAAGATCCAAGCATTTGAAGTTGGCATTCGAGCTCCTTTTTTGCATCCTGTAAGGGTCTGAACACGTCTTAGGCCAAAAATGGTTTCTTAGAAAGTTTTATTGTAAAAAAAAGGTTTAATAATATCTAATAATTCCCTATAAACATGATCCAATCCATATAATATCTCACCAAGGGATTTATAATGAAACTAGCCCCTGTTTTGTGATTAGATCTATACCTTGTTAATGGGTCTGCATGCACCTTTGAAACAAAAGACTTATATTTTCCCTTACCATGCACTTTCATATCTTAGACACATAATTTTCACCCTTATATTAATTATTAAAAACACTATAATTCTTATCAAGGTTTGTAATTTGAAATGACCTTACATTTGGAGCTAAATTTGAATGTTGGTTCACTAGGTCTGCCTGCAGACCTTCTTGTCTAGACCACTTTGTTTGTATTAAAACCTTATATATTATTTTATTATGTTTATCCATGTTTATTAAAATTATACAAACCCTATTTACTGAATAAATTTATCTTTTGTTTACTATTCATAACTTTACCCCAAAACTACCAGTCTTGTGCATGGGAAAAACACCTTACCTCTAAGACAAAACATAGGAATATTACCCTATTTTGTTTTGAAAATTGAATGATTGGTAATATTTATAAGGTCCTAATTATCAAATCTAACAAATGGTTTTTCCTAATTCCATGTTTAGTGGGTTTAACCATCTCAATCTTCTCAAAAAAGGGGTCAAAAACCCTATTTTCTTGCATTTTTTACCCAACCCTCCTCATAGATGGAAATGCATTTTTTACCCAAACCTCCTCATAGATGATATTTCAAAAATACTTTCATGATTATAAGTTATTTATAAATTCTATCCACCATAATTTAATGCTTATTTAACCTTTTAATCCACCCAAAACCTTTCTCCTAAGTGAAATCTCCATGCTTACCCCTTGAACCAAGGGTTTCTTAGCCTGTCTATACGGACTGAGTTCATTTTGCCAAGAGAGAAAGGTCTTTGGGGATCTTGAGAGTGTCTTGGGCATAAAATTACATTAATTTTATCACATTTAATCATATTACACTATTTTAAATATTCCCTTCTAATACAAAACTTATGAGTTTTGATTGAAAGATATTTCAAGAACACAAAAATAACACAGTAGCAATGATTTCTCTGAGAAGAAATGTTTTATTACTCATAAGATTTCATTTTTGGGTTAAATTTAAATTTATACATAATTTTAAGGTAGGATTAGGATTTTTAATTTCACCAATATCAAGGGAGACAAAGTTGTTTGACTTCCATGATTTACAACAATACAAAATTTGAGAAATTACTATTTTCAGATAAAACTATTAAAATTAAAATTTATGGCACTTACATTGGGTTTTCATGGGTAAAAACCCACTTATCATATCTATATACCATTTTATCATGTTCTTCTCATTATTATCTTTCCAACAGTTCAAATGAGGAGTCAATCAAAGCTATGGTGCAAAAGTTATGGCTCTTAAAAGTTTTACCACCAATTGGGGTAGGACCATCACCTAAATTGTCACCTAAAGTGTTACCTAGATCATTCCTCCCTCCTTGAGAGTCACTTTCTGCCATTATTTCAATATTAATCATCAAGTGTGGTATTTTTGTCTTGATTTCATTCTCTATGAGCCACTCACCTTGGTGGATAAGCTTGCCCCTTTTGACCACCTAGTAAAGAGGAATAGAGCACCCTCTTGTTGTCTTCATCTAGGTGTCCACAATCTAATTTTCCTCTACTAGAGAAAAAATATATAGATCAATCTCATCAATGTATAGTTGTTATACTATGAGTAAATTTTCCAATAGAGGTGTATGATATGGTTTGAGGAGCTCCATGTTGAATATTAGATGTAGACCAAGGTAGGCTGGTAGGTTTAACTCAAAAGCATTTTCTCCAGCTTGTTTGATGATGGTTTAGGGACCATATCACAGAGGCCAAATTTTTTTGTGTGGGCCTATGAGTCATTCCTTTGGAATCCACAACCAAACCTTGTCACCTATATCAAAATGGTGTGCCACCCTATGTTTGTCATGACATTGCTTATACTTCGGATTCATCTTTTCCAAGATGTCATGAACTTTTTTTGGATGTGTTAGATTTTTTCAGTGAACTTTGTTGATTTTGCTACCTTAGATCTCCCATGAGGTGTATATTCCATGGTAGAGAATGGAATGGCTATATCTATTAGTGCCATGGATTGGAACTTGAAGCATACTTAGAATGGATTGTGCTTGGTGGAGAAATGTAGGGCTCGATTGTATCCATGTTGTATGAAAATAATCCCCTCATCCAATGTGCATGGATGTTTGGAGTGATATATTCAAATCATGTGGAAAATTAGGTGATTCACCACTTATATCTAACCATCATTCTATGGATGGAAGGATGTGGACTTCATCAATTTGTTATCCATCATTTTCCATAGAGTGGACAGAAGATACTCAAGAACCTGCTATCTCTATCTAAAACAATGGACTTGGGGAGACCAAAATGGAGCCATACATGACTAAAATATAGTTGATAAATTTCCTTAATAGACATAGTTTTCTTACAAGAAATCATGATAGATATTTTTTAAAAATGATTAAGTACAATAAAAACATGTTCCTTACCATGTTTTGAAGTGGGAAAACCTAAGAGAAAATCCATTGAGATAGATTCCCAAGGCCTGGTTGGTTCTGGAAATGGTGTGTAAAATCCTTGATTCTTATTTGTTGACTTGGCTATCACACATGGGGTGCAATATTTGAGGTAACTTTCCACATCCTTCCACATATCAGGCCATTAGAAGTGATTTTGAAGAATTTCTAATGTCTTCTCTACACCAAAGTGCCTAGCTATCCTACTAAAATGTGATTCCCATATCATCTACTATTGCTCAAAAATTAGAACACAGATGTGCCCCATATGATAGAGGACATTATCTTGAAAATATAAATTAGATACACTTTTACCTTCTTAAAGTGCTTGATATGTATTAGCAAAGGTAGGATCTACTTCATATAGAGCACCCCAGGTGGTAGTATCATGTCAACATAGATTAATAACTATTGTGAGTGTAAAAATTGGTGGGTGGCTCAAACAATTTGTAATTGTATTTAAACTCTCCTTTTTGTGTTTTATTATAAGATAGAATTGCTACAAATATGTGGCCCACTTTTTATGCCTCTCATTTCACATTTGTTCTGTTAGGGTGTGGAGCTAAAAGATTCAACTGTTTGTAGACACGAAGAAACAAGAGGTTGCTGAAGATCCAAAAGTACCGGCATCGAAAGCATGACCAACGTCAGTCATTACCAGTACAAAAGGAAATCGGTGTCGGCAAGTAGTTGGCTGACGTTGGTAGCACCAGGCAAGCAGGGACTGGCATCGATCGCCTGTGTGTTCCAGAACTGCTATTGACGAATAGTCAGTTAAGTGAAGTGAGTGTTTACATGTTAAATGACTAATTATAGTCACGAGCTATGTGTATAATTATTGTAGTTAGAGTTCTATTTTTTGTATGCATGGGATTCTATTTAAAGACCCATGAGGCATGTATTATAAACTAAGCAAGCAAGTAAAGCATTGAAGCATTGAAGCAAGGTCAAGGAGATCTACAGGTGTAAGGTCAAGGAGATCAGCTGAAGTATTCAAGGAGGGATAACAACTCAGGGTGTTGAGTTTGTTGTGTTGAGTAAGAGAGAGAGGGAAGAAGGTCTTGAGGTGTGGCAAGCCTTTGAGGTGGAGGAAGAAGTGGCATCTTCCTTATTGTATTTTCTTCTAGTAATATTTAATACAAGAGTGTGTATTGTCTCTCAAATTCTTTGTTGTCTCAAGTTTCTAGTTACTTAATCATTCTGGTATAATTCTGTGTTTAATTGCTTATAAGAAAGTAATCAATTGTGCTTCTGTTGGATAAGGGGTTCCTAACAGTTGGTATCAGAGCTATGGTTTGCAGGGAGCAGGGTACTATTTTTTATTACAGGTCATTCACAGGGTTTTCTGATTGAGTGGGAGTTCAGCAATGGCAGAAAAAAGTAAGCTTCGAATGGAGAAGTTTAACAGCAAGAATTATCAACATGGGAAGATGCAGAGAGAGGATTATCTGTATCAGAAGGATTTGTACTTACCGTTGGGTGGGGTTGCATGCAAGCCCACAGATATGAAGGATGAAGAATGGAGTGTTCTTGATCAAAAGGCTCTTGGTTCCATAAGGTTGAGCCTTGCATCGTTTGTGATCTCCAACTTATCATAGTGTAAGACAATGGAAGAGTTGATAAAGTCCTTGGCGAATTTATATGAAAAGCCCTCGGCTTCTAATAAGGTATTTCTTATGAAGCAGCTATTTACTTTGCAAATGCAGGAAGGTGGATTGGTACATACACATCTTAGTGATTTACATGGTTTGGTAAACCAGTTAGCTTCAGTCAATATTGTTTTTGATGATGAGGTAAAGGCTCTCTTGATTTTATGTTCTTTGCCTGAAAGTTGGGATAGTTTGGTTATGGCAGTAAGTAACTCTGCATCTGCTTCTAAAATCTTAAAAGTTGATGATGTTGTGAGTGTGATCTTGAATGAGGAAATACGTAGGAGAAGCACAGGTGAATCATCAGGGAATGCTCTAAGTGCAGAAAGCAGGGGAAGGCAAAGGGAGAAGGTTGAGCAAGGGAAATCAAGGTCGAAGGTGGGAGGGAGATCCAAGTCCAGAGGTGTTACCTGTTGGTTTTGTGGAAAGAAAGGACACACAAAGAAGGAGTGTTGGTTGAGAGATAAAGAAAATCAACACGAAGGTAAAGAAGAAGCAAAGGATGCAAATATTATGGTACAGGATGCTCTCATACTTTCTTTGGATAGTCAGGTAGGATCTTGGATTTTAGATTATGGTTCTTCTTTTCATGCATCCCCAAATAGAGATTTGTTCCATGAGTATGAACAGGGAGACTTTGGAGTGATTTATTTAGGGGATGGTATGCCTTGTCAAATAATTGGCAAAGGGAAAGTGCAGTTGAGATTGCAAATTGACAACACATGGGTGTTGAAGGAGGTCATGCATGTCCCAGTTCTAAAGTAGAGTTTGGTTTTTGTAGGAAGGTTGGGTGATGAGGGATGAAAAATAACCCTCACAGTGGATTCTTGGAAGGTTACCAAGGGTGCACTTGTTTTAGCTAGAGGTAAGAAAGTAGGTACTCTTTATCTATCTACTTGTACTACTGATTCTACTTCTAGTTTATCTACTTCAGCTGTAGATTCAAAGATGTGGCTTAATAGGCTTGGTCACATGAATAAGAAGGGAATGGATGTTCTTGATTCAAAAGGTATGTGTTCAGATTCGGAAAGCATAGATAGAGTTCATTGCAGGAAAAGAAAATTTGATGCTTTTGATAGGAACAAAGAAGCCTTGGTGTTTACGGAGGAGATGATGGATAGAGATTAGTCATAGGGGCTGAATAAATCTGAGCAGGGTAGTATGGATAGAGGTTTGATCCAAGATGAGCTTGCGGATAAATAAATCATCACTTACAGGAAAACACAGGTACTGATGTCGGTGCCCCATGGTACCGACGTCGGCCAGACAGGAACTGACATCAGTCATGTGCAGACCAGTAGGGTCGGTAGAGTTGGCAGGAGAAGATCGACATTGGTTAGGCAGGAATTGACGTCAGCAGGGGGGACACCAGTGTCAGCTAGGGAAATGACGTCAAAAGTCAGGGTCAGCGTAGGGAAAAGACATCGGTCAATTGCAGACTAGGAGATCGCTGAGATCGATCACTAAAATGGATGTTGGGCAGACATCAAGCTATCAAGGAGTCTCAAATGCCCATATGGAGGTCATAAAGGGTAAGTGAACCTCATATTCATTGTTCACCTTCTTTATATTGCTTACTGATGGTCAAGAACTAGGAAGATGTGAAGAAGCAATGTAGGTAGAATCTAGAAATAGTGGGAGCTTGGCATGGATGAGGAGTGTGAGTCCTTGGAGAAGAACCAAACAGGTATTTGTTGGTAGAGTTGTCAGCTGGAAGAAAGCACTGGATAGAGGGATGGATTCCCATGTTAGAGAAGAGAGCGGATGGACACGTGAGATAGAAGGCTATAGTATATGGTCTTGATTAGGCTGCAGAATAATGGAGGTTTGACCATTGTATTTTATCTTTACCAGGTTGGATAATATTAGATACATTATCTTGTTACTGTATTGTGTTACTTGTTGCAGGGTTTCATATACAGGGAGTTTTCTGAGCTAAGGGTAGAGTTGGTTCAGAAGTATGTCATGAAGAATTTGGGAGCAGCAAAATTCTTTTGGCATAAGTGACAGGTATAGCATCACAGGTTTGTGTGGTGGTTGGTCTTCAAGAGTGACTTTGAAGAGGGATATAGAGCCAAGTGAATAAAATAGATGGTGTACAGGTATAGGTATAGTAACAGCTATTTATCTCCAAGTGGGAGATTATTAGGGTGTAGAGCTAAAAGCTTCAACTATTTGCAGACACAAAGAAATAAGAGGTTGCTGAAGATCTAGAAGTACCGACATCGGCAGCATGACTGACGTTGATCATTACTAGTACAGAAGGCAACTAGCATCGGTAGGTAGTCGGCTGATGTCAGTAGCACCAGGCAAGCAGGGACCGGCGTCGGTCGCCTGTGTGTTCCAGAACTGCTGTTAATGAACAGTCAGTTAAGTGAAGTGAGTGTTTGCATGTTAAATGACTACTTATAGTCATGAGCTGCGTGTCTAATTATTGTAGTTAGAGTTCTATTTTTTGTATGCATGGGATTCTATTTAAAGACCCATGAGGCATGTATTGTAAATTAAGTAAGCAAGTAAAGCATTAAAGCATTGAAGTAAGGTCAAGGAGATCTACAGGTGTAAGGTCAAGGAGATCAGCTGAAGTATTCAAGGAGGGATAACAACTCACGCTATTGAGTTTTTTGTGTTGAGCAAGAGAGAGAGGGAAGAAGGTCTTGAGGTGTGGCAAGCCTTTGAGGTGGAGGAAGAAGTGGCATCTTCCTTATTGTATTTTCTTCTAGTAATATTTAATACAAGAGTGTGTATTGTCTCTCAAATTCTTTGCTGTCTCAAGTTTCTAGTTAATCATTCTGGTATAATTTCGTGTTTAATTGCTTATAAGAAAGTAATCAATTGTGCTTCCATTGGATAAGGGGTTCCTAACATGTTCTGCATCTAGATGAATTCAAATGGTGTGTGGTCAATGTGGATGATCATCTCTTTCCCCAAGATGTAGTGTCTACATTATTTTTAAGCTTACACAATGGCATAGAGCTCTTTGTTGTATGTTGGGAATTTCCTAACTATATCATTGAAAGTTTCACTATGATATGCAACAAGATGGCCATGTTGCATGATGATAGCTCTTATTGTATATTCAGATGCATCTATCATCAACTCAAAAGGTTGATGCAAGTTTGGCAAGCCAATAATATGACTTGAATAAAGTCTATTCTTTAAATTCTCAATTTTTATTTGTTGTATTTTTCCCTATTGAAATGCATCTTTAGCTCCTCCTTTAGTCACTTGGTTTAGTGGCCAATCAACATGTGAGAATCCAAGAACAAACTTATGATAGAAATTTGTAAGACCTAAGAAGCTATGAAGTTCTATGAGGGTCCTTGGTGTAGACCATTCTTGAATAACCCAAATCTTCTCTAGATCAACATGGACCCCTTCCTCATTCACAATGTACCCTAGGTACTAAATTGTTTTCATCTCAAATGTGCACTTGTCAAGATTTGCATATAACTTGTGATCCCAAAGAGTTTGAAGCACCTTATGGACATGTTGTACATTTTTCTCCCATTTTATATTGTAGATGAGTATTTCATCTAGGTATACAACCATGAATGAGTTGGTGAAGGGTCACAGGATGTCATCCATCATCTTCATGAAGGTTGCAGGTGTGTTAGTCAAACCAAAAGGCATAACCAACCATTTGAAGAGCCCCTCGTTGGATTTGAATGTAGTTTTTTAGACATTAGTGGGACCAATAGGAATTTGGTGATAAATATATTTGGGATAAATTTTTGTAAAGAACTTCACATTATAGAGTTGGTTTAGGTCATCAAACCTAGGGAGGGGGTGGTGATTCTTCATAGTGATTTTGTTCATGGATCAATAGTCAATGCAAAGCCTCCATGTTCCATCCTTATTTTGTGTTAGGACAATTGGGATTCCACAAGGAAAAGATCTTGGACTAATGTAACCCTTTTGGATCAATTATTAAATCTACTTTCTTATCTCATCATTCTCTAGAACTAATCTTTGATACACAAGACTATTAGGAAAAGGTGATCCTGGAATCAAATTGATAGAATGTTTTATCTGGCAATGATGTAGAACTCCTATGGGTGACTTGAATAAATCATCATATTCTCCCATAATTTAACACATCTACTTATATTATTGTGTTGATTATGTAGTCAAGACTGTAACATCAGCCTTCTTGAATCTTTATGTCTTAACCACTATGAGAATGAATTGATTTGTCTTCTCCACCAATCTCTTACATTATTTGGCACTAATCAAGGAGATAGATGTGAGAGTTGGTACCTATGGTACCCTATAGCACCACATTCCAAGAGTGAGGGTGATTCTTCAAGTTCATGATTCATATATTTCATATCAATCATAAATGAATGGATAACCAAGGAGTACATCACAAACATCTAGATTGACCATGTCACACAAGACCTCATCTAGGAAAGGTTTTATTGCATATGAAAGAAGACACTGGTGGGTGACACAGAGGTCTCTCCCTAGGTTCAACCATAAAATATTTTATGGATTTGGGTGAGGCTTCATGGATAAATTTAGACTTTTCACAACATTAGCAGAGATTAAATTCTTTTGACTTCCATTATCAAGAATGAAATGTAGAGGCTTACCTTTCACCCACAACTTAGAGTGAAACAACCTTTCCTTGTCATTTGGTCTTTCCTCATGGGTCTATGATGAAGTAATGATGGTATCAAGCTTAGCATCTAAAATCTCTTCTTCATCCTTTTTGATTGTAAGGTGTGTATGAGGCAGAGTAGTAGATGTCAAGTATTGTGACTCAAAAAGCAAGGACATAATGGCTCAACATTCTTCTTTGGAGTGAGTTCTAGTTTTATGGTAATCACACCATTTCCTAATCTTCCCCTTCTAGTTTTTCCTCTCTTGGAACTCCTTTTTCTTCCAATTTTGGCCTCGTGTTTGACCTTCTTTGTCACTTTTCCATTTTTAAGGTTGGCTCTTTGTATTCTTTCTTCCATGCTTCTGCTCATTCTTCACCGTGAACTTGTATGCATCATCGACGGTTTCCCAATTGAAGAGTTCCATTTCCCCCCATATGTACCATTATAATCCACCATGATATTTGATATTCTTATTTTTTTCACTTTCTTAGATGCCCAATCTCATAAACAAAGAATTAAAAATGTCAGTGTAATCTTGAACAGACTATTCCTTACCTTGGCAAAGTTGTTTCCACTATATGTACAAATCATCATATGCTCCAATGGGGTAGTATTCTTCCTTTAAAGCTTCCAAGAAATCATCCCAAGTAGGTTCCACCTCAAGGATAATGTCATCCATAATAAACTTATTCTTTTATGCTTCCCACCAATTTTTGATGGGTAATGATACTTTCAAAAGAGTAAAAGTGATCTTCTCTCCATCAATGAATTTATTTACATAAAAGTAGGAAGACAATTGATTCAACTAATTTTTTAATACATCAGCATTGATTTTGCCTTCAAATGTAGGAATATCAAAATTTAATTGAGCCTTGAAGGGTGTCAAGGCACTGAAAGGATGTTCCATGGATGAGGAGCCAAGGAGTGCAGATGAGGAGCCAAAATTTTCAAGCGAGATTTATTGGAGAATTTGGGAAAAATGTTGTAGCATTTTTGCTTGCTACCACTAGAGGGATTCATTCACCATTTCCTTGAAGGGATCAAATGACTCAATTTCATCTACCATTTGAGGTCATTTGTAATGAATAGGTGGATATTTTGTGAGCTCTATTATTTTCCACCCAAGCTTTTTGTAGCCTGACCTCATCCTTTGGATTATACACTCTCAAGACAAACCACTCTGATACCACTAACCTAAAACTTAGAAGTTTTGGTTGAAATATATTTCAAGAACATGAAAATAACATATCAATAATGATTTCTCTGAGAAAAGATGTTTTATTACTCATAAGATTAAAAATTCAAGCATATCTTTATCTCTAGGAAGAGATGTCTGATTTCCTTTTAGGGTTACATCTACATTTATACATACTTTGAAGGTATGAAAAGGATGTTTAAGGTGACCAATCTTGAGGGATATGAAGTGGTTTGACTTCAATTATTTACAAAAATACATAGTTCAAGAGATTACTATTTTTGTAAACTTACTATTTTTAGATAGCACTATTAGAATTGAAATTTAGGGCACTTCCATTAGGATTTCAGGGGTCAAAACCCACTAATCATAGATCTATGTCATTGCATCACATTCTCCTCATTCTTAGCTTTATAATAGTTCAAATAGGGAGTTAATCAAAGCTATGGTGTAAAAGTTATGGCTCCCATAAGTTATACCACCAATTAGGGTAGGACCATCACCCAAATTGTCACCTGAAGTGTTGCTCAGATCACCTTCCTTCCTAGGTATTCAAACTCTCATCTTTCTCCTTCCAAGTTAGGACTCTGCCTAACTGCAATAGTGGATTGAGATGTTTTCCTATAGATACCTCTCTTTGAATATCTTATCAAGGTGTCAAATACCTTATAAAGCTTCCTTGACTCTCTTCTGATGTCAATTTGAGCCCATTCCCTTGATCCTTTAGTAATATTATCATCTTCAAGGTTTCTAATTGCTCACTACCTTATATAGTCTCTTTGGCTTGGTTGTAGGTCACTTTATAGGTTTGATTAGGGAAATGTGGTAGATAATACCTTCTTAAGTTTATCTTGAAAGGTTAAAACCTGATTGACTATTTTGAATCCCTCTTTGAAATTTAAAACTATCATAATTCATGCCTAGTCCTTGACTTCCTTATTTGACCTCTATCTCAGTCTATACAGAGTTTGTAGGTATACCTTTTGATCCTTGATAATTATTTAAAGGTTGGGTTTCTTGCTCAAAATTCATAAGTTTATCAAAATTTCACTTTCATTTACCTTCAAAGCTCAAAATCAATGTCAAAACATGAGTTTTTGACCACTACCTGATAACCCTACTGTAAGTGCAAATTTTGCCCTATGTATGGACAAGGTGTGGACCTAGAAGGTCATTTTATCCAAGAACATCTTCTCTCATGAAATTTTTCTCAAGAATGTCTTTTGAACCATTTTTAAGTGTTTCCCCCCTTGATGGTATAGTCTAGGACTCTCAATGTGAGGTGCAAGGTCACTTTCCTTCAAAATCTTGTAGGTGATCACTGCAATGTTTTATTGATTTTAGGCCATTTTTTATGTTTGAAACTTTTACCTTACACTGCCTTTCTAGTATCCCTTGTTGTCATAGTTATTTTCCTATATGAGTAATATAATATCATCTAATTTAGACACATTATAATCTCATGTAAACATGTTCGATGATACATTCAAAAACCTCCTAGGCCTTTGTTTGCACTTTTCAAGGATTGTAGGCTTGAAATCATAGTCATCTTTTTGGACATGCTCAC
The DNA here is from genome assembly GCA_037957365.1 of Torreya grandis. Taxonomy (NCBI): domain Eukaryota; kingdom Viridiplantae; phylum Streptophyta; class Pinopsida; order Cupressales; family Taxaceae; genus Torreya; species Torreya grandis. The sequence continues at coordinate 594,240 of JARHVA010002341.1, forward strand.
CACCCTCTTAAAGATTTAATATGAGTCCTATATGTTTCATTTCAAAATCATAATCATGTCTATCTATCCCTCAATAAGATAGAGTATATTTCCAACCTTTCACACTCAAGGATGGCATTAGCAGGAAACCTGTAGGTGCATATCTTGAATTGTAAGGCATTGAGAGTGAAATTGAGTGTTTCCATGCTTGCTTAGATGATTTATAACACTTATAATACAAATATAAACTTTCACAAATATAATCTCCATCAAGGATACCTTGATAAAAATTTCAAAACAAAAATCCCAATGTGGAAAAACACCTCCAAATACATATGTTGACTATAAAGGGCTGACAATGAGGAGAAGTATAATCTGAGCATTATTTTGGCATGTTTAAGGTTAAATACTTGTTCCATCATCTCCAAATATATCTTCATGGTTCAGACATTTGAAAAAACCTTCATATTCTCATCCCAACTTATAAAATCCCTTCAAGATACCTGTAAGTGCTCAAGAAGATGGCAGTTTATAAACTATCCAAGCCTAGAAGAGGCTCTTTTGACATTTGATGATCTCTATACTATAATTATGATGGATAATATATTCATAAGTCATTATATACATTTAAAAACATAAAATCCATCAAAACTAAACACAAGAATCATAAATAGGCTCAAAAGGAGACCCCTTTATGGTTGCAAATGCATAAAAAGATTCTTGAAGTGTTAGAAATTATTTATAAAGGTAGAGGTACCAAATGTAAAGTTATAGATATGGACTTTAAGTATACTTAGATTAATATCCACCCTCAAGACCATTCTTCCCAACTTCAATTATACAGCCCACACTAAGTGTTTGAATTTGACCTTCCTTAGCTTGCAAAGAGAAAATGGAGGAAATAGGAGAAAACCTGAAATTTTTGAAATCTTTCTTGAAAACCAGGGATGTAAAATAGTGTACGGAGGTGAATAGGCATTTTACCCATGTTTTTAGCTAAAAGTGAGATTATCCATTTCATACAAGTGCCCAAAATGGCCTAAAATTAAGGAGAAACTCCCCCTTTCTGCATATAATTGACATTGGCCACTTTCTAACTAATCCTAACCTCTTCCATATTTATATTCACTTTGGTGATAAATATTCTAACTCCACCATCCATACAGGTTATTTAATATGCTAAAAATGTGGCCAAGTGACCCTTTTTGCATATGAAACCTAGCTAATGGCAAATTTATGACTTATAGACACCTTGAAACAAATAAAATACCATATTAAGAGATTTTCAAAATAAAATAAGCCTTTTAATAATTTTGACTAGGTTTGACGAAGGTTGACTTTAGTTGACTAGCCTAGTGTAAGGAGGATGGGCTTTAACAAGGACTAGGGGAAGGATAAGTGAGACAATATGATAATAAGAGACCCCATATGACACATGAAACCTTATTCAAAAGTTAAAAATAGTATTTTTTGCCCCAATTTGACTATAATTCAAATTTGGTCAATAGTAACCTTTGATAATTGTAGAGCTTGGTTGCTCATGCAAGCTAAATGAGGATAACCTAGAATGGTAACTTTTGAGCATTGTAAAGCTTAGTTACTTGTGCAAGATGAAGGAGAATAACTAGAATGGTAACTGTTAAGCTTTGAGGATCTTGGTTACTTGCACAAGTTGAAGGAGGATAATCTAAAATGGTAACCTTTGGGTGTTGTAGAGCTTGGTTGCTAATGTAGGCCAAAGGAGCAGAATAGGGTTGGTGTATGAAAATCAGCATGGATTGGTTTGGTATTAAAAATTAGGCCCAAGGAGGGTGATATCCTCAAACATGTTGGATTAGTCATTTCCATCATAAAAATTCTCCTCCTTGTAACTAGGGCCATAAAAGACCCTATTGCAATTATACCTTTGTGTCATGCTTGAAAGATTGTTCTCTATGTTCGCTAAGATGTGAAATGTGTTTTACAAATGTTAAAAGGTGTGTTTTGATTTATTCAAACAAATGACAAGGTAAGACAATAATATAATAAAATAAGTGGTGTATTAACACATAATTAGAAGAAATGGTCATGAATTTACTCAACTTTGGTGGGTTAAAATCATCCAATCAGAAGAGGGTATGATAACTTTAAAACATGAAGTGCAAGCTAGCACAACAAAATTAGTTAAAATATATGTCAAGACCATAAAATATATATACAAATATGATGAGTTATGACTATAAAATTAAAATATGGTCTTTTTGATTAGGAAGATAACAATGCAAACCAAGAAGCTCAAAAAATGAATTAACATAAGAACTCTTAAATATAAAACTAAAACCAAAATGGAAGCACAATGTTGCCATATCGTAATAGGATGTGTAATCATATAATAACTTAGAGCATGAATGAACGAAAGATAACATAAATCCATAATGAGAATAAAAATATCATGAGTCTAGGTAATGGCCTTCAATCCAAATGGGAAATCTTACCCAATTTTACTCAAACCAAGTACAAACATCAAGCTGGTAGTACCTTAGCCTAGAACTTAAAAAGGTGATATTTTGAATTCAAATTAAAAATGAAGGACTTTGATATTTTTCAAAGTGGGAAAATGTTCTAGACTCAAATGCGTAACACAAAAATGTTGTTTACAAATATGAACACAATGTTCTAAATGATTATTTGAATAAGGCAAGAAATTATTTTGATTTGGTCAATACAACTCCTCCTCATTAAAATAGAATGGTGTGTAACAAAGGTGTTTGGTTTTATGATGTTTTTTGGTTTTCAATTAGTTTTAGACTTGGAAAAATCAATCAATCAAAGGATAAAATGACAAAATACACCTAAGTGTAACGTCTAAAGTCCTAAAATTGACAAAGTTGCATGATACTATCAATTTTGTCTATATACATGATCTTCAGAGGATTTTAAGTGTTAATCCAAAAGTAAAATAACATGAATAAGTAGGTTTTTTACACCCCCCCCCTCTCTCAAGATATTTTATGGTGACATTGAACTTTTGGCTACTCACCCTACATCAACAAAAAATTTATAACAAGCATGGTTAATCTATTTTGGTGTGTTTCTAGATGGTCCCAAGTGTGGCTAACATAATATATGATCACGTCATTTAGATCCATGTCAACTAGATTATTGTGAAAAGGTCTTATCCTTTTCAAAACCACTACATATGTCACTTTTTCAATGTAGTGTGATGTCTGAGTTTCCCCTACGGTTTGAGGTAGTCTCTTACTAAGGGAATTATTTAACTTCTCAAACAGGTGTCCTAGTAATTCAACCTCACTTTGTATACCTCGCTATGGATTGGGGTTAAAATGATGTCAAGAGATGAATTCCCTGGTCAACACTTCCCTATATAACTTGTGAGGAGGTTATGAACCCCCATTCACAATCCAAATTGCATCAATAAAAGATAAGTGAAAAGACTTTAAGGTCACATTTGGATCACCCAATTCATATTGATTTGGGGAGGGCCTGAACAATGTTCTTTTCCTAATTTTGGACTAAAATCAACCAAGGCAAATAAAGAGTGCTTTTAGTTACCCAAGTTCCTTAAAGGGGAGATGGAAAGAGCATACACGTATCAATCATTTTACAAAAATAAACAACTTTGAAAGAATAAGCACGAAATTAAACACTCTTAAAAGTATGTATCTAAGTGTGAACATTTATTTTATTGCACCAAAATGAGATGTTTGTGAAATTTTGGCCCCTTGGCCTTAGTTGAAAAACTTTTAAAAACTTTCACAAACAACCAAGTATTAAAAAACAACTAAATTCTTTTTAGGAACCAAACAAAATTTTCAAGGCTTAACCACCCCCAAATTGTGCCTTTTTCCATCTTAGGTCCTACATTTTTTAAAGGGTTTATGTTTACTTAGAATCCCAAAAGCAAATTATAATACAATATTTCAAAAACAAGCTATCAAGTCTCTATTTTTCTATTTTAGAGACCGACATCGATCCACATAGGGATCAATATCGGTTCATATAAATCGGTGTTGGTTGATTCATAGAGGCAATGTCAATCAATAGAAATTGCCATTAATTATTGCAAAAATACAAGAAAATAGAACATGGTTTTTCACAAAAAAAAAATTATCAAAACAAACATGAAAACCTAAAATCCATATGGATCCTACAAGAAAAAAGGTCAAGCAAAGAACATACATGTTTTAAAACACATACTAAAAACTAGAAACTTTTGAGAAAAAACCATTAATCACATTTTCTGTTATGTTCTACCCTTCACATATTAATTGATGTCAGTTCTAGGGGATTGATAACAGTTAAACAAAATTGATGTTGGTCTCTATGTAAACTATGTCACTTAAAAAAACCAAAATACATGAAAAATTAAGATAAAACTTAAATTTTACAGACTTTTAAGCATTCATTAGAAGATCTAAGAGTTACATAGTAGTCTCCTTACTTGTATGGGATGCATGTCCCATCAGACATGCCAAAATGTAGATTAGGAATCTAAATCAAGTTAATCCATGCATTAGTAGAATAAAACCCAAATAAGCATAAAGGAGACAACATATTAAGCCTACTCCCTCATGGGGTTTTTCAAATGAATTCTAAGATCTATTGAAACAAAATAATAATACCATCAAACCTTCCCAAGAGTGTCCCTCCTCCAAGATCAGCCAAGAAATGTTATTTTCCCTTGATTTAGTGCTCCAATTCTTTGTCAATGATGAGTAGCTTGCTCATCCATCATCTCTCAATGAACCAATGGCTTAGGCTCATGAATTTGAGTAATGTGTGCAAATGGTTTAAGCTTTTCTATTTTAATTTATGAAAAATAAGTTTGCATGAATGAAGCTTAAAAATGGTGGTCTTGGCTCTCTTATTTATAAATTTTTGGAAATGATCAAAATCAACCATGACTGTCCATCTTAAGATCAAGATGTGTGGTTATGAATCAATTCAATTTTGGAGGGTCAAGCCATAAATATCCCCATTGATATTTGGAAGAGTGGGGCATTAATGAGGCATGGGAGAGATTAAACCATATATTTGTTTCATTAATTACTTGTGGATTTGACCCCATAGATGATGTTATAGGGTGATGCAAAATTGAATAATGAATTTTCAATTAATAGATTTTCAATAACTTCCATGTATTTCTCACTTAAGCCCTTGATTTGGTTTAATTTTATTAAGTGGGTTTAAGTAATTTCTATGTAATTCTTTGGAAATTGGTTATTCACTTAATCAAACTAGTTGAAATGTTAATTTACTAAGTCATAATTTGAATGAAATATAATTAGAAGGTGTCAATTGCATATGAAATAATTCCTCATTTAGAGTATTATGGATGCAAAATAACACATCCAAATGATGTGTGCTTCCAAATTAGAAGAATTCAGTGATTTAGAGATTCATTTTATGTAGTCATAATTTAACTCAAAATGATTTAATAAAATATAATAATCAAATAAAATACATTGCCCCATTCAAGGATACATTAGCATGAATCATCACCTGTACATGATAAGTTCAAACCATTTAGCATGTTTTAGTGATTTTGGCCCAAATTATGCATTTTCATATAAATTTGTTTAGATAATAGTGATAGAAATTTGATCTCTACAGACCCAACTAATATAAGTCATGAAATAAGTACAATAAGGTGGTAGTGACAAGATAGGTATGGTGAAAAGACAAATAATGGTCATTCAAAATTGTTTAAAATGTGATGCTTTAAGATATTACATCTTTCTCAAGGCAGAATGAATGGTAAATTGATAGTTGGAAGGATATCATGTCACATCAAGTAACCACTAGGAGATAAATCAAGAGTCTTGATATATAAAGGGTCATAATCACATCAAACAAGTATCAAGTTATATTAAATTTGAAGCACAAATCATGTGCACTAAGTTAATTAAATTTAAAATAGTCGACTACATGGATTTGGGCATCAAAAGATATAATAATAAGGATCTCAAAAAACATTACATAATATAAATAATGAGAAAATTTTGTGATCTAACTATTGACGCTGGAAAGTGCACCCAGCGGCAGGAACACGGATTCCTGCCCTCTCCCCGCAACATGGAAACCCCTCTCTCGCCTGTGGGACGGCGAAGCAGGAGAGGAGAGTCTCTAGATATGGGCTAGTTCCCTCTGATGTATCTTGTTTGTTTCAGGTAATGCAAAAATATAGATATATAGGTATACACTTGGGGGGGGGGGGTGAAAAGAGAGAGAAAAGCTTGAAAACAAACAGCCTACTCTAAAAGAGGTGATACACCAAAAACATGAGTGACCTTCCAGATTCACTCTCAGAATCAAACAAAAACATACATACACTCAGATCTGGCAGAAAAGACTAGGTCTCTGGGATGACAGGGAGGTTCTTATGGAAAGCACAAGAAACAGGGACTCACCAAGGTGCTGAGAAACACACACTGTAAGTGACCTCACCTGTTCAATACCTCTGAAACAGAACTCTACTCCTGGCAGCAGCAGACAGTGGCGCTTCGTAGATCACAGGTTTGCTGGTGTTGAACCTGTGAGAGCATTAAGAGACAATGACTGGACACAGATTAACATTCAATGCATACACTGATAGATCCATCCAAATAGAGGTAAGAACTGTATTTTTATTGATTCAGGTGGGAAATTTGTAGAGCAGTGCTCTTTACAAAAGTCAGGAAGATCCTTAGAAAATGACTAAGTCCTTGTATTTATAGCAGAAGAGCCAAGAGAAGTCTCATTGAAAAGTGTGAAAAACACTATTGATGACGTCACAAGTCTACCAAGACCATGCTGGTTGCCTCGTTTTGCGTGTTGGTCTTCTCCTTTGGCGGCTGGGCGGGTTTTTTCTTGTGCACTGCAGGAGAATTTTGCCACCCTTATAGTGGGCGATGATTTTGCCGCCCTTTACATGAACTTCATGTAGGAATAGCTGCCGACGTCGGCCGATAAGCTGCCGACGGCAGCAATCTTGCCGACGTCGGTTAAAGTAAGCTGCCGACGTCGGTAGAGTTATACCCTGCGCGGCAATTTCCCTTTCCCTGCCATGGGGCGGGGTTTTTCAATTCGCCGCCTTGGTGCGGGCTTTCCTGGTTTTTGTGCCTGCCCTTGTTCTGCCGACGTCGGCGGTTCTGCCGACGTCGGTCTCTTTAAGGTGCCGACGACGGCAGTATTGCCGACGTCGGCCGATGTCTTTGCTTTTCTTTGTGTTGTGGGCGGCGAATTCGCCGCCCTCTGCATTTTCTCTGTAGACGGGCTCATTTTACCCGCCCTTGTAGTGGGTGGCGATTCTGCCGCCTTCTACATTTTTTCTGCCTCTTTTTTGACTAAGTGTCGAACACTCCATTTTTCCCCTTCTTCTCTTGCGGACGTCTGAAGACTCTGTCCTTTGCTGCCTATTCTCTGCAATGGTGCTGTCAAGACCTGAAAGTGGACCTTGCACCCTGAAATGACTGGGCCTGCGAAGCAGGTGTAGGAGGTGACCGAGATTTTGCCTGAGGGGCAAAATTGGGTCAACAAATTGGCAACTCACGGGGGAAGCGTGCCTGCTATGCTTAGAACCCAGTTGCCTTACATATCCATTGGGTGCGGAGTCGGATGGTGACTTTGAAGCGAGTTCACAACTTTGAAGATTCCAAAATCAAAAATACAGAATTTACCCCCACTGCCAAGGGAAACACACAAGACTAAAAACAACTAACTATGCAAACTGCACTTAGGGAAAACGGGAAGAACAACTGAAAGCAAACTATTATATACAACTAGCCAGGAATGCTCGTATCCCTCCTGGATCAAAAGGAAATTTTCTCAATTCCCCTTCCTGGTGAAGGGACTTATCATGACAGGCAAGTAGCTGAAAGAAAATGAGATTTGGTGACTTGTTCTTCCTGCCTATCACCTGAGTTGGCTGGAAACTGAGGGGATCAAAATTGAACATGCCTCCAATATATACGTACTCTGATTGTTCTGAGAGGCCTGTTGGATGCTGGTCCTTGAAATTGGTGCTCTCCACCAAGAAATCAATGGCTGTCGATTTATCACCGTAAGCCTTCTGATCTGCACAATTCTTCTGCAATGTATCATGGTCTGATTTGTTTCTTTCTACTTTGCTGAAAACTCTGTCAGACTCATCCTCTGCTTCTTTATGGTCTTCTTGAAGAAAGTTGACTGTGGTGATGTCTAAAAGGGGCTCACAAAATGATTGCTCATCCCACAAGACTTCACTTTCTTGTCTAAAGCTCAGTTCTTCAAGGCATTCCTCCAAGAAGATGGACCTCTCCTTTTCCTCTTTGCTGATCAGGTTTTCTAGATTTTCAAAAACATTCTCCTGATCTTCCTCTTTTTTAGGCTCTTCAATGTAGTTATCCTCATCAATACAGCAAGAAAGTTCATCAAACTAAGGGGAAGAGAGCTTACCACGCATTTGTTCCTCTTCGAATTGCTGGAACATCTGCATATACGCAAGGCCTGCATCTTCTCTACTGCTGATAAGGTCTTCACAAAGAGTGTCAATGATGATTTCTTCTTCATTGTTGCTCATGACAACCTCTTGAAGGACTGCAGATTGGATCTTTTGTTCCTCACCTACCTCTTGCAAAATAGGGTCTTCCTCGAGAAGGGAGGAAGTGGAAAAAACATGTGGGAGAGGGGGCAACCCTTGAGCTAGAATCGAATGATTCTCCTCCCTCCACTTGGTCAACACCTCATCAATATCAGGGGCAGCCTGATAACTCTCTTGGAAATGTGTAGGTGGGGTGCGTTCAGGCATGGAATGTGTTGTTTGGTCTGAACCATCCACCACACATTGGCTGAGGGAATACTCTTTAGAATCCAACTCTGCAATTCTCCTACTCAGATTTTCTTGAAAAATATTTTCCTGGAGGCTGCCAGCATTATCATAGGCAGGCACAACTTCAGCTTCTTCAAGGTTTTGAGAAAAACCTTGCTTTTCTTCTTCTTTGCTGCCTGATGATTCCACTGTCTTCCCCCAATTCAGGATCCCTGAATTTGAATCTTGCTCCTGTGAACAGGCAGCAACTTTGTTCTCCACGAGGTCCTGAGTTTCTTCTGCAAGGTCTAAAAAATTTAACTCTTTTTCAAGGAGAAGCTTCATCCTAGCCTCTAAGTCTTCAATCTATCTGGCTAGGTTTTCCTGGAAGAGTCTTTCTTGGAGGTCACCAGCATGATCCTCTTCAAAGCTCTGAGCTGGTCCTTGACATTCTTTCCTCCAACTTGGAATTTGCACATCATGCTGGAAAACTTGGGGAGGCTGAGGAATGCAAGGAAAACACTGTTGGTGCATTTGAGGAGCTTCTAGAAGAGGGACGTGCTCGCTGGTAGTATTATTCTCAATGGGAGATTCCTGATCTGAGGAGTTGAAAAGATTGATCTCCATGGGAGGTTGCTCTGATGCCCTCTGGTGTTGGAAGGCTAGGCGTACGGGATTGGGAGGAGCAGTATTTGATGAGTTGGAGTGAGCAAGTGCAATTTGGTAAAATGGATTTGGTGTAAAAGAGGGGGTTTTCTTTAGGTTAGGAGGGGGTACACAAGGCTGGTTGCCTTGAATAGATGGATTTCTCCATTTTCTTACCTCCTTCTTCATGGACTGTACGGCTTGTGCTTGCCTAAACAAGCACTCCTCTTTATACATCAGCTCCTGCTGATACTTGTGCTGCTCTTCCAATCTGTCAATTTCTTTTGTCTGCTTCTCAAATTCCAATGCCACCTCCCTTATAGTTGCAGGGCAACTAGGAGAGCTACTTGCGGGGATTCCATAAATATTTGAAGTCTGATCGATATTATATGAAGGAGAACAAAATACATGATTTTTTGCAAAAGAATTATACATACAAGAAATAGATGATTTTTGGTGGCACTAGACTGCTTAACCAGTGGATCCAACTCGGAGTCGCCAGATGCTGAAGAAACTTGATTTGTTGTAACAGGACCAGCATCAGTCCTGAAACCTTACTGCATTAGAAAACTTGTTAAAACAAAGTCCCACCGGGCGTGCCAGAACTGTTGATGCTGGAAAGTGCACCCAGCGGCAGGAACACGGATTCCTGCCCTCTCCCCGCAACATGGAAACCCCTCTCTCGCCTGTGGGATGGCGAAGCAGGAGAGGAGAGTCTCTAGATATGGGCTAGTTCCCTCTGATGTATCTTGTTTGTTTCAGGTAATGCAAAAATATAGATATATAGGTATACACTTGGGGGGGGGTGAAAAGAGAGAGAAAAGCTTGAAAACAAACAGCCTACTCTAAAAGAGGTGATACACCAAAAACATGAGTGACCTTCCAGATTCACTCTCAAAATCAAACAAAAACATACATACACTCAGATCTGGCAGAAAAGACCAGGTCTCTGGGATGACAGGGAGGTTCTTATGGAAAGCACAAGAAATAGGGACTCACCAAGGTGTTGAGAAACACACACTGTAAGTGACCTCACCTGTTCAATACCTCTGAAACAGAACTCTACTCCTGGCAGCAGCAGACAGTGGCGCTTCGTAGATCACAGGTTTGCTGGTGTTGAACCTGTGAGAGCATCAAGAGACAATGACTGGACACAGATTAACATTCAATGCATACACTGATAGATCCATCCAAATAGAGGTAAGAACTATATTTTTATTGATTCAGGTGGGAAATTTGTAGAGCAGTGCTCTTTACAAAAGTTAGGAAGATCCTTAGAAAATGACTAAGTCCTTGTATTTATAGCAGAAGAGCCAAGAGAAGTCTCATTGAAAAGTGTGAAAAACACTATTGATGACGTCACAAGTCTGCCAAGACCATGCTGGTTGCCTCGTTTTGCGTGTTGGTCTTCTCCTTTGGCGGCTGGGCAGGTTTTTTCTTGTGCACTGCAGGGGAATTTTGCCGCCCTTATAGTGGGCGGCGATTTTGCCGCCCTTTGCATGAACTTCATGTAGGAATAGCTGCCGACGTTGGCCGATAAGCTGCCGACGGTGGCAATCTTGCCGACGTCGGTTAAATTAAGCTGCCGACGTCGGTAGAGTTATACCCTGCGCGGCAATTTCCCTTTCCCCGCCATGGGGCAGGGTTTTTCAATTCGCCGCCTTGGTGCAGGCTTTCCTAGTTTTTGTGCCTGCCCTTGTTCTGCCGACGTCGGCGGTTCTGCCGACGTCGGTCTCTTTAAGGTGCTGACGACGGCAGTATTGCCGACGTCGGCCGATGTCTTTGCTTTTCTTTGTGTTGTGGGCGGCGAATTCGCCACCCTCTACATTTTCTCTGTAGACGGGCTCATTTTACCCGCCCTTGTAGTGGGCGGCGATTCTGCCGCCTTCTGCATTTTTTCTGCCTCTTTTTTGACTAAGTGTCGAACACTCCATTTTTTCCCCTTCTTCTCTTGCGGACGTCTGAAGACTCTGTCCTTTGCTGCCTATTCTCTGCAACGGCGCTGTCAAGACCTGAAAGTGGACCTTGCACCCTGAAATGACTGGGCCTGCGAAGCAGGTGTAGGAGGTGACCGAGATTTTGCCTGAGGGGCAAAATTGGGTCAACACTAACATCAAGATACCTCTCTACACATATATTGCATAATAGATTTTGATTCATCAAAGCAAGTATTTATCCCAAACTACAACAGCAATCATGGATCAATCATAATTATTGATCCCTCTAGCAAATGCACAAAAATAAGAGATCAGGGTTGGCTTGGGTTTATGGTAGAATAAATATAATGACCTAGAACCTTTTAACTTTGTTGATCAAGTAGAATCTACCTTATTTTCTCTAGGACCACAAGAAGTTGTACAAGCTAGTAGTCCCATATCCACTACAAAGTTTAGACACAAAGAGGTTGATTAAGTGCCCTACATTTGGGAAACTTGATGAGGTCATGAATAATATTTTAATTTGGTATAATCAAGGGGATATCCATTTGTCCCAAGATACTAAAATATGGATTGATGCTCAAGCTATGGCAAGAGCTATGGGTCACCCCAATCATGGAAAATCCCTCCTCCCATATAAATCTACCACACCACCGATCAATTCAGACATTCAGGAGAAGTATACCATAAGATAGGTAGAGGAATGTTGATTGATTTAATAAAGGACACTTTGGTGTGCATTCTAGTTGAATGAATCATAAAAAGGTTTTGGTAGACTACCAAATAGGCCAAACAGATAATGAAGGGGGTAATTGATATTGTGTATCACATGATACATCTAGAAGAGGACTTAAATAATCCTAAGTTTTTAATATCAAATCTCACCACTAATATCAATAACGTACTTATAGGTAACTCATAAATATTTCAATATCATTTTTTGGTCTTACTATTGTGCTTTACATAGTGGAAATTTCCACTAAGACCAATCAATGTTACAACAAATTTTTAGCCTATCATTTCCCTTGAAAACATCACATGGACTAAAATAGGGAAATGTTATGAACAATTGGGGTGGTTTAATACGTGGTGGATGGAGGCCCTAGCCTTGATCAGAGATCACCTAAGAGTCCCACAAGATGTCATGCAATATTTGGGATAATATGAGTCAGTTACAAATATATATAATGGCACTCAAATCAAATTTCATGAGTTGGCCATTCCAATTGGGACTCTAATCTCATTATTCATTACAATGGTAGAAGTGTAAGCTGAAGTATAGAGATAAAAATATTTAACTATGAGGAAGGTTATACCTCTTTGATCTGTTCCTCCATAAGGGAAACAACCAGCATTGAAGTAGCCATAGGTATCACCACAAGATTTAATATCTTTATCCCAAAAACATAAATTAAAAATAAATGTACTTATAAATCAACCATCACATCCCCCACCCAAAAAGTATACATGGAAAATAAAGTCCTAGTTGGATAATCTAAATGTTCCAAACATAGTGCCTTAGTGTAATTGATCACAGATGGGAGTGGAATAATAGGAAGTATTGAAGACCATCTTTGAGGACATCAGTAGTGAATTATATGACAAGGAGGAGAAAGAATTTTTCTTTTAGAAAGTAGTGTGAACTTGTCAATTTTAGAATCAAGTAAGGTTGGATCTCTAGGTTGACATCATGCAACTCCCTTCTATTATTATTGACACTATAGGATAATAAGTAGCATGATAAAAATTGGTAGCCAAAATATTTCACATAGATCCATCTGAGGGATTTTTTTTCAAGAAAAAGAGCAATTGACATAACAAAGTCCTTTTCTAGCTCTAAAGTGTAAGCCAAGGACTCCTGTTTCAAAAATACCAACACAACATATCAAAGAAAGGATGGTGTCTTTTGATGAATTAGCATAAGGGAGTGGTGCATAGGAAATTTTATAGCCCAAATTTATACCCTTGATAATTCAAGTAAACCTTCTCAAATTTGGGATAACATGGAACTATCTCTGTAAATAGGCAAGATAATACAAGAGATAAATCTCTAGATTTGAAAGGGATAACTCCCTTGATCTATATTTTAGGCTCACACACTACACTAGGATAATCACTATTAGGGGTGAAAAAATAATAAATAAACATAAATAATCCTAAAATAATGAAGGTGATGCACCAAAGATAAGTCCACAAAACATACTTGCATCTGCACTAAGAAAGAAGACTGCTAAAACTGACCTCAACTCAATCTCCTTCTAGCATAAGTGTTTCTACATAGAGGTAGATTGTTATGAATATCCAAAGGTGGATGAAAAATAGGTCTAATATTAGACACTACTAGTCTCTCTCACACTTCATGACACACTTAAAAAACACATACACTTCGTGAGACCTATTATAAGAGGTGTTACTACTCACACAATGCATCCAAGAGCAAAATGGAAGTAAGGAGAAGACATTCATCACTTAACATCAAAATACACTACTTGATATACTTAGGCAAGAGTTGTAGAGATAAAATCAAATTATTAACTCTATTCAAAGACAAATCAAGATGTTAAACCAACAGGGCTTCGCTTGTAGACATCCAATTCCTAACACCTTTCGTGTTAAAATTATCAATCTTACTCGATTTGCACTCAAATACATAATTTAATCTAAAATCACTAAAAATGTGCTAAATGGTTTTATCTTATCATATAAAAATTCCTATTTAGGCTAATGTATACCTAAATGGGGCAATGCATTTTATTTGATTCCTAACTTTAATCAATTCATTTCAAGTCAAAATGATGATTTCACCTTTTTGTGCTCTAGATCACTCTTTTATTCTAATTTGTTAGTACACATGATGTACATTTGTTATTTTGTGTCAAAAACATCCTAAATGGGATAACGGTTCGTACGCATCTAACATCTCCTTCTCATTCATCCTAAGTCAAATTACGACCTAGTAATATGACTTTCTGACCATTTTGATTAATTATGCACCAATTTCCAAAGAATTGCACTAAAATTGATTAATATTATTTAAGCTAATTAAAATCAAGAGCTTAAGTGGATTTTCCATGGATTTTATTGATTTTTTCATTATTATAAATTGATTATCAATATCTACATCACCTAGTGACATGATTTATGGGGTGGCATCCTCAAACCATAAATGTAACAAATATCAAGTTTATGGGCACCCATGCCTAATTAATGCCCCTTCCTCCTAAATCATTATGAGGATATTTATTTAATTAATTGTAAATACTAGATTAATTCATGTCCACACATCTCAATATTGAGATGGATAGTCATGGTTGATCTTAACCCATTTGAAAAATATATAAATAGAAGGGTATAGAACATTATTTTAAAGCTAAATTATTATAAACCTATAATACAGAATTATCTCCACAATATTTCTTTGTGTCGATCATTGTGATTTATTTTCAAGCTTCAATTGATAGACATGTATTATATTTCTTATCTTGATCCTAGGTTATGCATAGTGATCTTGAGACAATGCAAGAGCTTGAAATCCATTGTTGATAAAGACAAGAATAGTAGAACAAGGGGAAAAACACACTTGGAGCTACTCTTGGATGGTGGAATCACTTGGGAAGGTAATTGGTATTTAATTTCTTTCAATTGTTCTTCATTATCATTTATAAACCCTATTGGAATAAGTTTGCCTAGTTCTTAAGTTATTTAAGCATTCTTTGTTTTTACATGACTAATGTTTGACTAACCAAATTTCTAATCCAATCCTACATCTTAGCATGCCTAGGGGGAATTTAATTCCATTCAAGGAAAACATTGTAGAAATTTTAATTTTTCATTTTAGTCATTAAAAAGTCCTTAAACATCATTTTTTTAGCTCATTTTCCCATGTTTCTAACATTTGTATACACACATAGGTTACATACTAACCATCGATGGTTCTTAATGACCGGTGATGGTTAGGTCCAACCATGGTCAGTTCGGTTGTAGGGGAAAATACATTGAAAATTTTAATTTTGAGATTTTATTCAAGTTTGTTTCTAACAATTTAAGTTTTGTAAGTATCTAGTCTAAACATAGTTTTGATCTAGAACCTTAACTTCTAGATATTTTATCCTAACAAACATTTTGAAGCATAATGTTTTTGCCTTCAGGTTCATATGTAACCATTTGTGGTTATTTTATACCAATGATGGTTAAGTTTTGATCGATAATGATCTTATAAGAATCAACAGTGACTACATCGGTCTCTATGTTTTCAAAAAAACATAGACCTGAGAGCATTAAAACTAAAGTTACTTGTCTCACATGCAAAAGGGCTTCAAAGCTAAACAATGATATCTAATTTTTTATGCAAGACCCATATGGAAAGTGATTGTTTAAAAGGAAAGTTTGCTTGGTTTATATTAAATGTTTTGTGGTTTTTTTTTCAAAATTTTTTGTAACTTAAGTCCAAGGGGCCAAATAACATCACCAAATAGTTCAATTCAATGCTTAAAACTAAACTCACTTCAAAGTTTGTTTTGTGTAAGTCATCTATCATTTATTTTGTTAAATTGATTGAGCAAAAAGCAATTTGTACATTTATGCTCTCCCCTCGTCCCCCTATAGGGAACTCAGGTGATCAAAAGCATCATTTTAATTACAAATTGTGCCTTTGTCCAAGGTATAAAAAAGAAAGTTATCTAGGATCTTGCCAAAACTTGAATGGTTTAGGTGATCTAAAAATAGCCTATAAAGCCTTTTTACTTAGATTTTTATTTCATGCATGTTGGCTTATGAGGGGACTTCATTACTTCCCATGGGTTATGTAGGGAATCTTTAACCTAGGGATTCATCTCCTAGTATCATATTTAACCCCTCTCCATGGAGGGATATATAAATTGGGATCATACCACTAGAATGGTGGTTTGAGTGGTTAAACCATCTCCATTAGTGGCAAGTTGGCCCAGAACGTATGATCATTTAGGACATTGCACTACACTGATCAAGTGATGGATGTAGTGGTTTTAAAAAAGATAAGAAATTTTCATAATAATCCATTTGACATGGATCTAATTGATGTTTTATTTCTCTCATATGCAAATGTGAAATTTTATACACATGGGATCAATCTAGATAGTCATAACTTGTCGAGTTTTATATAAACCCCACTTGCCATGGAAATATTATTAATGTGAGGTGTGCCCTAAGGTATATGTCATCGTATTGTCACTTGAAAGAAGGGGGGATGAAAAATAACCTATCATATAATACACTTTTATTTTTAATGAACACTTAATTTCTTCTCAAGTACATGTATAAATATGGACTTCAACAATACCATGTAACCTTATCAGTTTAGGGCTTAGGATGATTACTTAGTTATATTTATCTCTTTTGGTCTTATATTATTTGGTCATTGATTTGAGTCAAAACTTTCTTGTAAATAAATGTCATAACCAAAACACATTGTCCATAGTTTCTTGAACAAGGAGGCATTATGTTGTCCAAATGAAAATCAATCTTTTCCTTGTTCAAATTTGTCATCTTAAACATTGTGTCATATCATCTAATTGGTGTAGTTATGTTTCCCAATTGAGTCTAAACCACTTTCCATATTTTATTAAAGTCCTTCATTGATAGTTAAAATTTGAAATTGCACTTTCCTAGGCTCATAAGGTTGATGTGTTAAATTGGGTTTGCCATTTACACTTGACTTGAAGGAACTTGGGTTCAATTTCCAATTTGGATTGAAGGTTATTTATAGACTCATTATCATTCTCATCATTGGTGGACTTAAGTCATCTTATATATTTCTCACACTTTATGTCATAAAACATATTTTATACTACCTTTCTTATTACCATGTGGTGACGTTGTACCACCCATTTGGTTCTAGTTTTATACTTAGGAATTCTTGCATGTTTTCACATCTTGATTTTATTGTTTCACATTGTCTCTTTCCTAATCCAAAGATATTTCTTCTAGTTTTCTAGTATAAAGTCTTCAAATTTAGACTATCTTCTATAGTATTGATGTATCATAAAAATCTAGGCTTTGGTGTACTAGTTTTCACCTACAATTTTTGAGTTATCATACCCTCTTTAAATTCAAATGATTTCAACTATACCCAAGGTTGAGTAAATTGATGAACATCATTCTTATAATTGTGTGTGGTTACATGCCACCCTCCTTTTATAGTCTCAAAATCCATTCATTTGGAAGAAAGATCAAAATCCATACCTTGTTTAAACATTTTAACAACATTATTCCAAATCTAGTCAAAAATATAGAAGAACCCTTTCTAGACATGACTCAAAGGTTCACTCATAGTGGGGTCTCTTATGGCCCTAGCTATGATGATGAGATTTTTTATGATTGTCAAGACAAGTATGTTGTCTTTGAGGGAATTCCTATAACTGTAGGATTTGAGGAAGAATATATGGAATACCAAGAGAATCAAGATGAATAACTCCTTAGGTTGATAGAATCTAGTGTTAGACTACCCTTAAATTTTCCTATGGAAAAACTACACACCTTAGTTACAGAAGGAGAACAATAGCGAGGTCAATTTTTCACAAACATTACAAGCACAAACATACCTTATTCCTCTAACAAAGGTAAGGAAATACTTGCAGAATCAAAACCAACTGATCAAGATCTTATCACCAAGATTAAGAAAATAAGTCAATGATATGTTGATCAGCTTATCATAGATTTAATAGACTCTCTAATTTCTACTTCAATCCAAAATAGTTCTTGAAAATAATAATAAAATGTGATTGAACCTATGCAACAAATGTTGGTTGAAAACACAACAATAATTGATCAAAGAGTCTCAAATGAATAGAGAAAGCCACAAGAGGTTATGAAAAATGTTTCGTTAGACACAGAACACACATTCTTTAATCATCAAGAGCCTCTTGTCACTTTGCAAAATTAGAGACCAAAAAATTCAGTTCAAATTTAGGAAATCCCTCAAGATAATTTAGCTAGTTCATCTAAATCAACGTGTATAATGGTGAATAGATAAAGAATTCCCCAAAACTAGTAGAGCATAGTTGATTCAAGGCAACAAATTCCTAGGAATTGATCGCTTACCCACTCAACTCAAGGAGTGACCCAAAACCAAGTCAAGGATAATAGGGTGTATATCCCTACCAAATCCATGCAATAATAGGGGTACATACCACCCCAATAGTAACAACAGGGGCACATACCATCCCAACAGCAATAACCGGGGCACATATCAGCACAATAATAGCAAAAAGAGCACATACCACCCCAAAAACATTATGTTCCACCCATAAATGTACCAAACATGTAATAGTAGAACTCTATGAAAGAGATTGTGACACAATTGGAAATAAATAACATAGTCAAGAAGTACAATTTTGATGAGATATACCCATATCCATTTGATCTATCTATTCTCTAAGTCCCCTTTCCATCTCATTTTGAGGGAGCAAATTTGTATAAATACAAAATAAAGGGGGACCCATGTGAACACATTTAGTCATTTTTCATATTATGCTAAGAGTTTGCTTATAGTATCATGTACTTGCTTTGATTGTTCCCATGGGGCAAGCTTTAGATTGGCTACTTAATTTACCCAAGAGATTGATTACAGTTTAGAATGACTTATCTAAAAAGTTTATCAACCATTTATCACATAATGTTGAGCATGAATTGACCATTGTTGACTTGTGCGAAGCCAAATAGTGTGATGGAGATATATTCACAACATATCTATAGATATGAAGAGCATTAGTGGGTTACTTTCAACATAACTTGCCAAATAAGTAATTGGTAGACATATTTTCATAGAACTTACATCCTAAGCTTGTGCATAATCTATGACTAGCTTGTGCTAACTCATTTGAGGAAATTATTGACAAAGGGGTATAGATATAGAAGGCTCTTATTGTTAAGGACCTTATTAATATTTTCTCATAGGGTCAAACTTTGGATCAGACCTAATCACTAGTTCAGACGATTGTACAAGATAAGCCTAAGGGCTTTAACAAGAACAAGAACATGGTTGAAAATGGATGACTGAAACAAGATACGTACAAATGGTATAGGATCCTCTAATCCTAAATGTATAATTAGCTCTTCCTAATCCATCACCTAATTTTTAGAGACAACCTCCACAGAGGACAAACCACAATAGTTTCAAGGTCTTTAACAAATTAGGAGAACCAATCAAAATAATGTTTAAAAAACTTGTAGTAGCTAACTTGATTGTATGGTTAGTACCAAGTCCATTTCCTCAAGATCAACTAAAACCATATTGGTACAAAGAGAATGAATGGTGCAAATTTCATCGTGTTACTAGTCACAGTGCCTATAATTGCATCTAATTGCAACATATTATTGAAGATCTCATTGAGAGTGGCAAAGTTGAAATTAAACTATTCCCTAATCAAGACATAAATTAGGATATGGGAATATACAAGGACCCCTTTACTTGAAATAATCAACCACCACCAAAGAAAAACCAAAACTAAGGACAAAATCAATGATAGAGGTAGAATCAGAACTAGAATTAGGGTCAAAATCATAATCATCATGAGCATAATCATGATCATAATACTCATACTAACAATTTGGGTTATAAAAACATGCCTTATGACTAAAAAAACCATGGGATGCATTTATGCAACCCACATTTCCATTGTTACTATCAGACCACATGAACCATCTCATTCTACTCATAGTATGGGACCTATTATTATAGGGCCAACACCCTCTCCTTCTAGTAATATCATGTCAAGTTCACATAATTCTATTACAACTTCATTTTCATAGGTTACTATTTCTGTATAATAACCCTCTTGTAATTATAATGGTTCCTTACTGACTTGAAATTGTAGCAATGCAACTAGACACCTATGAGTCACCATCCAAGACCCTTTGTCTACATCTTCTAATTGTATTGGTTCCCCACTACCTCTAGTTTGTACATTCATAACTAAACACTCATGAGTTACTTTCTAGGGCCCTTTGCCTAATTCTTCCATGGAACCCAATGTGAACATTGCACCAACAGTTCCAAAGCTAACTACAATGCCATCCAAAGCTAAGCCATCTCATCCCAATGTTAAAAATCATTATAGTCTATCAGACCAATCAAGCAAAACCCTTACAAAAAATTCCATTTTTGATTTCTTATGGACATATAAAGTCCATATAACTATCCTGAACAATCTTTTGAAACAATCCACTATTCTCAATGATATAAATCCTAAATAGTTTTAGAACCTTGTTGGACATTTGTCTTCTTTTTATCAAGTAATATTTGATAAAAAAATATATGTCTACACTTGGACCATGCCATAATAACCCACTATACATTGAGGTAATCATTAAAAAATTTAAGATCAAGTTCTTATAGACAATGGTTCAGGTATAATATCATATCTCTTAAGCTGGTACAAAGATTGGGTTACACTATAAAATACATTCAACCAGAGATGATCACCATCAAGGCTTATGATAATGCCAAAAGGGAGTCTACTAGCATTATTTGGTTACCAATCATTGTTGGGTACATTTCACATCATAAATTACTTTATATTATGGACAATAACTACCTTATAACATACCTATTAGTCATCCTTGGATCCATGAAGTACTAGTTATTCCATCCACCTTGCATTAGCTCTTTAAGTTTACTCATGATAGGATCGAGGTTACTATTCCCACAGATCAACAACCTTACTAGTATTACAAACATCTTGGGGCTGAGTTCCATGATTATAATAATTATCTAGGTTATGAATTTGTTATGAAGAAGAACAAGGCTATAGTTTCACATCCACCTCCATCCAATTATATCAACCCTAGTGATATTGCTTCCATTTTAACTGATCTATTTCCTACAACTCTTACAAAGCAGGTTGTTATTAAAAATGTGGGAATTTCCATGTACAATATTAAGGATGTCCTCCATGTTTTAAAGTTTCCTAAATCTCCAAAAACATTTGGTAAGCTTAAACCTTCAAATAATCCTAATGGACCCATAATGATTTGGCAACAGAAGAAGAAACAACATAAACCACCTATGGTTTTTGTACATACTATTGCATCAAATAAATATTGAGAGGATTTTACCAAGGGAGACTAGTTATATTCTAAAGGTCTTGTTAATTAATTTTATAATCCAAAGTATCCTATCCCTAATTAGATCATGGATCATCTTGATTATATATAAAAAGGCCTTGGCCCGTGAGTGTAAGGAATCCTAAAACCCTTATTAGTTAGAGTACCTAATTTGAATCATGGTCTCAAATTTATACCACCTAAGGGCGACCTTATAAGTTTTGATAGTTATTCTTCCAAATTGACTAGTAACAAGACTCCTGCCAATGACATAACATCCCATTATAGCCTTTTCAACAAGCTTGTTAATATGGACTATTTGATTCTAATGCCATTTTAACCTTAGCTATTAGAGCTTCCCATCATGAAGTAGGATCTACCATTGGAGCTTCCCCTACTAAAACATAACCCTGTATCTTTATTGAAACTTCTTATCCCAAATCAAGATCTACCATTAGAGCTTCCCTACTAAAGTAAAACCCCATATCTTTATTAGAGCTTCCCATCTTGAAGCAAGATCTACCACTAGAGCTTCCCCTACTGAATCAAAACCTTGTATCTTTATTGGAGATTTCCATCATGAAGCAAACCCTTAGTGTTATTTATGCCTTTGCCATCCCAAACTCATTGATTAGGACTAGCAAAATTCATTCATACAGCTTGATGAGTTTCAAAATGAAGAATCAATTACAAAATACATGAGCCTACGAGATGGATTACCCATTAGTAATCACAAACAAGGATTTGATTTTTCATTAGATCCTTCTACCTAGTTTAGAGAGCAGGCAATTTTTTTTGTCACAATAAAGATAAAATATAAAGATCTTTTAGTGAAAACCTCTTTGAGGTTCTTATTAATCAAGGAAAAAGTAAAGAAAAAGATAAGCCTTTGAGTGAAAAATTGTTTCGGGCACTCTCAAGTAGGAAATTTTGCTCATCCCCTTAGGATTAAGAAGGTCCATCTAGCCCAAGTTCTATATCTAGTACAATCATCTCTTCAAAACAATAGTAAATGTTTGAGCGTCTCACTCTTGAGTTTCTAGAGGTTTTTGCTACTTGGCCTTTACCTAAGATGGTGGATTATGATTCATCACATTATTTAGATCTTTGAGAATAATAACAAGAAGATGTATCAAAATAATATGATCATGATCATACCTTGCCTACAATTCTAGAAGATGGATCCACGCTCCCTATAGAGAACATAATGGAAGTGAACTTTAGAACTTATGGGGATCTCAAAATTGTTTATCTTGGAGCTTCCCTTACTAAACCAAAGTGTGAACATATTATATCCATCTTGAGGGATTATATTGACATCTTTGCATGGGTATACTCCAAAATATTAGGGTTAGACCTATATTTGGTTGTGCATTGCCTTGTTTTCTATCTTGATGCCAAACTAGTCAAGCAAAAATTAAGGAAGGATGCATCCATGTATCACACTATTGGTTAAAGTAGAACTAAAAAAGTTGATAGGAGAAAATTTCATTAGACCACTGGACTATTCTGAATGGATTTAAAATATAATCCCAATGAGTAAAAATACCCTTGAGTATACATCTTTGTAATGATTTCAGAGATATCAACAAAGCATGCCACAAAGATGATTTGCCTCTGCCCAACATTAAGATGATTGTCAACTTGAATACTATGTATGAGATGTCATCCTTAATGGATATATTTTTTAGATATAATCAAATTAAGATAGCCAAATAAGATCGACAAAAGACTATATTCACCACTCTATGGGGAATATTTTGTTACCAAGTCATGCCATTTGGCTTGAAGAATTTTAAAGCCACATATCATCATGCCATGACTGTCTTCTTCCATGACATGATGCATGATATTGTTGAGGATTATGTTGATGACATACTAGAAAAATCAAGAACAAGATCTAGACATCTTAACATTCTATGAAGATCTTTAAGAGTCTTCATGAATATAAAGTCTACCTAAATACTAAGAAGGGTGTTTTTGGAGTCACTTTAGGTAAATTTATAGGTTTCATTATATTATAAAGAGGACTATAACTCGGCCCTATAAAATTCAAGGCCATTATGGAAATGCCTCCACTAAACAATCTTAAATAGCTAAGAAGCCTGTATGAAAAGATGCAATCTATACGTAGGTTTATTTCTCAATTGGTAGATAAGTACCACCCATTTACCCATCTATTGAATAAAAGGATTGCATTTCAATGGGATGAATATTTTCAAATATAATTTGTGAAGTTTAAGATATATTTGGCCAATCTGCCAGTCTTGAGACCACCAACACCTAGATGACCACTATTTTTTTACAATCCAGCAATAAAGCATGCACTGGGGGCACTTTTAGTGCAATATGATGATCAAGGTAAATAACATGTAGTATAATATTTAATCCACACTCTAGTGGATTATGAACATCATTATACACCTATTGATAAGGCATGCTTATCTATGGTTTTTGCTACCCAAAATTTGTGACATTATATGCTAAACAACAAAACTATTATCATTGCCAAGGTGGATCCTCTCAAATTCTTATTATCCAAAGTATCTCTTTAAGGATGCATGGCTAAATGGGTCATGTTCCTAAGTGAATTTGACATTGAGTATCAGAATCAAAAAGCAATCAAGTGGTAGGTTATTGTTGATCAACTTGTAGATATCCCTATTAAAGATACTCAACCACTCAAATTTAAATTTATAGATGATTTTATTATGGCAATAGAACAAGCATCATAGGAACCTAAATAATGGAAGTTATATTTTGATGGATCCTTTATTTCATTGTAAGAATATTATGCTTGAGTATGAGGCATTGATTATAGGGCTTCACCTTGCCATATAGTGGGATATTTAGTGTTTAAAGGTTTATGGTGATTCATAGTTGATCATCAATCAAACCACTATTTAGTATCAAACTATAGATGATAAGCTTGTTCTTTACAAGTACATTGTTGATAATCTCAAAGGTTATTTTAAAACTCTACAATTTGAAAAAGTACCAAGGGCCAACAACAGATCAGCTAATGTAATGGCAATGATTAGTTCCATGATACAGATTGATGGAAGTGCTAAAGAGTATCATTTTTTGATTAAAAATATTCTTTATCTTGCACGTATTATACCATATTTTGAAAGGGTATGCACCATTTTTGATCCCAATCCCCTGCCTAAATTACCATGGTTTGAAGATTTTTATAACTACTTCCATAATCACATTTTCCCAGCTGACCTATCAAATAATAGATAGAAACTCTTCCTTCACCATTTATATGGTTATACCCTCCTTGAAAACATTATTTATTTCAAAGGCTATGATATAATGCTTATTCATTGTATATTTTTGGGAGAATCAAAGTTAGCGCTAAAGGTGGTTCATGAAGGAATGTGTGGGGCCCACACTAATGGTGTAGTCTAGTAAATAAGTTCTTTAGAATAGGTTATTATTGGCCAAAAATGGAAACTAATGCTTGAAATTATGTGAGTAATTTTGTTCCTTGTTAGCAACATGGAAAATTGATACATACACCTTCCTTACCTCTATAGCTGATCACAACACCATGGGGTCTCGATCTCATCAAGAAAATAAACCCAACATCTTCATATGGTCATAAGCATATCCTGACTACTACAGAGTATTTTAATAAGTGTATTGAGGACATTCCTCTCACTTATGTCACTAAAAAGTAGATATCCAAATTCATCCATTACCATATCATTCATTGATATGGTATCCCAACTCACCTTATATATGATAATGGTGGATCCTTTGTAAATAGATATGTTAAAGACCTTTGTGTAAAATTCAAGATCAAGCACAAGAAATCAACTCCATATAACCCATAAGGCAATGGAAAAACTAAGGCATCAAACAAAACCATTATATCCATTTTAAAGAAGATTATCAATGATGTTGGCCATAATTGGCACTTAAAAATCTTTCCTACCCTTTGGGCTTATAGAACCAATCATTGAACCCCAACAGGAGCCATGCCATACTCCCTTATCTATGGCATTAAATATATTATCTCAATCAAGATCAAGTTATCATCATTGTGAGTCTTTTTGGAGCATATTGAATATGATGAAGACTACAGAGTCTCAAGGATGTAGTAACTAGAACTTCTTGATGGTAAGCATTTGGTTACCCTAGAAAACTTACAATCTTATTAGAATAGATTGTAGAGAAGCTACAATAAGTGAATTCTCCCTCAGGAGTTTGAGATTGGTGATTTGGTCTAAATAGGAACCAAAAGAACATAAATGTTGAATGCAAGAAAAAAGGTAAGTTCAAACCTAATTGGTTGGGACCATATGTTATCATGGTGAACTATGGATCAAGGGAATATCAACTATCTACTCTAAATGGTGAAGAACTTTCAGAGCCGATAAATATCATGCACCTTAAGAGGTTATAAGCATGAAAAAATTCAATCCATTGTCTAGAAGACCCCTTACATGGGGGAAACTTGTGTTGAAGTAATTGTATCCTACCATTTTAAACTACCCTAGACTGCTCTCACATCAGCCCTATTACTTTCACAACTTTGGACAGTGAGAGATTTTGAACCATTGGTACCCTAAATTTGATAACCATATTATTTGGATCATTCTCCTTGAGAACCTCATTCTTTATCCCAACCTAGACCATCCATATGTTAGACCCTATTATTTGGACCATTCTCTTTGAGAACCATATTCTTTGTTATGTATTGGGCTTGTTGTAACCTAAACACTTTTATCCCTCAACCAATTATGATTTATATTATGCTTCATTATCATCATGAACACCTTCAATTCTATTTCTACAAATCACTCCATCTAGAATAGTATTTTGTATCCTCTTCTATAGATAAGTGAACAAGGACATATTTTTAGCTTAGGATCTTTTCTTGCCACATGGTTCTTCACATTGTACATTATTCTATCATTATTTTCTGCTTTTTGGTGAACATTATTGTCTTTTTAAGACCCTCACCCTTGCCAAATTATGATCATGTTCCATTGTAGTTGGCTTATCTATTTATTAAAAATTATACTCTCAGACGAGCATCTCCTTGACTAGTTGGTCCCCTTTGTACATATTTTATCCCAAAAACACCAAAAACATTAAAAAATGATCCAAAAAAGAAAAAAAACATTAAATTTCAATTTTATACATTATGATCCTCATGCTATTTCCATTTTTAAAGTAACTATCTTTCCAACTTGCTACTTTGCAAGTAATTTATCCCATGCACTTGTCATTTTGCATGATCATTCTCCCCATCTCACTAGTTTGTCACTTGCAAGACCCATTCTAATTTTTCATGTCTTCCATTTCTTCTAAAAAATTAATCATATGTTCTAATAATCACCTTTTTCTTCTATCCCACTTCTTATTAGAACTACATCTACCTTAAATATCATGTTAAA
The DNA here is from genome assembly GCA_037957365.1 of Torreya grandis. Taxonomy (NCBI): domain Eukaryota; kingdom Viridiplantae; phylum Streptophyta; class Pinopsida; order Cupressales; family Taxaceae; genus Torreya; species Torreya grandis. The sequence goes on from JARHVA010002341.1 coordinate 621,059, forward strand.
ACATGCATCCATGGAACTATGTAGGCAATGTCTACTTGTCTTGTACATCTAGAGTCAACTTGTCCAACCCCTTCCTTTTCTTTTTTTCCCCATTTTTTATACTGTTGTTCCTCTTTCATTAGGGTATATTTTTTTGTGTCCTTGTTCTTTCTATGTTGTTGTATAAAGTAATGTTTCTACTATACATGCCTAAATAACTATTTTTAAAATGTACTAACTTGGTTTTTATTTGTGTGTGTTTATTTGAGTTGTATTGGTGTTTTGTTGTTTTATCTTGGTATTTTGTCATGTTTTATTTCCTCTTCATTAATTTCTTCTCTTTTTCTCTTTTTATTACTTCTTTTCTCACCTTAGTCTTGTGTTTCCCTATTTTATTTTTGATATTCTTTTTTGTTTTCAAGAACATATTGATGATCCACATGGATCTTGATTATTTATATCTTGATCTCATGTTATTAAGTTATTCTTGTTTTATTTTTAAACATTATTGTTCCTACTTGAATCATTATTTTTCATATCTTAATTTAAGTTAGGTTCATTTATGTTTTTAATTTTCTTTGTCTTTTCTTTTTTTCTTTAAATCTAAATAGTTGTAACTCTAGTTTTGGTCATTGTTTACCATTATCTTTAGTTATAGGTATTCACATTTGAACCAACTCTATGCAATTAAAATGTCATGTCATTATGAGTTATTCAGACTATGATGCCTAATTTTTTTTGCTATAGCAAGAACTTTCTGCTCTAGATTCAAGTCTTAATGTTAACACAGCTTTGATGAACATATCTCAGGATCACTATGCATAAACTAGGCTCAATAGGTTTAGCACTTGACTCTATGCTTTGATGAGCATCTCTTACCATACATCATGAGTATAATCAATCATTGGTCAATTTTCATCATCCCTCATTCCATTTTCTCCCAATTTTAGGTGAAATACATTGGTTTGAGGTCTATTTGGACTATGTAGGTAGTGTTTGGATACATGACGTATCTTAAGTTAGCTTAGCTATCTTGATTCTTATTTTCATATCTTTCATCACTTTGTGTATTCTTTTATCCCTAGTTTTTGTGTATTTTTATAAGCCATTATATCATCACATCTATGTTTGCACCTACTCATCTTTAATCTATGTTTTAGGTTATATCCTTGAGCTAATTGCTTGTTAATTTATCCATGATGGGGCACAACATTTGAACCAAGTCACAAATCTAAATCAGCCTTATGGGGACAATACCATTATTTATTCTTTATCAATGATCAAAATTAGCCCTATTGGGGTAAAATTGTCTTATCACGATCAAATATGCCCTACTGGGGCACTTCTCATTATCATCTCCTTAGATACCACATTCTCCTTTTCTTCTAATTCAAATATCTCCACACTACTACCCATGATGGAACTGTATAAGTGTGTAACTTGTCTCAATATTGATCAATGCCATAAGCTCATAGCTTGCACTCTCAAATTGGTTGCATTCAAAGTGTATCCCTTATATGTTTAGATTGAATCCTTCCCATTCCCTCCATCATTGGGGGCCATTTACCTCTAGTTATATTTTGATCATTGATGGTAACCATGAATACAATCATTATCTCATCTAGATGTGATCTATTCCATGGGTTAATCTATCACTTTCCCTCTCTTTTTGAGATTCCATCCTTCTCTTTCATCCTAGTGTGTCCTCTCGAGGGAGCATCATGGGTCATTTCCAATTTCTTCCTAACAACTCTTTTCTTTGAAAAGACATTACTTCACCTAAATGTCTCACTACACTTTCTCAAATAGGGGGAAAATGTAGACATCCAATTCCTAACACCTTTTGTGTTGAAAATATCAATCTTACTCGATTTGTACTCAAATTTACAATTTAGGCCAAAATCACTAAAAATGTGCTAAATGGTTTGAGCTTATCATATACAAGTGGTGATTTAGGCTAATATATCCCTAGATGTGGCAATATATTTTATGTGATTCCTAACTTTAATCAATTCATTTTGAGTCAAAATGATGATTTCACTTTTTTATGCTCTGGATCACTCTTTTCTTCTAATTTATTAGTACACATCATGTACCTTTGTTAATTTGTGTCAACAACATACCAAATGGGATAGTGGTCTATATGCATCTAACATCACCTTCTAATTTATCCTTAGTTAAAGTATGACCTAGTAATATGACTTTCTGATGATTTTGATTAATTATGCACCAATTTTCAAATAATTTCACTAAAATTGATTAATCTTATTTAAGATAATTCAAATCAAGAACTTAAGTAAATTTTTCATGGAGGTTATTTATTATTTTATTATTGTAAATTGATTCTCAATATCTCCATCACCTAGTGACATGATCTATGGGGTGGCATCCTTAAGCCATAAATGCAATAAATATCAAGTTTATGGGCACCCATGCCTAATTAATGCCCCTTCCTCCCAAATAATTATGAGGATATTTATGGATTTTATTTCAAATATTAGATTAATTCATGGCCACACATTTCAATCTTGAGATGGATGGTCATGGTTGATCTTCACCCATTTGAATCTAAATTATTATAAATTTATAATGTAGAATTATCTCCATAATTTTTATTTGTGTTGATCATTATGTTTTATTTGCAAGCTTCATTTGATAAGCATAGATTAGATTTATTGTATTGAGCCTAAGTTATGAATAGTGATCTTGAGAGAATGGAGGAGCTTGGCATCCATTTTTGACAAGACAAGAACAATAGATCAAGGGGGAAATCATACTTGGAGCTGCTCTTGGATGGTGGAATCACTTGGGAAGGTAATTGGTATTTAATTTCTTTCAATTGTTCTTCATTATCATTTTCAAACCCTATTGGAATAGGTTGGACTATTTTGTTAAGTTATTTAATAATTATTTGTGTTTACATGACTAATGTTTGACTAACCAAATTTGTAATACAATCATACATCACTATACCAATTGTGGATTACTTTAAAATGTCAAAATGGGTTGCATATATAGAAATAGGAGAGGAGAGAGAAGTGAAGAGGAAAGGTCACAAGTACAAGTATAAATACTTGGAAACTAGTTACAATGTAAGATAATGAAGTGGAAAATAGGTCATAAAGTTGTCTTGGATAAGTGTCCATAAGAAACATAACACCTTCCTTGAAGTTGGCATAAATATCTCCATGGTCCTTGAAACTGCCCTCATGATGATGAGTAATCTATCTATCTTGAAATAACTTAGAATGACTTGACACATATGATCTAAATTGATAAGGTTGATATATTATTTATGATAGTCATTTATGCCCTTCAACTAATAGCCTCTCCTTTGTCACTTGTCATTCACTTCCTTGTAACTACTCACTATCCCTTTAGGCATGAATCTTCACACTTGTCATTGTGATGATTTTTAGTTGTTCAAGGAATCTCATTTTAGGTATTTATGACACCTATTAAATACCTATTTTTCATCTAGTATATTAAATAGACTTTAAGAGACTAAATATCACTCTTCTCACTATAACACTGAGGTAGTCACATTTCTTCTCACTATGCCATTCAAGACTGCCTACAATGACCAACCTAGTAGAGGTAAATTCATGCATCATTTAGGTGAGATATGAGTATGGGGAGTTATAAAAATTCCCCACACACCTTCCATAATGATTGTCACATGTCCAATCCTTTCTTTACCTTTAGATCACCTTAAAACTTGTAGAAAACCCAGATTTAGGCTTGTCTTTATAAGTGACATTATGGAATAACTAAGTTTCAAAGATCTTGAGGGAGTAATATATAGGTAAAAAATACTTTTAGGGCTAATTATCCAATTTTAGATTCATATCCCTCCTTGTTTTCTCCATCGGGTTCATATAAGGGTTTTAGGTCATTTGGGTTCTTAATGTTGATTCATAAAAGCTAGATTCTCAACCCTTGAAATAATTATAGAAGATAAAGGCAAAGACACCCTAAATTATCCCTATCCACTTTATGCACCATGCATACCACTCTTATAGTTATGAGCAAAGGAAGTTGGCTCTCAAGATTCTACTCGGCATTTTGGACACCCCTGAGACTAAATTAGGCCAAAATGACCATTTCTACTTTATTATATGAAAAATGATGGGTTTAATCCATCCTTAACTCCCCATTTAAGGTTATAAAACTATTTATGATCATAATTGTTCATGTGAATCAATTTAAGCACTTTGAGGGTTTAGGCCTTGTTCTAAGCCTAATAGGCCTAGACTATGTTTTTTACATGTGTGATTAACTATGAGGTTTCTAATGACTTTAAGAACTATTAATACTTATTTAATCTCCAAATCAACCTTTAACATCATTAAATATTTCCTTAAGACTCTCATTTTCATCCTTTCATCATAGATGTATACTAGGTCTACAGATTGTATTGTTCATGGAGTGCCTCATGTTTATGACAAAATAGAGGGCATCCCCCCTATTAGCATGATAAAAATGAGACCATGGAGGTTTATATTATGTCATGAGGACCCTATATACAAATTATAAAATTTATATCACCTCTCTATATCTTCCAATACTTCAAATTGTCCAAACTAGCTTCTAGGTCTATGAGGACTGTATGCAGGGTTATGGTTGACTGAGAATGGAGTTCATGCCTAGGCTTGGATAAATATACGTTTGATTATTTATATCTCATGAAATGTGTTATTACCAATATTATATTATTTTTAATGTTGTTATACCATCCTACACCTTTGCTTACCTTCTCAAACCTGTACTCTCCATTTGTTTTGGCTAGTCCGTAGACTGTCTTCAAACTGTTGATGTGCATTTTAGGAAAATAAGGGATTCATGTAGGTGATAATTTATGTGTGAACACTATGATTATCTCCTTTGGTTATCTCTTTAGGTCACTAAGGCAATTTCATACATAGGTAGACCATTTTTATTTTATAACCATGCATTCACCTTACCACTAATGCACTATAGGTCTGCAAGTTACTCCAAATTCATTTAGGCTTAAATGGTATTATATTTTATTGAATGTATATAGTGAAAAATTGCCTAAATTATAAGGTAATTTACCATTATATTCTCTTGACCTAATCAACTTCTTATCATGTTTAAATGTGACCTCTATTCCTAGGTTACAAAAATAAATCCATCAAGCTTGAACAAACCTCAACCCTCCCCTAAAAGATGTTATTGTGTAATGCAAAATCCTCTTTCAAAGAGACTAAGGTAAAATTTTCCTATTGAAACTTTATTTAACCCTATAACTATGTTCCATTTTGACTATATGTAATGGCTTCACCACTCATACCATTATTTTCTCTATGATTTTAGACCTACTTTAAGGTCTCAAATGAGTCCAGACACCTCTAAATCCATTTCAACGTTACTCTACCTCCTTTACATTGACTTTAGACCATTATGGAATTCATGTAGGATTAGTAACTATGTATGTATGTTCAATCTTGGACTATCTCTCTTAATATTGTTTCATTATGTCTTAAAATCTAAACCCTATATCAAAATAGGTCTCTTATAATGCATTATCAACCTTAAACTTCTCTCAATATATTTTATCATTTTGCCTCCATTGACTACATAGTTACAGTCTTGTGGTCACTGTATGCTTCTATGTGAGTTTAACCTTCAACTTTACTTGGTTTAAAAGATTAATATGTCCATTAGTCTGTTTAATTATACCTAGACCACCACATGTTCTAGGATTTCAAAACAAGTTTTTGAGTAGTTTTTATGCTTTTTCAAGATTTTTTAATTAACTACTAAAAACAAAATATAAGTAGGGTTTTAGATTACCTAGAAATATAGATGATTAATTATGCGTTGTTGATCAAGATCGATTGTGAGAACTCCTCTTTGGCTAGGGAGGAATGACCTATAATACACCACACTTAAACAAAAGTTGATTAATAGATAGATGGATGGGTTGCCTAGTTACAAACCAGTCTTGAGAAGCAGCACACTTTCTCAAATAGATGTCAGCCCACATTCAAACATTCAATTTTATTCTTAAACATGAAATTAAAAAATAGATATGGATAAAATTAGACAAAGACTAAAGATGATTAATTAATGAAAATATTTATATGATCAAAATATGCATCCCAAAATTCATTAGAAATGTCTATATCTTCTTGAATTATAGCTAATAGTTTATCAATATAGGCAAAATCATTACAAAAATCACAAAATAAAGTCCTAGCTCAAAAGCTATATCACTCTGATCTGTAAAGAGATGTTGAGGGACTATGGGAAGATCAAATATGCTAATTGAATCATGCAATAAACTAGGCCAGGTCATCTACATGAATAGATAGAATTTTAGAAAATATATTATAAATTTTATATAATGTTTTAAAGATTTAACAGGGATCGATGTCAATCCTATAGGATTGATGTTGATTCAGATGAATCAACGTCAATTTTTTGAAATAATGTTAAATAGTAAAAATAGAGTATAATAACACTTTGTATTTTTGATAAAATCATGAAAATAGAATGAAAAGAGATAGAAATAGAGGTTTACAAACATAAAACAATTTTAACAAAGATTCAAGAATTAAACAAGATGTTTAAAACTACTTTAATTTAACTAATAGGGATCTATGTTGATCTAACATGATCAATGTCAATTTAGATGAATCAATATCGATTATATGCAAGAAAAATGAATATTGATTAGACTATAATAACTTAGAAAACTGATAAAATATATAAAAATAAATGTCAAATAATGAAAATCAAACACAAAAGATAGTAGAGATAATAAATTGAACAAAAATAAATTACAACATTAACCTTTTTGATTGAGAATAAACTTGACAAAATGATGGAAGAATCTTCACAAAATCTTCTTGATATTCATTAAGTGGAGATTCTATAAGATAAAAAAGCTTCCATGATGTCTATATGCAAATTATAGTGAGATTTTGGTAGAGTTTTGAAGTCAAAAGCACTGTCACCATCCTCTAGAGCAATGGAGGTCTACTATGCATTTATGGATCGACATCAATCCTAATTGATTGGTGTCGATCATGGAGGATCAAGGTAAATTTACCTAAAATGGGTTGAGATGAATGAAAAGTTTCTCCAATATGTTGGTACAAGGTAAAAGAGGGTTAAAACAACCTTCAAGGTTGTTCAGTTTATTTTAACCAATGAATAAGTTTATTAGGAAGTTTATTATGTTTTGGTTTTATTTGATTTTTTAGATTTTATAGTTTTAAGGGTAAAGTAAAAAGGGGTAATTACTATTTAACCATAGTAATTAACTTATTAACCTAGGTGGTAAAGGCAAAAAGATGGTAAAACGTAATTATAAAAATAATTACACACAGGGGGGCATTATGATATAATGATACATAATATTAATACAAGGTATATAAATTTAGCATCTACATTTGCCCCTTTTTGTAGAGTGGTATACAATGGTGTGTTTTGAGATAAAAACTATAAAATGCTTAATGCCCCAAGATATTTTTTTGTGAGGAGGTATCCCCCCTCAAATCAGGTGATGGGAAGTGAAATGAAATAGATGACAGGTTTGAATAAGATGGAATGGAAAAATAAAGTGGACAAGATGGTATGGGAAAAATGGAAGATAGCTAAAGGACACATAAAAAATAGATGATGGATAATAAAAAAGGAAATCCATGTTCACATTAATGGGAACAAAAAGTAATGTAAGTAGGAATGCTCAAGAAACTAGATCAAAAAAAGTGAAATGCCATAGCTAAACTAAGGAAGCTTATAATAGGCAAATCAAGAGAATAAGAGATAGGAATAGTGAATCAAATCATTCGATGTGTGTATGGTCTAGATGTACCTATAGTAAAATGTACTCAAGACAAAATACACCCTTGGGATCTTACATAGAGTAAGGTTCCAAAAAGCAAGGGTATGCCAAAAGAGATTAGGGAACTAACAAGGGGTCAAAATTATCCAATATAAAGGGTAATAGGAGAGATAAAATGGGATAGTTATGACAAAAGCAAGAAAATATGGGTTCAAAAGCAAATTTAAAGTAGGAAAAACAATCTAAAATGCAAATAGTAATCAAGCCAGGGGGAATCAACATCGAACAAAAATAATTGATGATGATCCAAGAGAATTGACCTCGATAAAAAACAATCGATGTCGATTAAAGAGGATCAACATTGGTTAAATGGAATGATATAAATCCTAAAAAGGGATATAAATAGTCTATCTTTAAACAATAAGGCTCATTTAGCTATCGAGTACATGAGAGTTTTATATGCAATGTTTGATGGTTTGTTGATGTGTAGACACACAAATGAGGTGATGGATGCTAGCAAGAGTAGACGATGATGATGATGAGTGCACTATGAGGTAGGTGACACATTTTTATGTATTTTATAGTTTTTAATATTTTCTATGTTTTTGTAATTTTTAGTTTACGAGAGGGGTTAGAGGAGGAAACTTAAGGGGAATAGGATAAGGGGAGAGTAGACTAGAAATGTAGAGGGGATGAGAGAAAAAAACTTAATATTTTAGGAAATAGAGACTCGATGTCGATCCATATAGATCGATAATGATCCATATAGATTGATCACAATCCATATAGATCGACCATGATCCAAAATGGATCATCATCGATCTATAAAGATTACCATCGATCCATAAGGATCAATGTCAATTTACAAGGAGAGGGTAATAAGGGTAGGAAAAGTAGAAATTAACTATTATAAGATTACTTATGATAGGCCCGTGAGTTAATGACTATGAGGCATAGAGTCCCACCATTACTAAAGGATCTACAAGAGGAGCTAAATGATGATGACTAGGCACACTTAAAGGCAGTGGGCTTTAGAGGGATTTAGTATTACCGTTGTATCCACAAAGACATTGGTATGATAGTGGCACTACTAGAGTGGTGGGATTATACCACCAACACCTTTTGGCTTCTAATAGGTTAGATGATTATTAGTATCAAGGACATCCTCTAAATTTTGAGGTTATCAATCTAGGGATCTCTAGTGTATACTATGGATGAGGTCAATCGATCAGTAGCACTAGGATAGTTAAATGGTGAGGATGCCATAGACATTATATTTGTAGTTAGAGGGTTTTCATTCTAGCCCTTATTCGAGCAAGCACCAGTAGAGAGGTTATTATTGACCATGCTTATGGTAACAGTGACTTGCTATGCATTACCCAATTCTAGTGGAGGATAATTTCCATGGAACTTCACTGTAGTCATAGTAGATATGTTAGATTATATGATAGTATTTGCTTGGGTGCCTATCTTATTAGGGTATATTTATAGAGAGTTATGGAGCTAGTGTACTGGGCACAAGCTAGGGCTTGATATTAGATTTGTGTTACACTACTGGGTATATGAGCACATTCAAGTGATTCACCCTCTTAGGACCCCATAGGTTGGGTTAGAAGACATTTCATATAGTGTGGGCTTCTTTTGATGGGATGATGACCTAGTCAAACCCTATTTACATGGGGTTGTGAATGATCTAGCATATTATAGATAGCTTTTTGAGAGCCTATGATTAGATACATTATTTAGAGACCATATGTGCATTTTCTAACATGGCTTGGTATAGAGGTAGAGCTAGGGGATGTGACCCAAGAGAGATGGGTATATGGGAGACAGATGGACCATATGGATTTATTTGTTTGTCACTAGTTTGGTTTGCTACAGGATATACCATTAGTTCCATGCTTATATAGGTGGGAGGATATAGAGTTGGAGTGGCCAGCACTTGACACCACAATGATCTAGATGGGATCATTAGAAGAGTTGATAGAGTCAGATGTGGATGATGCAAGCTATATAGATGACTATGCCACTTAAAGAGATGGTGAGGTGGTAGCATAGAGCAGTGAGGCCTCAACAAGAGGTGGTACAAGAGGCACCAGTATAGGAGGTCCACATAGATGAGGCACCAGTATAGGATTCCCCAAGATAGGATGAGTAAGGGATATTATAGGCTGAGATATAGAGTTTATGAGATGATCTTGATAGAGTCAGATGACAGCAAGACCAAGGCATTTATGAGAGAGATAGCTACAGGGTTGAGTTAGAGAAAATGAGAGCTTCTATGGCTAAGAGGCCAAATTTAGATATTTCAAGTTTGAGCTCCATTCCCACAGATATGGTACCACTATATAGGTATAGGGATGCACTTGTCAAGCTATAATACTATGAGAGGATTTTACAAGATTGGCTACAATAGGTTTCTCACTTTGCATCTCATGTGGCTAGCCGTAGTTGATCATGGAGGACCCCAAGTGCCACTATTAGTATAGGAATCATTATAGGAGGGAGAGGAGATGATGGGGGAGATGATAGCATTCATCTTAGTAGGATAGATTTTACCTAGTATATATGCACATCATATAGGCCATGAGCCCCTTGTTACATTTGTACAGACATTTGAGATGTATATATATAGAATTATATTTATGCTTTATGGATTATGTTATGTGTTTAGAGATTCATTAATTATTTATATGGATGGATTATGGTTTATTATGTATGTTTTTAATTATTATCATGATGTAAATTATGGATTTGCTTATGGATTATGTTTCATTTATGGTTTATGCTTATGGATATTATGTGATGTTATGGGATTAAGAATTGTATGCTCTCATGGATTATGGATTATGGATTATTTGACATTATGATGTTTATGGATTTTATGCTTATATTAAATGGATTAGGATTGATGGATTATAAATTATTAATGAACATAAAGTATAAATCCATCCCACATTGGCTTGGACCACAACCAAAAAGAGGACCTCTCATCTACATTGCATATGCATCTTAAAATAAAGTATAATAAATATTAACACAACCTAGAGTAATAAGATTATTGGGATTAGATGATTTTGATGGGATAAGGGATGAGTAACAGTGTCACTCATATTTCAAGAATTAAGATTTCTCTTTTGAGAATCATTTATGACAACAAGTAGACTGATCAATATAGGAATTCTACTCTTAGAAAGTTGATCAAGATGGGAAGCTTTCTTGGGATTTTGCTTTTGACAAACATGACTTTTTTTTTCGCTTGTTTTTAGGGACTTTGAAAATGTCATAATTTTGAAAACTAATCAATGTGGGAAGTTTTTTGCTTAACAGCCATCCTTCAAAGGAGTGGTCTACATTTTTATATTTTTGCATAACTATCCTTCAAGGGATCAGTCTATTTATTTTTTCCTTTTTGTATTTTATTACAACTATCCTTCAAGGGATCAATCCATTTATTTTTCCCTTTTTTATTTAGTTATAGCTATCCTTTGAGGGATTAGTCTATTTATTTTTCCCTTTTTGATTTGAATTTTGATACTTGATTTTTTTTTATAGTAATACTGACATGAAAAGATCCTTTTAAGATAATTTCCATGATTTCATTATATGAAATGATTATGTTATCTTGGAAAATAAGGGTGTGTAAGAGATAAGGTAAATAATGATTTGGGGTTCCTCCTAATATAGGCAAAACTTATCTAAGAGAAAATGTTATGAATAGAGTCGAGGTATTCATATTTAAGGCAAGGATTACAACAACTACTAGGTAACCACATAATTCTCCTATCATTATTAGGTATTAAGGGATATGATATAACTGACTACTCAAGATGAGCCAAAATTTACTAACTATAGAAAGGATACAAATGCAAGGCATTAAAACGTTCATGTTCTAGTTTACCATCAAAAGAGGCTAAATGATATTCCCCATATCCATATTTATGGGTTATGATGTATGGTCCAAGCCAATTAAGAGTAAACTTACCCCTTTTACTTCATTCTATATTAGTGGCATGTTGATTTTGTTTAAGTACAAGATCCCCAATATTAAATTCATGCTCTCTTACATGTTGATAATATGCTCATTTTAACCACTCTTGATATATATGAAGGTGTTCAAGAGCTATTGCTCAATGCTCATCTAAAACGTCAAGCTAGGATAAATGCTCTTGATGGAAATCCTTATCAAAAACAATGTCTCAAAGAGAGACTCAAAGAGAGGGAATTTGGACATCCAAAGGAAGTACCACTTCCAAACCATAGACTAGAGAAAATGAAGAATCACCTGTAGGGGTTTGAATACTAGTTTGATATGCCCATAAGGTGAAAGGGATATGAAGATGTCAATCTTTGCCAGCTTCATTAATAACTTATGTTAAGATTTTGACTAAGGTTTTATCAGATGCTTCGGCTTGACCATTGGCTTGAGGATAGTAAGGAAATGAAAAACTTAATTTGATTTTAAATGAGTCACATAATGCCTAGACTTTCTTATTTTTAAAATATTTTCCATTATCTATTATAATTTTATAAGGAATTCCAAAATGAAAAATAATGTGATTATGGATAAATTCCATAATCTTTTCTACCTTGGTTGAGATAGGTGGTATAGCTTCTACCCACTTAGTGAAGTTCTCTGTGGTGGTGATAATAAATTCATGATGCTGAGAAGATTTAGGATTAACCTACCTGATAAGATCAAACCCCCACTGGGAGAATGGCCAAAATTATCTTGTGGATTGCAAATCTTTACCAGTAACATGAGATAAATTTACATGTTGTTGACATTTTGCACACCTTTTAACATAGGTGCAACAATATTGATTAAAAGTAGGCCAATAGTAACCTAGGCATAAGATTTTCTTGGTGATTTCATGACCATTAAAATGTCCACTGCATGAGCCATCATGGAATTCCTAGATAGCTAGGTAGCTTCATGATTTTGGAGATAATGAAGGAGAATACTATCAAAACCATTCTTATAAATAACTCCCCCTAGAATGACATAGAGAGCAACTTTCTAATGGAAGATGTGCTTAGCACCTTTAGATAGATGAAGGGGAGATAATCCTACAGACAAATAATTAAATATTTGTACATACCATGGCTCCTTAATATTTTCCTTGATATTATGGATGGATGGAAGATCCATCCTCATATGAGAAGGTTGATTATGTGTATGGATGTAAATAAATAACTTTGACTCTTGATATGAGGCTGGGATAGAAGAAGTCATAAAGGCCATTGTATCCACAAACTTATTAGTAGACCTAGGAGTAACTTGGATGGCATAACATTTGAATGAAAATAAAATTTGATCAGCAAAATTTTTCTATCTTTGGAGGATATCATTCTTAAATTGATATATGCTAGTAATTTGATTGATCTCCAACTAAGAATCCCCATAGATTTTAAGGGATTTGACTCCTAATGCAAGAGCAATTTGGAGTTTTATAATCAATACTTCATATTCAACCATGTTATTGGTGTAATCAAAGTCTAATTTAAAATATAAAAGCATGGGGATACATTGAGGAGGGATTAATACAATCTCTGCACCACTTCTACATTCACACTTGGACCCATCAAAGAATAGAGTCATTTGATATTCTAAGACTAACTAGGAAGTGGATGCAATAGACTCATTAGGGAATTCATAATTAATGGGTTGATTATTACTAAGAGGTGCTTCAGCCAACTGATCAAAAATGAGTTGACCTTTGATAGAATTTTTATGGAGAAATTATAGATCAAATTATGCTAACAAAATGATCCATCTAGCCATTCACTTATTTTGATATGCCCTAGAATGCATGAATTTAAGAGGATCAGTAGTCGTAATGACATACATCTTATGGTTGAGAAGATAATGACAAAGCTTGGAGTCTACTAAAACCAATGCTAGGCATAATTTTTTATCATACAAGTAACATGTTTCATATTCTATGAGAGTATGACTTATATAATAAATACTGTGCTCTTTGTGATGCTCATCTCGATGAGCAAGCATAGCACCTAGAGCATGGTCTATAGCTGAGAGATAAAGTTAGAATGGTTTCCCTTCCTTAGGGAAAGTAAGGACAAGAGGTGATAAAAGAAAGTATTTAAGTGCATTAAAGGCTTCTTGATAATTAGAATCCCATATAAAGTGACTACCCTTCCTTAAAAAATGGTGGAATGGTTGACAATGGTCAGAAAGCTGGGAAATAAAATGATGAATAGACTGGAGTTTGCCTTGTAAACTATGAAGTTGCTTAAGATTAAAAGGAATCTCTATAATATCCTTTATTTTAGTGGGATCCACTTCTATTCCATGAATCAAAATAATAAAACCTAAAATTTTACCCAACAAGACACCAAAAATGCACTTTTTACGATTTAAACGTACATGATAATGAAGTAAATGATCAAAGATAACTTTCAAGATAGATAGGTGATCTTTAGGGAATTTTGATTTTCTAAGGAGATCATCTACATAATCTTCAAAAAAATTATGGATTATGTCATGGAATATATAAGTCATGTCCCACTGATAAGTAGCTCCTACGTTCTTAAGGCCAAAAGGCATAACATGATAGTAGAAGGTTCCCCAAGGAGTAATAAATGCCATTTTATGTTGGTCTTCTAGTGTAATATGAATTTTATTATAACCATAGAAACCATCCATAAGAGACAACATTTCATGACTAGTTGGTAAGTCCACCAACTGGTCAATATTAGGAAGGGGAAAATTATCTTTCAGATAAGCAAGATTTAAGTCATGAAAGTAAGTACAAATGTAAAGTCCCCTTATGGGTTTGGTAATTAGAACAATTTTGGACATCCACTGAGGATAATCAATGGATTGAAATGAAGTTAATGGATAAAAGGTATTGTAATTCCTCTTTTATAAGGAGTGCAATGTGAGGATGAATTTTGTGAAGCTTTTGCTTTACCGGCTTAACATCAAGAAAAGCTACAATGTTATGTATAATGATTGAGGGATCAATGCCAGGCAAATCACTATAATACCAAGCAAAGGCTCTACTATGATCTGATAAAAAGGTGCTAAAATCTTGACTTTCCTATATATTTAAGGATTTTTTAATTTTAATAATCCTTGGGACCTTTTGGGACCCAAAATTAATATCATTAGTAGCTTCATTTAATAATCTAGATGTTTCAGATGGAGGAGAATTACGTAGATAAAATTTTTCATCACCTAGATGGGTCAAGATTGACTCATCTTCTTGACACTAAAAAATAGGGATAATTTATGCATCAAATCCTATTAACTAAGGATATACTAAGGGGATGGTTTGGACCTCATTTTCATGATAAAAGACAAGGGGTTCTAAGAAGATAAAATTGACTAAAAAAAATTAGAAGGAATGGCTATGGTATCACTAGTCAAGGAAGAGTTATTAGATGGGGAAGATGGTTCTTATTCTTCCAAAGATGGTAGAAGAGTGGGTTCTAGGGTAGACTTAGAATCTCTCTTAAAACCTAAGCCATTTTTTTGTGAGGCTTTTTGAAATCTCCTAATGTGACATCATGAGGTTCATACTCATATTTACCCATGTTGAAGCCCTTCCAGGCATAGTGTTGAAGATAGTTTTGAACAAACTAAGGATTAATAAGGAAAGAAAAATTGGATGTAAATGGTTTTGCATAAACATTTTCATCATGCTCTAAGTTATCTTGATTGATCCCACCATATATTAAGTGAGTACACAAGAAAGGTGGTCCAAAGGGAATGGTCTCACCTAGACTAGGGCAATACATGGGTTGTTGATCAAGATGACCATATTCTCTAGTAGTGGGTAAAGTATTAAGATTTAATAACTGATATTCTCCCATCAAAAATTCTTACATCATAGAGTCAATGGACTCTAGAGGGGGTAATTTTGAAGCAAAGATGGTCATGCTAGTTGAGGCTTGATTGGAAGATGGAGATGGAATAATGTCAGGTGAGGGTATTATGACATCATTTGGACTAAAGGAGAAGTTTCATGATTTAAAGGGGTGAGGATCAATAGGGATGATGTGTACCTAACCTTCATATTCATACTTAAGGCATCGATGAATGGTGGAAGTTATACATCACATCACATGAATCCACAGATGCCCTAATAGAATGTTATATTGAAATGTTCCTTCTATAACATAAAAGATCTCATGAATGGTTTGAGGACCCACACAAATGGGTAGGATGACTATTCCTACCATGGGTGTTATCATGTCATTAAATGCATGAAGAATTGCCATAGACTAGGAGACAATGGTTTTTGGAAATTGTAATTTTTGGAAGGCATATGAGGAGATAATATTTATGCTTACCCCATTATCAATCATAAATCTTTTAATTTGATTTTGATTTATCTAAGCTATTAAAAAAGGTAGGATCTTGATCTTCAGGTGATAAAGGAACAATCTCAGAATCATCAAAACTAAGAGTTGAGACCATTCGGAGGGCTCCTATAAAATATGACAAAGGTTGTGGTTCATCTAGTCAAACTTCAATAGCTTTGAGAGATTTTATCATTGCTTTTTGATGTTGTGGAGAGTTCTCTGTAAGCTCATATAATGACATTTTAACAAGTGCTTGGTGGAGCTATTTTAATACGGAGATTTGCACTAACTCCTTAGCTATAGCAGAGGTAGTTCCTATAATATAAACTTTAGTATTTTGGCTAGGTGGTTTATGCATATTAGATGTAGAGACTCCTGTAGTTAAATCTTATCTTTATTAAAATTATGGTTTTGAGAGTAGGTAGTTACATGAATGACATTAATGTGTAATAGAGGTGGATCTAAAGAGACTACTGACTCTTTATCACTTATGGGACTTGAAATATCATGAATGGGTGGAATGAATGGAATACCAACTTTTGAATTAGGATTTTGATCATTGATATCCTCAATTAAGAGGTCAACATCCTAGACTAACTACTATATTATAGTCTTAAAGGCTTTTCAATTTTCCATAGCATGCCTAGGTACTCTATGATACACATATATTTCCTAAGTTTTATACCATGCAAGCCTTTTAGGGTAAGGTTAATAATCCATATAGGTGGTAGTGTAATGAGGGAGTTATACAACAATTGCCTTAAAATAATAGCACAAAATACTTTCAAAAGGGTCATGTTATGGTTGTGTAGGGGTTTTAATAATAGGCTCTCATGGTAAGATATTACTTGTTTGGTTTTGTTGTTTACCCTTTACAAGAGGAACAACTTTAATCTCTTTTATTTTCGGCTTTTGTAATGGTCCCTTAATGGAAAAAGAGGGATATGGAGGCATACTAAATGAAAAAGGATTATGTCCTTCCATGTGTTTGGATAGAAGAACCTATGATCGAGGCAGAAGATGGATGAGGTCCTAAAATGGATGATGGAGATGGTATAAAATGGATAGGCCCTTTAGTCTTTTGGGTGTTAACAATAGAGGGGGTATTTAGACTATGATTTGCATATTTTTATGTCTAAAAAAGATCCACTTTAACTTGAGGATGAGCTACAACTTTCTTCAATGGAATGCCAAGACAATTATCCCAGCTATCGATGTGAGAGACTTTACTCTTTCCTTCGGTATATTTAGGGTAAGGAGGTACTATGATAGAAGATGGTTTTGAGGTTTCAATGTTTTAGGCAAAAAAATCAGCTCTCAATATATGTTTGCCATGACAAGGCTTGTTACGGATTAAAGGGGTAACATGTGCAACTTCAAAAATGTCAAGATGTTTATCTATAACATCCCGAAGAGTAATTTCATTTTCCTTTTTATGAGATTCACTATGAGAGGGTGAATGGGATGGTTCATGTAAATGATCCCATGTAATAAGATCAGGGAGTTCTATGAGAATTGTGGGACTAACTTTAATGACTTCAGGTTGAGCAGCACACTTTCTCAAATGGATGTCAGCCCACATTCAAACATTCAAGTTTATTCTTAAACATGAAATTACAAAAATATATATGGATAAAAGTAGACAAATGCTGAAGATGATTAATTAATGAAAAGATTTATACATTCAAATATGCATCCTAGAATTCATCAGCAATGTCTATGTCTTCTTTAATTACATCTAATAGCTCATCAATATAGGCAAAATCACTTACAAAAATCACAAGACAAAATCTTAGCTCAAAAGCTATATCACTCTTATCTACAAAGATAGGTTGAGGGACTATGGGAAGATCAAATATGCTAACTTAATGATGCACTAAACCAGGCCAGGTCATCTACATGAATAGATAGAATTTTTAAAAAATAGATTATAAATTTTATATAATGTTCTAAAGATTTAACATGGATCGATGTCGATCATATAGGATCGAAGTCAATTATATAGGATCGATGTCGATTTAGATGAATCGA
Organism: Torreya grandis; assembly: GCA_037957365.1. Taxonomy (NCBI): domain Eukaryota; kingdom Viridiplantae; phylum Streptophyta; class Pinopsida; order Cupressales; family Taxaceae; genus Torreya; species Torreya grandis. The sequence continues at coordinate 639,216 of JARHVA010002341.1, forward strand.
CATCAATTTTGTGAAACACTATAAAATAGTAAAAATGGACTATAATAACACTTTGCATTTTTGATAAAATGATGAAAATAGAATGAAAAGAGATATAAATAAAGGTTTACAGATAAAAAACAATTTTAATAGAGATTCAAGAATTAAACAAGATGTTTAAAACTACTTTTAATTAAACTAACAGGGATTGATATCAATCTGACATGATAAATGTCAATTCAAATGAATTAATATCAATTTTATGCAAGAAAATTGAATATTGGTTAGACTATAATAATAACCTAAAAAACTAATAAAATAGATAAAACTGAATGTCAAATAATGACAATCAGACACAGAAGATAGTAGACATGATAAATTGAACTAAAATAAATTGCAACACTAACCTTTTTAATTGAGAATAAACTTGATATAATGAGGGAAGAATCTTCACAAAATCCTCTTGATGATTCCTTAAGTGGAGATTCTACAAGATAACAAATATTTCACGTTGTCTGTATGCAAATTGTAGTGAGATTTTGGCAAAGTTTCGAAGTCAAAAGCACTGGCACCATCCTCTAGAGCAATGGAGGTCTACTATGCATTTATGGATTGACATCTATCCTAACAAATCGATGTCAATCATGGATTATCGTTGTCTATTTACCTAGAATGGGTTGAGGTGAATGAAAAGCTACTCTAATGCGCTGGCATGGGGTAAAAGAGGGTTAAAAAAACCACTGAGGTTGTTCAATTTATTTTAACCAAGGAATAAGTTTTTTACTTAGTTTATTATTTTTTGGTTTTATTTTATTTTTTAGATTTTATGGTTTTAAGGGTAAAGTAAAAAAGGGTAATTAATATTTAACCATAGTAGTTAACTTATTAACCTAGGTGGTAAAGGAAAAAAATATGGTAAAACATAATTATAAAAATAATTATGCATACAGGGGCATTATGACATAACGATACATAAAATTAATATAAGGTGTATAATTTTAGAATCTACAACAAGTGCATTACCTTTTATCTGAAGCTACTTATAGGAGAACAAACACTATAACTATGAAAACACTATTATATACAAACCGAAATTGTTCACTTTTAGCACAATGAGGTGGTTTCTACTTACCCTCCATGACCACACATGAAAACAAGCTTGAAATCCACATGTAATGTAGTAACATACTCTAAAATACTATTCACACCTTTTGATTCACACAAAAAACTACAATTAGATGAGAAAACTAAGGTGTTAGGGATGTGTAGGTAGTTTAGAGTCACTAACATTCTTAGTGATTGTTCATGAAGCAAAGATCACCAATACTTCAACTATGGCCATGAAAATTAAGTATACAAGGACTAATAATAGCCACCAAGTGCACTCACTTCAACTCTCTTCCTCCCGTCTGTACTAAAGGAAAACTATTTGACCTGTTTGGCTTACTTAAGGTAGCGATGAGAGAAACAAACTAGTTTTTACCATTTTTAGACCTGTTGAAGCTTATTAAGCCTAGAAAATACATGTGGGGATCTAAAGAGATCATCTTTAATCTTTCACATGTTCCAAATATGTCATATCAATCTCTACAATATCTAAAATTACCCTTTTTATAGTTAATCTGCTTGTTCTTATGTTGGACCTACAACTTTTAGTTTTCAAACTTCCATCAAACATATACTTGACATGTGGTATATTATATTTCATCTTAACACCTTTGTTCTTTGGTGGAAAACTATACAATTTCCCTTATAGTGACCAAAATGTGGCAAAAATATATACTAAGACAAATGACAATATAACAATGTTAAAACATATGGAATGACCTTATTTAGCATCTTAGGACCATGTTCAAACCTAGAAGAACTAATGACAAATTTTAATATGCAAGGGATTTTGACCAAATTTGACCTAGGGTTAAATTTAGTCAACATTTTGGTTATTTCTTAGGGGTAGCATGCATGTTATACTATAGACCAATTGCCTTCTCCTATACTTGGGAAATGGAGTCACCTATACACTATTATTGACACTAAAATTCCTCTAAATAGACACCAAACCATACCAAACACAACAAGGAAACAAACACACAAAAACAATAAAGAAAACACGCTTGTGCTCTCATGAACACTTAGGGAAATCACACACCAACTCAAAGGAAACAAACACCTATCCTAATATGTACAAGACCTCAAAATTCTTGAGGTGAAAGATAATTATTCATTCAACTAAGGTCAAATACAATAGTTATAGCATCATTGTTGCTTCAAGAAAACAAACTCTCATATGATGCATACTTTTCAATCGACACTTGTTTATGTAGATAGTCAAATGACTTACCATTACTGAATCCTCTATTGACTATAAGTGTATCACTTGGATCTCTCATGAACACTCCATATAACCCTCTTAGAGTCTTGCTTAACTTTTCAATTTGATTCAACTTTGTCATATTCACTTTCCACTCTTTAATCTGATCATTTGGAGTCATGAAATATTCCTCATCTTTATATGTGTTTGAAATAATATATATTATTTATTAAGAGTATTCAAGGATATCTTATTTATTCTCATCAAACACTTCATGGTCTACCAAGGTTGTTTCTTGTTTGGTAGAGACCTAAAGCTCTTCCTTGTGCTCATTTACTACATGATTGACCTTGTCATTAGGCTTGTACTCTTTTTGAAAAGTTTTAGGCATGCTCAACTCCTCAAATTCCTACACAATGGCATTGAATTGTTGCCACATGTCATTTTCTTCTTCTTGAGGTTCTTGTTTATGAGCATTATCTTCTTTGGTATGAATTATTGAGTGTTTACTAAGACTATCGTGCTTTGTTATAGCCAGGATCTTAACATCATCACCTGTGTGTACAAGATAGTTACCCCATTTAACTTGTTCTAGAATGTTATCAAGATCTACCTCAAGAGCTCCATCACCTTCTTCATAGAGAATGTAAGTACCAAGACTAGTTTCTTTACATCCATATTGCTCATCTCCCCACTCATCAAGATAGAAGTTAGATATGCCATCAAGGAGTGTTAGAGGTTCTTGATCATTAGGATGATCTTCTTCCTCAATGACATTATAATTCATATTATATGTATAAGGCACATATGGATCTACATGAAAAATAGAGAGAGGTTCAGATTGGATTCTCACTTTTGCACCATACCTAGTCTTAAATCCCATATAGGACTAGTTTGAAGTCAAATAACCTCCAATATTAGTAGTGAACCCTCTTGAAAAATAAATTAAAAAATGAGTAAGGTACATACACAACCACAAAATCTTGAGAAATGGTGAAATTAGGACAAGCATGAATAACAAGTTGTAAACCTCTAATTATGACAATGGCCTTGGTAGCTAACCCATCCAATTGCAGCACTCCTTTGGCATGAGGCTCATACTTCAAGTTTAATTTATTAGATACTTGGGTATGACACAAGTATTTAATCCACTATCAATAAGATAATTATGAACCAAATCATCTCCAATGATATGATGGATAGATATAATGGAGGAGGTTTGTGTACCTTTTCAAATTTGTTTGACTATCCTTCACTGGGCTTCAAAATATTTGTCAAGGCTACCTCTCTTCCCCTAGGCTGATTGGTTAACAAATTGAGCTTGTATATCTATTTTTGAAGTACATCTACTTTTCTAGGTATTGTCAATGTATCCCACATTGATACTTCACATGAGACCTCTTCATTTACTCTATAATTTTAGTGAAAGAGCCACTAACTTAGCATGACCACTAGTTGGAATAATACTACCTATTCCTATATAATTATGAGGTATAAATAACTTCTTTATTTCTTTAAATTACTTATGTACTTTGAACTATATTATACATACCTTCCCTTTGGGATGTTTGAACATTCATTGATTAACCATTAGTATCCCCCAGAACTTCTTCAACTACCTTTCTCTTGTTCCTTGTGTTTATAGCTATATGAATTATATCTATGCTTGACTACCCTTGATAATTGACAACACATGAGTCATCTTGTTTCTAATTGACCAATATATACCCCCACTTGAACACCCTTCCCATTGGTACTTCATCTTGAGTCATAGCTAACATAGTTCCCAAACTTGCCATGAAGGCTTGATTAAAGGACTCATTGGCATAGGAAGATGGATCATGAGGTTGTAACCATGAATGTTGACCATCATTCTCTTAGGTAAGGTTGTTTTTAGTATGAACTAATTCCCTTGAGGTGTAAGGAGCATTGGGATTATATCCATTACATGAATTTATTTAAATTAGTTATCCTTGACCTTGAGGATGACCTTGGAAAGGTGTTCTATTGCCTTGATAGTTAGGGTAAGACTGATTAGGTTGATAGTGGATTTGGAAAGGCCTTACTTGATTTTTTGGATAATCTTCTTTATACGTAATATATCTTTCTCCATAGCTCTCATCTTTTCTTCCTCATTATACTTAGTTGACTACAAGTAATAGGCTTGTGTTTAGGTGTAGGAATGGGAGCAATAGCAGGTGTAGGGATTTACAAATTAGGAAATAGAGTCATGGGAGGTCTTACGTAAATCTTCCAAACCTAAATTAAACAACTATTTTCCCTAATGTCTACTTCATATGCATTAGGCAAAGTGTTACCTCCCATAGATTGTATCATCATTTAAATGTCACTATCAAAAGCCTTAAGATAGTAAAGGAAAGCATGGTGAGATATGGGTCTTACCAAGATTGGTATTCTATCCCATGTATTTTTAAATATTTTTTTGAAGTATTTAATTACTTATTGAGGTGCTCTCCATGTGTTGGTCAACTACTCAGTCAATGACAAGTTGTCACTCTTGTCCTCAAATTATTTCCAATGCATCTCCCAACTCATCCCATGTGGTGATTAATTTAGGTGTCAATGTAACATACCATTCAAGGTCTTTAACCTTGAAAGAGATATCCAAAAATCTGATTTATATGTTATCCTTAATGATATGATGTATATTGCAGAAGTTAGCAATGTTTCTAATATGCTCAATAGGGGTAATGGCAGACTCACCAATGTATGATGGAACACTTTTGAGGGAAGACTTGGGGATATCATCATAGTTGGAAAGTATTATATTAAAATAGACATTTAAGTCAATAAATGGTAAGCTCCTTACCATGGTATCTTTAGGACTTTCCAAGAATGGGCCAATCAACAACTTTCTTATAGGCTTGTGAGCAAGGTATGAATTCTTTGGATAAGGATGAGTGTTAGAAAATCTACTTGCTTTTTTGAATGATGAAGAAGATATTGGAGTTAAAAAATAATGAATTTGGTAAAATAATTTGTTTTACCATAGGCATCAACGATTTCACTAGTTTGTAACCAAGATTGAAATGTTAGAGTCACCAGATACTACATAAAGTGGATTGTTACAACCTCCTTATTACCAAAGTCAGCATCCAATTTAAACAACCTTCTTGGACCTCATGTCCCATCGAATGTGATTGAACTTTTATATCCCATTTTTTTCCCTAGATAAGTCAATTATATTTTTTTAAATTTAGGATAACATGGAATTATCTTTGCAAATACCTAAGCTACTATAAGAGATAGATCTCTAGATTTGAAAGGGCTAACTCCCTTTATCTATATTTTAGGCTCATACACTACACTAGGATAATCACTATTGGGGGTGAAAAGTGAATAAATAAACATAAATAAAACTAAAATAATGAAGGTGATGCACCAAAGATAAGTCCACAAAACACACTTACATCTGCACTAAGAAAGCAGACTGTTAAAATTGACCTCAACTCAATGTCCTTCTAGCATAAATGTTTCTCCATGGAGGAAAATTAGTATGCATATCTAGAGGTGGGTGAAAATGAGGTATGATATTAGATGCTACTAGTCTCTCTCACACTTCAAGACACTTAAAAAATGCATACACTTCATGAGACCTATTAGAAGAGATTCTACTACTCACATAATGCATATAAGAGTAGAATGGAAGTTAGGAGAAGACATTTATCACTTAACATCCAAATACACTACTTGACATACTTAGGTAAGAGATACATAGAAAAAATAAACTTCATAACTTTATTCAAAGATAAATCAAGATGTCAAACTAGCAAGGCTTTGCCATACTAATTGTGGATTACTTTACAATGCCAAAATGGCTTGCATATATAGAACATAAGAGAGGAGAGTGAAAAAATGAAGTGGAAAGTCGCAAGGCCAAGTGTCAATAATTAGAAAATAATTACAATTTAGGATAATGAAGTGTAAAATAGGTCATGAAGTTGTCGTTGACAAGTGTCCATCAAAAACATGACACCTTTCTTGAAGTTGGCATGGAGATCTCCATGGTCCTCTTGAAACTACCCTTATGATGATGATTAGTCCATCTACATCAAACTTCATAAGAATGCCTTGACACATATGATCTAAATTGAGAATGTGGAGATATTATTTTTGATATTCATCTATGCCTTTCAACTAATAGTCTCTCCTTTGTCACTTGTCATTCACTTCTTTATAACTCCTCACTAGTCCTTTAGGCCCGAATCTTCACACATGTCATTGTGGTGATTTGTAGTTTTAAAAGAAGATAATTTTAGGTATGTATGACACCTATTAAATACCTATTTTTCCTATAGTCTATCAAATAAACTTCAAGATATTTATTATCACTCTTCTCACTATATAATTAGGCAATCACATTTCTTCTCATTGTGTCATTCAAGACTGCCTATAAATACCAACCTATTAGAGGTAATTTCATGCATCATTAAGTTTAAATATGAGTATTAGGAGTTATAAAAATTCCCCACACACCTTTCATAATTATTTTCACCTATCTAATCCTTTATGTACCTTTGGATCACCTTAAAACTTACAAAAACCCCAGATTTAGGCATGTCTGTACAAGTGATAGTATAGAATAAATGAGTCTCAAAGAGCTTGAGGGAGTTATAGATATGTATAAAATAGTTTCAAGGCAAATTTTACACTTATAGATGCATATCCCTTCATGTTTTCTCCATCAGGTTCATACAAGGGTTTTACGAGGGTTTTAAGTCATCTAGGTTCTTAACGTTGATTCATAAAAGCTAGACTCTAAACCCTTGAACTAATTAAAATTAAGATAAATTTAAGGACCCCATAAACTATCCTTAGATTATTTAATCACCATGCATACCATTTTTACATATATGAGCAAAGGAAGTTGGCTCTTGAGTTTTTACTTAGCATTTGGACACCCCTGAGACCAAATTAAGCTAAAATGACCAATTTTGGATTGTTCTATGCAAACTGATGGTTTTAATCCATTATAAAATCTCCCTTTAAGGTTAAAAAACTATTTAGGAGCATTATATAAATCAAGTTAGGCACTTTGAGGGTTTAGGACTAGTTATAAGCCTAATAGGCCAATATTGTGTTTTTTGCATATGTGACTAACTTTGAGGCTTCCAGTGACTATATGGAATCTTAATAATTTTTTAATCTCAAAATACACATTTCACTTCATTATAAAGTTCTTAAATACTCTCCTTTTCATCCTTTAATCATGGATGTATACTAGGTCTATAGACTTTACTTTTTATGGAGTGCCTCATGTTTGTGATAAAATAAAGGGCATCTCCCCTATTGGTATGATCAAACTAAGAACATGAAGGTTTAGATTAGGTCATGAGGACACTCTATAAAAAATTTAAAAGTTATATCACCTCTCTAGATATCCTAATACTTTAAATTGTCCATATTAGCTTCTAGGTATATGAGGACTAAATGCAGTTGTGGTTGACTAAGAATGGAGTTCATGCCTAGTCTTGGATCAATCTATATTACCATTGTGAGAGTGGTTTCAATGTGTTTATACCATCCTACACCTTTACTTACCTTTTTAAACTTGCACTCTTCATTTACTTAGGCTAGTTTATAGACTGTCTTTAAATTGTAAGTGTGCATTTTAGGAAAACAAGGGATTATTGTAGGTGCTCATTTATGTGTGAACATTGTGCTTCTCTCCTTTGGTTCTCTCCTCAGGTCACTGAGGCCATTTCATACATGGTTAGACCATTTATGATTTAGATCCATGCAGTCACCTTACCACCAATTCACTACAGATCTACAAGTTTCTCCAAATTCATTTAAGCTTAAATGATACTATAGTTTATTGAATGTCTACAATGAAAACTTGCCTGAATTGGAAGCTCATTTACCATTATCTTATCTTGACCTAATAAATTTCATATTATGTTCAAATGTGACCTCTAGTCATAAGCTACAAGAATAAATTTTTCAAGCTTGAACAAACCTCAACTCTCCCCAAAAACATGATACTGTGTAAGGAAAAACCTTTTTTTTTGAGAGATTAAGGTAACATTTCCATGTTGCAACTTTCTTGAACCTTGTAGTTATGTTCTAGTCTCACTTTATGTAATGGCTTCACCACTCATACCATTATTTTCTCTATGATTTTAGACCTACTGTAAGGTCTTAAATGATTCCAAATAGCTCCAAATCCATTTTAACATTACTTTACCTCCTTTGCATTGACTTTAGACCACTATTGTATTCATGTAGGATTAGTGACTATGTCTGCAAGTTCAATCTTTGATTGTCTCTCTTACTATTGATTCATGATGTCTTATAATCTCAACCCTATATCAAAATAGGTCTCTTATAATTCATTGTCAACCTTGAAATTCTCTCAATATATTCTATCATTCTACCTCCATTGACTACACAACCATAGTCTTGTGGTCACAATCTGCTTATATGTGAGTTCAACCTTCAACCTCATTTGATTTTAAAGATTGAGAGGTCAATTAGTCTATTTAATTTTTCCTATACCATCACACATTATGTGATTTCAAAAAAAGTTAATTACCTTTGATTTAAGGCTACTTATAGGAGAACAAACACTATAATTATGAAAACAATGTTCTATAGACCAAAAATGTTCACTTATAACACAATGAGGTGGTTTTGCTTACCCTCCATGACCACACATTTAAACAAACTTGAAAACCACATGAAATAAAGTAACATACTTTGAAATACTATTCACACCATTTGATTCACATAGATAATTGCAATTAGATGAGGAAACTGAGGTGTTGGGGATGTGTAGGTAGTTTAAAGTCACTAACATTCTTAGTGATTGTTCATGAAGCACAGATCACTAATCCTACAAATATTAGCATGTAAATTATGTATACAAGGACTAATAACATCCACCAAGTGCACTCAAGTCAACTCTCATCATCCTATCTATATTGAAGGAAAATGTTTTAACTTATTTGACCTACCCAACGGAACAATGAGAGAAATAAACCAATTTTTTCCAATTTTGGACTTGTTGAAGCTTATTAAGCCTATAAAATACTTTTGTGATATGAATATACCCTTATTAATCCTTCACACATGTCAAATGTGTCATACCAGTCTGTACAACATCTAAAACTACCCTTTCTATAGTTGATCTCCTTGTTCTTACATTGGACTTGTAAATTTCAATTTCTAAACTACCATATAACATATACCTAACATTTGATACATTATATTTCATCTTGACACCTTTTTTCTTTGGTGGTAAATCACATAATTTCCCTTAGAGTGACCAAAAGGTGGCAAAAAGGTATATTAAGACAAAATGACAAATATAACAATGTTAAAACATATGGAATGAGATTATTTAGCATCATGGGACAATGTTCAAACCTAAAATACATCATGAAAATTTTGAATATGAAAGGGGGTTTGACCAAATTTGACCTACATCAAATTTAGTCAACAAGAAACACAAGCTTTATAGTAACAACCACAGACCAAATCTATGAAGAGAGTTGAGGAAACCCTAAGTTCCCTACCATTATCAAGAAAGAAGATTTTTTTGTGTAGAGATACTATGATAGAATCAACCTCCTTAGAGGAAACTCAAATAGTCATCAGGCTTAATGCATGTGAAGTAATAGAGGAGCCTATAAAAATAAGTTTACCTTAGGTCGAGCCACAAGAAGAAGTTACACATCAACAAGAAGATCCAGAAGAGTAATATAAGAGGTTTGAAAAAAAGATTAAAGGAAGAGAAAAGTAAAATATAGAAGTTAAATAAAAAGCGGTTGTGTAGGAGGTACAATGCTAGAAACACAAAGCTACATAATAGAAATATTAGGTCAAATAAATAGAAGCTATGAGGAAGTAGGTCAAAGAAGTAGAGGTTGAACACAAGTAGGATAAATAAGTATAGGCTACCAATAAATAGGTTGAGGAAGTTGAGGCTATGAAGAGAAAAGTGGAGCAAGAAGAGTCCTAGAAGAAATAAGTTGAGGAAGTAGAAGCTCATAAAAAACAAGCTGGAGAAGTGAAGGCAAGGAAAAAATAACAAGAGGAAGTGAACAAGAAACAATAATAAGTGTAAGATGTAAAATGGTAGAGAGAGGAGACAGAATAAAAGGCCAAGGAATAATAATCTAAGCAAGCAGTTGATGAGTAAGCAACTCAACAAAAAGTCCAAGCTAAGGTTGAGGCAAAATTTAAGGATGAGGAAGATGCCAAAGCTAAATTTGAATCTAAAATTAAGGCTTAGGCTTAGGTGTAAGCTAAATATCAAACTAAGGTATATTTTAAATTTAAGGCTAAAGTTGAAGCTAAAATTGTAAAATCTAAGGAGGAAGTGGATTCTACATTACATCATAAGTTGGTAACACAATCAAAGGTGCAAGAGGATCCCTCACAGAAAAATCCTCATATTGTTATCCAGTGGCTATGGGATGTTCCCATAACATCCACCTAATGTACCATATTTTACCTTTTTTTGGTGCAATTCACCCTAGCTCCATATGCAACTCCTTTCATGTCCATGGTGCTTACAATTTTTTCTCTGGAAACAACTTTGGATGTATCCTAGCTACCATTGTCAAAGCAAATTGAAGGCAGAACTATATTCCAATAGTCAATTGTACATAAGGTATCAGACTTAGAATAAAGTGTTGAGGCTATGGGATGATAATGTAAACCTGACTAATCAACTAGTAAACACATGACAATTGATATATTCTACTTGTCCCACTTTACTTACATAGGTGCTAGGTGATCAAAAAATGTATATAGATAAACAACTCATAGCCATAGTGATGTAAATTACTAAGGATTAGTCGATCATGCAATTCCTACAAATACTACATGCACAAGTTCAAGCCCTAAGGATAGAGATAGAGGTAATTTATGGGATACAATGAGATTATGAATAGGTTTTGGAGACTATTATGTAGCAGGCTAATTGGATAGGCTAAGGAATGCTCAATTGGAGGCAACACCTTAATCAATTTTTGGATACTGCAAAACCTGATTTCATATCAACCTATAAAGCTAAAGTGGTGTTAGATTATCAAACAAATACTACAAATGTAATGGGTACTACACTCAAGTAAATGTTGGATATTAGGGACAATACCATGCAAAAGCTCTATATATGGCATGATGAGATAGTGTGTAACATGTTTGCATGCCTTCAAGATCGAAAGGCTATATACTAATTAGATGATCTAGTTTTGGATATTTAGATCAAAATGTCAAATTCAAAATCACTAATATACATTACAAAAGATGATGATGTGCAAAATTTGATGTTGATCTAGACTCCACTATGCATCTTAATTTCCATGGTGTACAAAGCCTTGACCAATTACAAAATTTTGAATCAAGATATTTCACAAATTGATATTTCCATTACTCAATTGGTGGATGTAACTCAATTCATTCCACCACAAAAAAATCCAACAATTATTTAGCAAAGGAAGGTAGTTGTGTAGACTCAAGAAGGCACCTAATAATAACAAACTTCCTAAACACACCCAATAGATTCAACCACAGTCTAGGTAAAATCAGAAATGCAACATCCTCCACCTCAACCACTCCAAAGCACACCACCATATTATTAATAGGTATTGTGCACTTCAATTTTACATATTTCACAAGTTTTGTACAAAAATTATAAGATAGTCTTAAACATTAGACGTAGGGTCAGAATGGTTAAAACCCTGTAAAGGGTAGCCACCTGGTTATGCTAGCCTATTGAAAACCTAAAAATTTGGTGGGATAGTATGCTACTTAGTCAAAAACCTAAAAGGATGGCTAAGTAGTGTGTAATGGGTGAAAACTAGTAAATGGCACCTAGAGTGATAACTACAGTTAGTTTTTATGAATTATCCTCTCAGCTTTATAGAAGATTTCAAGGTTTGAATTTGTCTTAGGATGAGACAACCATTTAAGTCTAGGAAAGTGTTGGGTATGGATTTAAGTAATCAAAACTTTGAAGTATAATTAGTTAGGCATGTGTACAAAGTATATGATTTTATCTTTTGTATAGTATTTTGTATGTATTCGACCTTGTAAGCTTAAAAAATAGTATTAAAATGTGAAGAGTCTTTCTTTTTTAGTATATCAAAAGGATGGAATGTGAAGAGAAAATGCTTTGAAAGATTATATAGAGTAATCAAATTTAATGGAAATGCATTCTGATATGTGATAGAGATTAATAAAATAGTCCTAATATGGTTCTTCTAACTATCTTTTATCATTGTACTATGTGTAGTGATTACTCTATTTTACTTTAACATCTGATATTCATTTTTCATATGCCAAATTTTCTATATTTTTTGTTTCTATGATTATTCCCTCCATAAGTACATATGTGTTTTCAAGTAACAATATATAATTATGAAGTACATGATGTGTTTATTTTTGTTCCTATACTATGCAAGCTATCCCTATAATTAGCATGTTCTAAAGCCTTCCAAGAACCTCTGATAATAATAGTTATAACAATAAAATTAGATCCATAGTGTTTTAAATCAAAGATATTATTCTAAAATAAAACCAACAAAACACCAACATTGATCATGAAAATAAATGTATGTTTGAACCTGATTGGTTAGGTCCATATATTATCATTCATAAATATAGATCAGGTGCTTATAAACTGGAAACATAATAAGTTAAATATCTTGATGAATAAATTAACATCATTCACCTCAAGAACTTCCATGCCTAGATTTCTCTAGAGCTTCTATATATATGTAGAAAAAATTAAAAAGAACAAAAGAACAAAACACGTCTAAAAGTGAAAATCATTCTTATGGATCTTTGGACAAGTACCATGGTGAAAACCATTTTCTAGTGCCATGTGTAAACCATTGTCTATATATACACCCTAGTCACTTGGGGGCATCACATAGCATTATCTATTCATCCATTATCTAATGGTATATATCCATATTCATTTATCCCATCTTTTCATTTTCCTATGATATTTTATTTTAATGTTTAATCTTCATGGTTATGTAGATACATATTTCCTCATGTTTTGATAGACTCTTATATATAATCCTTAGATAAATCACTCATCTATATACCAAAACAACACTTCTCCATAATCAAACCCCATCATCTATTATCATTTATTTTGAGGGTACCTTTCATCCAATCATCATCATCATCTTACATAATATCATCACTTTCCATTTCGTCCATCTTTTGGATAAATATATCAACTTGAGGTACATGTAAACTATATAGGCAATGTTAATTTACATGAAGTATCTGAGGTTATCTTAAGTACCACCATCCTCCAAAAATTCTAAAAAACTTTTTAAACCCCCTTATCTTAAGTTACATACCCTAGTTATAAGTTACTTAGTTTACCCATCGAATGGTTAACATTGTCAAGTATCTCATATCTCAAAGAGTTTTACTTTAACCCAAGACATCCAAAAGGACATTTTTTACTTGTTTATACCATTTACTTATTTTTCTTGTTTGTAAAAATTGTGTGTTTTACTTGCTTGTACAATTGTTTATTTACTTTCCTTTTTATTTTCCTTACTTGGTTTCATTGTTATAAATATATTTTATCTTTTTTTCATTGTTACTCTTTGTTGAGTCTATATCACTATGAGCATTACAAATAGTGTTATTATGATCTTCCATATCATGATGCACTAAGTCTTGCACTTGTGAATCTATCAGTCCTTAAGCATATAACACAATATACATAATAGTTTTTCCATATCATTGGTGCATATTATCTTACGTAATATAGAATAAAGTGTTGGGATAAATAACCAAAAGCACACAATTGATTACCAAGCAACTTAATATGCGGAAATTAAACCAAAATCAACAAGTAACTAGAATCCAAAAATAACACATGATATGAGAGATAATACACAACTTGTATTAAAACTCTTTCAGAAGGAAATACAACAAAGAAGGCTGCCATAGTTCTTCTTCCTTACACACCTCTAGGGCTCCCACGCCTCTAGGGCATAAACAGTAAATCTTCCCTCAAAGCTCTCTCCCTTAGGTCCCAACACCCAACTCAAACACAGAATTGGTGTTCACCTTACACCTGTGCTCCACGCACTCCACAAGTGCTCCACGCACTCCACAAGTACTCAACGTACTCCAAGTAGATCCCACCTGATTATGCTCCCTATTGTGTTGATGTCCTATCTGATCTTGCACACCTGCAAATCAATCTAGTTCTACACACCTGTGAACCTTGACCTTGCACACACATACACCTGCAAATCAATGATCTTACTTACTATGTAGATCTCCTATCGTATCCATGCTCACTTGATGACCAAGATCATACATACATGAAGAACCCTACTGATTCTCCAATCCAGCACCCACACTTGGTACTATGGCACTAGGAGGAACACACCATGCTCACCTCACACACAGAAGGAGATTATATTATTGCTCTCTTACTCTCTAGAACTACATTTAATACAATCCATGTGTCTATTATATAAATCTCATCCAAACAATAATTAGACATCTAATTACAATAATTAGATCCGCAGCTTCTAGTCTAAAATTGGCTCTTGACATGCAAACACTTGGTTTGTTAGCTAACTGCCCATAATACACTCAAAGTCCGAACCACACAAGTGACCAACATCAGTCCCTATCTGCCTGGGGGGGTGCCGATGCCAGCTGACTTCTGATCGACATTGGTTGCCTTCCTGTCTCCTCCCTGCCGACGTTGGTTGGCCTGACTGATGCCGGTGATAGTAACACTCTGCAACCCCTCTGCAACCTCTTCCATGTCTGCATCAGTGAAGCTTTTAGCTCCACAACCTAACAATCTCCCACTTGGAGATAAATAGCTACACTATACATGTACTTGTACTCTGTCTAATCTATTTCTTGGCTTGTATCCCTCTTCAAGCTCAATCTTGAAGACAACCCACCACACAGCCTATGGTGCACCTCCTGTCATCCGAGTACCCTGCCACATCCGAACCTACAATCCATGTAGTGAAATCCTGACCCTGAATAGCATGAATCCCTGCTGTTGGTCCTTTTCACATCCCTGAGAACTCACTTCTCTGAATTGGCTCCTAACCCTCTGATAACACCCACTGCTTGGGCAAACTCAGGTCTATACTAGACCTCATGTGATTTAGGACACTGAATTGTCCCGCCCTTAGTGTGATCCAACTCTGCATCTTGCATAATGAACCTCACCAACACCTGATTCACATCAGCTCCCACTAGAGACAAAATCAACCTGTGATCACCATGCCTCCCATGCCAAAGAATTTTGCTGCTCCAAATTCTTCATAGCAAACCATTGAACTAATCTTACCCTTAGCTCAGTAAAACCCTGTATGTACAAACCTGCTAGCAAACATACCATCCACATACAGTAACAGAATGATGTCATGACCATCATCCCCCTGGTAAGACAAACCACAGTAGTTACCCTGACATTGACTAAAGCCATGTTTTGTCATCCACTTGTCAAAACCTGTACCACTGTCCTGCAGCTACCTCAAGACCATATAACTTGGTCTTCCATCTCACGTGTCTGTTCTCTCTATTCTTCAACTAAGGTATCCATTCATCTCTATGCTTTCATACCTGCTGGCAACCCTACCAAATCTCTGCTTGGTTCTGCATCATAATCCTGCCACGCTCCCACTATTTCCTGGATCCTTCCTACTCTACACTCAGCAACTAGTATAAAGAAGAGGAACAATGAATTTGAGGCTTACTTACCACCTTCAGTCCTCCATATGGGCATTTGAGACTCCTTGATAGCTTGTTATCCACCTAAAATCTATTACAGTGACCGACCTCAGTCACCACACAGTCTGCATCTGATCGATGTTGGTTCCTGCGCCTGTCCTGACTACCAACCCTACCGACGTTAGTGTCCTCCTACTGTCGACATCGGTCCTCATGACCGACGTCGGTCTTACCTACTGCTGACATCAGTTTTTCTACCAATGCTAGTACCTATGTTTTCCTGTAAGTGATGACTTTTTACTCGCGAGCTCATTTGAATCAATCCCATGTCCAACCTGCTCTGCTCAGAAGTATCCAACCCCATCCACTGGTCTCTATCTGCCATCTCCTCCATAAACACCAAGGCTTTCCAGTTCTTAAGCCTGTCAAATATATCTATCTTCCACTTAAGAACATGCATCTCCCTCTTGCTCATGTGGCCAAGCCTATAAAGCCACATCTCTGCAACAGAAGAAGAATCAGTAATATAAACAAGTAGATAAAGAGTACCTATTTTCTTACCACCAGCTAATTCAAGTGCATCCACTGTGAGAGTTCTTGTGCATCTCTCATCACCTAATTTTTACAAAGAAATTAGCCACATCTCCAAACATGGGACCTACCTGACCTACTTCAACACCCATGTGTTGACCACCTGCAATTTCAACTTCACTTCCCCTTTGTCAATTCTTTGACAAGGCTCACCAGCTCCTCTCCCTGGAGCTGCATGGAAAGAGGCAACAGAATCTATTATCCAAGATTCAACTTTATCCAAGAAACCTCCCAAAGCATCCTATGCAATAACACCTGCAACATCTGTATCTTTAGTTCCTTCATGTTGATCTGCTACCAACCAACAATATTCTTTTACCTGCTCTTTCTTTCCATAGGACCGTAAGTGATCATCTATGCTTTTCAACTCCTCCATTCTTAGCTTACTTTCATCTACCATTTCTCTACTCCCACTCAATCAGAAACCCCTGAGAGTGACCTATAACCAAACACAAAACCTGCTTCCTGCAACCTTAACTCTGATACCACGTGTTGGGATAAATAACCGGAAGCACACAATTGATTACCAAGCAACTTAATATGCAAAAATTAAACCAGAATCAACAAGTAACTAGAATCCAAAAATGACACATGATATGAGAGACAATACACAACTTGTATTAAAACTCTTTTAGAAGGAAATACAACAAAGAAGGCTGCCACAGTTCTTCTTCCTTACACACCTCTAGGGCTCCCACACCTCTAGGGCATAAACAGTAAATCTTCCCTCAAAGCTCTCTCCCTTAGGTCCCAACACCTAACTCAAACACAGAGTTGGTGTTCACCTTACACCTGTGCTCCATGCACTCCACAAGTGCTCCACACACTCCACAAGTACTCAACGTACTCCAAGTAGATCCCACCTGATTATGCTCCCTATTGTGTTGCTCTCCTATCTGATCTTGCACACTTGTAAATCAATTTGGTTTTGCACACCTGTGAACCTTGACCTTGCACACACATACACCTACAAATCAATGATCTTACTTACTATGTAGATCTCCTATCATAGCCATGCTCACCTGATGACCAAGATCATACATACATGAAGAACCCTACTGATTCTCCAATCCAGCACCCACACTTGGTACTGTGGCACTAGGAGGAACACACCATGCTCACCTCACACATAGAAGGAGCTTATATTATTTCTCTCTTACTCTCTAGCACTACATTCAATACAATTCATAAGTCTATTATATAGATCTCATCCAAACAATAATTAGACATCTAATTACAATAATTAGATCCACAGCTTCTAGTCTAAAATTGGCTCTTAACATGCAAACACTTGGTTCATTAGCTAACTACCCATAATACACTCGCAGTCTAAACCACACAGGTGATTGATGTTGGTCCCTATCTACCTGGGGGTGCTGATGCCACTTGACTTCTGACCGACATCAATTGCCTTCCTGTCTCCTCCCTGTCAACGTCGGTTGGTCTGACTGACGCCGGCAACAGTAACACTCTGCAACCCTTCTGCAACCTCTTCCATGTCTACATCAGTGAAGCTTTTAGCTCCACAACCTAAGAATCTCCCACTTGGAGATAAATAGCTACACTGTACCTATACTTGTACTCTGTCTAATCTGTTTCCTAGCTTGTATCCCTCTTCAAGCTCAATCCTAAAGACAACCCACCACACAGCCTGTGGTGCACCTCCTGTCATTCGAGTACCCTACCACATCCAAACCTACAATCCATGTAGTGAAATCTTGACCCTAAATAGCATGAATCCCTGCTGCTAGTCCTTCTCACTTCTCTGAATTGGCTCCTAACCCTCTGACAACACCCACTACTTGGGCAAACTCAGGTCTATACTAGACCTCATGTGATTTTAGACACTAAATTGTCCCGCCCTTAGTGTGCTCCAGCTCTACATCCTACGTACTG
The DNA here is from genome assembly GCA_037957365.1 of Torreya grandis. Lineage (NCBI taxonomy): Eukaryota > Viridiplantae > Streptophyta > Pinopsida > Cupressales > Taxaceae > Torreya > Torreya grandis. The sequence continues at coordinate 657,706 of JARHVA010002341.1, forward strand.
AACCTTGCCAACACCTAATTCACATCAGCTCCCACTGGAGACAAAATCAACCTATGATCACCATGCCTCCCATGCCAAAGAATTTCACTGCTCCAAATTCTTCATAGCAAACCACTAAACTAATCTTACCCTTAGCTCAAAAAAACCCTATATGTACAAGCCTGCTAGCAAACATACCATCCACATACAGTAACAGAATGATGTCATGACCATCATCCCCCTAGTAAGACAAACCACAGTAGTTACCCTGACATTGACTAAAGCCATGCTTCGTCCTCCACCTGTCAAACCCTGTACCATTATCCTATAGCTTCCTCAAGACCATATGACCTGGTCTTCCATCTCACGTGTCCATTCTCTCTATTCTCAAACTAAGCTATCTATTCGTTTCTATGCATTTCATACCAGCTGGCAACCCTGCCAAATCTCCTATTTGGTTTTGCATCATATTCCTGCCACACTCCCACTATTTCTTGGATCCTTTCTGCTCTACAGTCAGCAACTAGTATAAAGAAGAGGAACAATGAATTTGAAGCTTACTTACCACCTTCAATCCTCCATATGGGCATTTGAGACTCCTTGACAGCTTGCTATCTACCCAAAATCCATTACAGTGACCGACCTCGGTCACCACACAGTCTGCATCCAACCAACATCAGTTTCATGCGCCTGTCCTGACTACCAACCCTGTCAATGTTGGTGTCCTCCTGCTACCGACATCGGTCCTCATGACTGACATTGGTCTTACCTACTACCGACGTTAGTCCTCCTGCCAATGCTGGTACTTGTGTTTTCTTGTGAGTGATGACTTTTTACTCGCGAGCTCCTTTGAATCAAAACCCATGTCCAAACTGCCCTACTCAGAAGTATCCAGCCCCATCCACTGGTCTCTATCCATCATCTCCTCCAAGAACACCAAGGCTTTCTAGTTCTTAAGCCTGTCAAATATATCAGTCTTTTTCTTAAGAACATGCATCTCCTTCTTGCTCATGTGACCAAGCCTATAAAGCCACGTCTCCGCAACAGAAGAAGAATCAGTAATATAAACAAGTAGATAAAGAGTACCTATTTTCTTACCACCAGCTAATTCAAGTGCATCCGCTGTGAGAGTTCTTATGCATCTCTCATCACCCAACTTTTTTGAAGAAATTAGCCACATCTCCAAACCTGGGACCTGCATGACCTCCTTCAACACCCATGTGTTGGCTGCCTGTAATTTTAGCTTCACTTCCCCTTTGCCAATTTTCTGACAAGGCTCACCAGCTCCTCTCCCTGGGGCTACATGGAAAGAGGCAACAGAATCTATTATCCAAGATTCAACTTTATCCATGAAACCTCCCAAAGTATCCTATGCAACAACACCTGCAACATCTGCATCTTCAGTTCCTTCATGCTGATCTACTACCAACCAACAATATTCTTTTACCTGCTCTTTCTTTTCATAGGACCGTAATAGACCATCTGTGCTTTTTAACTCCTCCATTCTTAGCTTACTTTCATCTGCCATTGCTCTACTCCCACTCAATCAGAAACCCCTGAGAGTGACCTATAACTAAACACAAAACCTGCTCCCTGCAACCTTAGCTCTGATACCACGTGTTGGAATAAATAACAGAAGCACACAATTGATTACCAAGCAACTTAACATGCAGAAATTAACCAGAATACACAAGTAACTAGAATCTAGAAATAACACATGATATGAGAGACAATACACAACTTTTATTAAAACTCTTTCAGAAGGAAATACAACAAAGAAGGCTGCCACAGTTCTTCTTCCTTACACACCTCTAGGGCATAAATAGTAAATCTTCCCTCAAAGCTCTCTCCCTTAGGTCCCAACACCCAACTCAAACACAGAGTTGGTGTTCACCTTACACCTATGCTCCATGCACTCCACAAGTGCTCCACGTGCTCCACAAGAACTCAACGTACTCCAAGTAGATCCCACCTGATTATGCTCCCTGTTGTGTTGATGTCCTATTTGATCTTGCACACCTGCAAATCAATCTAGTTCTACACACCTGTGAACCTTGACCTTGCACACACATACACCTACAAATCAATGATCTTACTTACTATGTAGATCTCCTATCGTAGCCATGCTCACCTGATGACCAAGATCATACATACATGAAGAACCCTGTTGATTCTCCAATTCAGCACCCACACTTGGTACTGTGGCACTAGGAGGAACCCACCATGCTCACCTCACACACAGAAGAAGCTTATATTATTGCTCTCTTACTCTCTATCACTACATTAAATACAATCCATGAGTCTATTATATAGATCTCATCCAAACAATAATTAGACATCTAATTACAATAATTAGATCCACAGCTTCTAGTCTAAAATTGGCTCTTGACATGCAAACACTTGGTTGTTAGCTAACTGCCTGTAATACCCTCGTAGTCTGAACCACAAAGGTGACCGACATTGGTCCCTGTCTACCTGGGGGGTGCCGATGCCAGCCGACTTCTGACCGATGTCGGTTGCCTTCCTGTCTCCTCCCTGCCAACGTCGATTGGCCTGACCAATGTTGGCGACAGTAACACTCTACAACCCTTCTGCAACCTCCTCCATGTCTGCATCAGTGAAGCTTTTAGCTCCACAACCTAACATAAAGGGTGGTCAATTTGTATTAGATCCAAATTTTGAAAATCTTGTTAAAACTCTAAGCAAATCCTATCCATAATAGTAATTAAAACATTTCACTTTAACAATTACATTTTCACATGTATTTCATACATACTATCATAATGCTAAAACATTTCATAATGAAAAAGACTACCATGTGTCAAATATCAAATATAGTTAAGATACCACATCATATATACATATACCCATATACTACATCTATAAAAATAAAACATCCATAAACATAATCAAATCTATAACATGATTACATGCCTAATTAATCATGTACATATATATCCAATGTGTTCAGTACATTAATACATCTCGTATACATCTCGAAAATGTGTCTCTATTATCTATCCTCTAGATCTCATTGTTACCCTTTGTAGGAGGTTGTCTCATCCACTATGGTGTACTCTATGGAGGCATCTTAGGCATCTTTATAACATACCCCAGTCCCACTACCTATAATACACTTGCCTCATAATCCATGAACCTCAGCATCAACTATAGCACACCTGACTGCCTCTCCTGCATGGTTAGTATAGGTCATCTCTCCTATAGTATCTAAAAATCACAATTTTAGTCTATTTTCATCATATATTCATCAATCATAATCATTATTTAACCTATAATGGACATCTAATAACACTTTTATCTCAAATTCCATCTTTCAAGCTAACACTAAAAAAATAACCAAACTGTGAATGAATTTGCTAAGCCTTTTGAAGAATTCACTATAATTTTTAAATAATTCACCATTGTAAAAAACTCACCACATGTTTCAATTAATTTGCCACAATTTTTCATGAATTTTCCAATATTTTTCACAAAACTGTTATATTATCAAACCAACTAAATTATCTCACAAACCCATCGTTCTAGCCAATAAAATCGATGAAAATGACTCCAAACCCATTATTTTTATAATGATGTGTTTGTTTAACCTAATTTTACCTATTATTAATGACCTTAAAATAACAAAACATGAATTCAAAAACATTACCTACCATATCCCTACTCCCTTTGGCCTCTGATATATTTGGAATCATTCATTACAATGCTTATCAGTTGGTATACGCTCCATTTATCTCTCACAATCTAGAGCCAAATCCAATATTAGGTGGCTAATGAACTCAATCAACCAAATGAAATTTCAATTTCCCCCTACCCCTATATATTCACCTACCCCATTCATATTCTCCCCCCCCCCAACAAATTTTTTTTTATCATATTTTCACCCCATCACCTTATCTCTTCTAAATCATACCACCACTTCATCAGATTACTCAATATATTTATTTTAGCTCATAAATAAATATCATAAATTTTATCACTCATCTTTGAAAAAATTATTTCTCATTTTTTGGTATTCATCTTACCAATGAGATACATCATTCCCACATCCGCTCTCATGTACCAATCATTCATGGGGCACAATCCAAGTGTGCATCTCACATGGAAAATTTTATTTATCCAAATCCACCCCCTAACACGAATCCACTTGGGGAAAATAATTTTACATATGCCTACAATCATGCAATAATTTTATTGAGATTCACAATTTCATTAAATGGTGGTATTATCTCCATCATTTTTCATATACCTTTCTTCATTTTTTAGCATTCATCTTCATTCATTCTCCCATACAAACACTCGAGGGGGCATCATTTAATCATTCAAAACCACCTAGGGCATCATATGTCTACATTCATTTTCAATCTACTTTTTCTTTAATCTTTAAAAAGGCATTACTTCTTTTAATTACAACACCCTTTCAAAGAGGGGAAAATGTAGACACCTAAATTTTACCACATTTAGTGTTGTAATTAAGTTTACTTAAAATCAACACACTAACTCAATCTCCACCTTAAATTTAAATTTCACCACTAATATCATTTCCCTCCATTTTTTGAATAATTAATTATTCATGCATACATAATTCTTAAAAAGTAATTGAAATCCATAATTTCCACCTCATCTATACATCTTCCACACTTCTCTCAACCAAGTGTTGAGTCATCCAAACACTTCCTTAGCTTTCTCAACCAATTTTTTAATCACCATTGAATATTTTAACTACCATGGTGAGTCACGCAACTACCTTGACTCACTTATAATGAGTCATTTAACTATAAACTATTTTTCCCCCTCTCTTACACACACATGAGAATTAATCATCATCCATTGAGATGAGGACTCAAATCCAACTATTGATAATTATCATTATCAAATAAATCTATATTATTCTCAACTTTTCATCTTTCCATCCAAAAATCTATTATTTGAAGTGTTATCCTTTATTTTCATCTTCCACCTTCAATATATCGAATTGCTATCAAATTTATCATACACATTCATCAAGAAATTGAGATCATATCCATATGCTACCTAATTTACCTTTATTTGGATAATTAATTAAACACCCACATTTCAATAAGCAAGAGAAAATCAAAAGTCACAATGGAGAAGGTGATGATGTATTCTACATGGTTTTGTAAGTATTTTTATGTTTAGCTTTCTTTTATTATATTATCTCTATCATATTTTTAGTTTGATTTATAATAGGATTTGTATGAATGTCATTTTATTATATTCTAAATTTTATCTATCACATGGAATACAAACAAATGAAATCCAATGGCGTATAAGAATGGATCAAATAATCATAAATGCAAACAAATGGAAGAACAATATGAAATAAATTAAAAACTATGTACAATCATATTTTTGTTTTTTGAACTTTTAATTGAATATTTTTGAAATTTTAGAATGTTTTAAAATTTAATAAGCTACCCAATGGTATCATCCATGTGAGGATCATATCAATATATGATAAGTTGTAAATTGATAACATGTCTCTAATTAAATGTGTCAAATGTGTGTAGATCAAAATCATGAAATATGTCATGTGTGTTATAATCCTAAATTATATTACCATATTCATCTTGTCTATTAGTTGTATCATTTTTATCATATTTTTCATAGTCACTATCATGATCATAATTATCCTCTTGATCCTAAAATTATAGTGTGCTACTCTTTCCCTTGTTTGGATATGTATATGTAACATTAGTTGTTGTAGGCCTTTCTTGTTCGATTTGAACTTATTTTTTAAATTTTTATTGTTTTAGATTTTTTAACCTTGTTCTGATTTGAATTTTTTCACTTGTTATTTCTCAATTTGTAATTTTATTAGTTTGTCTCTTTCCAACTATTCCTTTTACAACATTTTATTTTCAACATGTTCCTTTTGCAACCTTCCTTTTTTATCTTGTTCTTTTATGTGTGAATCCTTAGAAACCATATTTGAATCAATGGAAATTATAGGCACATTTTTATTTTTACCTTCCTCTCAAATAAATTTTCTTAAGCTCTATTTGTCTTGAATTTGTTGTTGTATTTTTTGCTAAATTCTCTTTTAGTAATGTTTCCTTGATGATATATTATTTTTGTAATTTATCTTTATCATCTAGTTTTTTGTAACTTTTCTTGCTCTAAATTGTCTTTTTTATCTAAACTTGCTCTTTATGATATGAATCCATGATGTGAGTATGTTTCTTGATTGATTTATCTATTGTAAGATCATCACTATGAATTATCTTTTGTATTTTATTCTTTAAAGCCAAACAACAATATGCATGATGCCCATACATTATATGATATGCACAATAGTACTTTGATATTTGTATAGGAGGTATAATTTTATCACTTTATTTTTAATAATTTATATTATTATATCACTTAAAATCTGATTAGCCTTTTGTGCACTTTTTTAATCACTAGTTGTAGATGTACTTTTTTGTGGATTCCAATCTTGATATGAAGTATTGTTAGGCTCATAATAGCCAGATGATGTGTGGGCCTGATTAACACCAAAATATTCAAGATTCTTTATATATATGTTATTGTTTTCCCATGATGTGATATTTGACCTCAAATACTGGTTTTAATTTTTTAATTCTTATATTGACTTTGTCATAGTGATGGTTTGATCCTTAAAGGATTCACAGGCATAAACCGTAAGTACTTTTGATTGAATATGAATACAAACACCATCAAGAGGAGATGAGGGATTTGGATGGGGTTGAAGAAGGATTTTTTGGTTACCTTAATTTGAAACTATAAGTTGGCACAATTTACCTTATGGGATAGTGATAACATAGACCTGGTTAAAGGGGAAATATTTATCCCCATATTGAGGGTTATAAGGATACCTTATAGCATCTTGAATGAATTTTTTCTATCGAATCTATGTTATACTTGCTTTTATAAAATTTTACATTAGTAATTTCTTTGTCTTAGATTGTGATTGTATTCATTATATTGCATGATTATAGATGATTTTATTGATTAAATGAATAAAACATGCCATAAATATTATAGATGCTTGAAATAAAAAGTGCTCATCCTTTATAGCCATGAAATTATATTCAAATGATAATTATACAAAATTTAAAAGGAATTCTTTTGAAACCCTAGGACAAAAAAATTGAAAATCCTAGGACAAAAAATTATAAAACCCTAGAAGTTTGAAACCTTAATGAAGACCTAAGGTTTTACAATGTTTGAACAATAAACTGATTCACCAAATATTTTATCTAAAATTGAATTACTATAGAAATATCAATCCTTAATTAGATAAATGAAATTGAATAATGCATGGTGCTAGAAACATAATTTTAAATAACAAATCGATAATAAATGACTGAAATAAACAAAGTAAAATAGAAATAATCAAGGTTAAACTATGAAAAAGAGAGATGAACTTATCTTTTTGAGTTATTAGGTGATTGAATAGGAAAAAAGAATACAAGAATGATAGAATGCATAAATCCCATAAATATCTTAGAAGTTGTGCATGAGTGATTTGATAGACATAAATGCCTAGTAGAGGACATGATTGACTTCCATTATTAGCCCTAATTATCAATCTTGTATTTTTAAATAAAACTATAACTTTTGGAATAGTTAGGTGTGATAGTGAAAATAATGTCTTCTTGCATTGATTTAATCTTAAGAACTATGAGGATGCCTGTTGTGTGTTTTCTTAAAGTTGAAAACCCTAGATTTGAGCCACAAGGAGATAAATGGATGTGAATGAGTAAAAATAGGTTATAAATTGGAGTTGTGATATACCTTAACACCCTAATATGGTGAGCACTACCTACATATTTATATTCTGAAGAGAGATCAAACCTCTATATAGATATCTCACCTAAGTGTTTTGTGAAATTATGTTCCTTTGACTATATGAATTCATCTATAATTGGCTTGAATATTTGATCATGTTTGGCTAGGAATACATAAAAATAAATTAAAACCTAACTCATGACTACTTTAAGTGCTTGGAAATTGATTTGGGAAAAATAGATAACTTTTTCACAATGTGCACTTACATAAATAAGCTCTTGTAGTAGTATTGATAAGCTTTCCATGGATGTTGAAATGAGTGAATTAAATGTGTTTTTATAGTGGTTCAAGTTGGAAAATTCATGTTAAAGAGTTTATAAATATAAATTTTGGCCCTATGGGTGTTTTCCTTTTTGTATTTTGACTATTTAGATGGAAGGATGTTATCGACATATATTAATAGGAATGTTGGGTATTCTTGTCATGTTGGATGTTTCCATCCCTTCAGGATCTAAGTTAGGGAATATATATGCATACATGTGTTTTAAATAATAATATCATTTCCATAAGTGATAATATACGTCCTTGTGATGAAATTAGGTCTCCTCTTATGCTTACGATAGGTCAAATCAAAAAAATAGGTGTCAATTAAATGCACATGTTAATTAATGGTAAAAGGGGTTAAAATAAGAATGATCAAGTATTTTTTACCAAATTTATGTTACTATATTTACATATGATGCATGGACATACATATGCATGACATTACTTACACCCATGGGCTATTTCTACATTAGATGCATACCTACACTAGGGGTATATACATATATTTATCAAGTTATATATTTATATACTAGTCCATTGATCATAATAGAATGTTATAGATGATTTTATTAATGCTTATATTTTCTAGAGTTATATTTCCTATGGATATTTTGCTTTGTTCTATTAGATAATGGCATAGATTAATTATATAGACTAACATTGCTTACTTTGCGTCGACTTGATATTGATGATTTTAACATTTTTTATTATTGATGGGTGATATGATGAGTGTTCAATGGGTGTATTTATTATCTTTTCACAACAAGTGTTGATTATGTCATATTATCCTCTTATCTAAGTAATGGACATGTTGTGTAAATGTCATTTTAGATTCAACTTATGTTCTGAGTGTTTGTGTGATTTATGATCATTACATTGTGTGTGTGCATGGTTACATCTATGAGTATTTCTAAGCTTTATGAAATGATTTATATCATGCATACATATATTTTATGTGATGTCATGCTTATATCATGAATCTACTATGATTCTTATTACTATGCCCCTAATTGATATATCTGCTTGACATAAAACTTATATGCCCATTGCCTTGAATTGCATGTTTCATATAGTTTTGAATGATCATATTTATATGATAGCATACCTTATCATGTTTTACTTTACATGATTAAATTTTTATATATAACACATGGTGCACATATATATTTATTTTTAGATGAGTGATTCATATGCTTCATCCCTTATATCAAAATGGGGCATATAGTGAGCTTGACTTAGAGATTCAAACCATGACAAAAAAAATACTTCATACTCTAGGTCAAAATATGTGCTCCAAATGGGATAAAATAGAAAAATTTATACATATGTGAATCATATGTTTGGCATTATACATGATTATGAGCAATTAGAACATTATATGACACTATGAGACAGATTATATGGGTCAAGTTGAGTAGATTTTTCAAATTTATGAGATTGAGTAGATTAAAGAATTGTTAACCAATTTTGGCTACCATAGGTGGGCTTAATAAAAAACTTGATGTTTTCACTAGGCCTCCATTTCCAAGGGGTCTAAATTAATGTCTTATATAATTTTAGCATTGTTTAAGGTATTCTTGAGAAAATTAAGGTAAAGTGTTTTCTTGGTGTCAAGCTTGTTTAAGTCATCCCTAGTGCAAACCCTTGTTAGAGGTCATTTGTGTCTAAGTCTAAAATTTTCATAATTTTAATGAATTAATTTAAATTCTAATAAAATTTCCTTATATGGACTAACATGTGTCAGATCACTTTAAGTCAGTTTCAACTAAGAAGAAGCAATTACAAGAGGTTGTCAATGCTAAAAGGAGGGTAGTCATTCACTTGTATGTACTTCTAAGGATCATTTTTAGGTTTAAATTCTTTAAAATAGTTATATTCATGTTACCTAGGTCAAATCCACTCTTAAAAATATTGCACAAGTCCAAACAAGGCAAAAAACACTTCTTTTCTCCCATCGAACTCTTGGCAAGCTCACAATGGCCAATTTCAAATGCATGGTGAGAGACTTGGAATGAATTATATTGGGTATTTAAATGGGTTATAATTACCTTAAAATTAATTTCCATAAATCTAAAATTAATTTATTCTCCTTTGTGAACAAATTTAAAGAAAGTAGGGTGGTCTAAAACCCTACAAAACCCCTACTAGCCTAGTTTTACCATTAAAATGATAGTTTGAAGCTCATTAGAAGCATGATATAAATTGGAAATGATATAAGGGTTCATAAAAATCATAATTAATGATTTTAAAAGAATCAATTGACATGTGTGATCTCAAAGAGACAAGAAATCCTCATCTTAGAGTAGTTTACAGGTTGTAGATAATGGAGTTCTTGATGTTTTGGGATATCCAACAGTTAAGAGTGTGTTGGTTAATTTATAAAAACTATTAAAAACACCATTTATGATATTAATTTCCATTAAATATTTATTAATACCTACATACACCAAAAATATTCTCAACATGATGGTAACCTATAGTTTTCCACAAATCATCCTCATTGATCAATGTGCAAACAAAGTCCTAGTAACTTGAGAGTCTTGTATTGCATGAAAGGAGTAATAAGTGGATTTTTTTGTGTGGTTTTTTATTTAAACCCATTAATATATCTTAAAATCATTATTATAACTTAAAAATTCAAAGATAAGTTATATTCTCATGATTCATCAAAAGACTATGTAGCCTACAAGTATAGGACATCAACATGGTTTTGGTTGTGAACCTAAAGAAAAAAATGAATGAATTGGTTTCATATAAATTTAAATATTATTATATTCATAAAATAACTCCAACATTATTTATCACTTCAACACCATCTACTCTAAATAAAACACACAATGACCTCAGGTTAGAAGATTATGTAAAAGTATGCCTATGCAAGAACTAATCAAAGAGACAACTCTTGCCTTGCATAAGAAGTATTAAGGTATAAAAATACATGAATATTGTTAGGATGTGGTGATAAATTTATTTTATGGTCATAATTATTAAATAATTAATTAAAAATATCTTATAATGAATAAAATGCAAACCTATAGATCTCCATTTCTAAGAAAGTGCAATGTACCTTATATGGGAAGTTGAGATTTGAAGACTAAAAGAGATATGAGAGATATGGGAAAGTAGTCTGGATAAGTGTGTATGATAAATATAAAAAAAAATATTATGATACTCACTTTTTATCTCTAATAAATATCATGCCAAGAATCATCACCTACAGGTCTACACCTTGGATATGAAGAAGTGTATCTTTGTGTTAAGTAGGAGTTTTGAAGGAAAAAGGACATTGTAATAAATATGGATAGGTTTCCAAGGATAATTTAACCTAATATAAATAAAATAAAACCATGAATATGTACAAATATTCTTTGAATAGAATCCATACGTAATGAGACCTATAGGCCTAATTGGCACCTACATGTCTATCTTCAAAAGTGTAAAGACAACATGTACTTTTACATTGATAATTGGGTTTTTGATAATCATGAAAGTAATTAGGAGTCTCAATACGGGTTTTAAAAAATAATTTAACCTTTTTATTATGAAATAAAAAATAAAATAAGGCCATTGGGGCCAGACTGGCCTAATGGCCCACAAACCCTTAAATTATGAAAATCAAGGTACCATACCTTTTGGAAGGTAAATAAATTTTGGAGATAATTAATGACCATGATATATAATATTAAATAAAAAAATTTAGGCTCCTCTAACCACAAAATTCACTTTTATGGGTTTTGGTCCAAAAATCCTCTCTCTCGGCCTCACATACAGTCCTATAGGCCTGAGAGACAGTCTTGATAAGCTCATAACTCCATGGAGGATGTGCATGGTGAAAAATGGTTATTTTAGGAGTTTTTGGATTTATACTAACTAAAACCCATGTCATTTTTTTGATGATTAAGGTCCTACATGCTATTAATAATCCTTAAGAAGGAGGGATAGTCCAAAACCATTTTTTGTATTATGAAGAATTCAAAAAGGCTTAGTTTTGTGCTTAGATCTTGTAAGAGAATTTGCATGGGAATTGAAGCTATTATCCATGGAATGGGACCCCTGTGTGATGAAAACTTGTGGCATTGGTTTATGTATTAAGGACCTCATCTTTATAAATCATTGTTAAGATGATAAGTCACTTTAAACCCTTATACGAGATTGATGGAGGTAAAGATCTTTCTAATGACATAAAATGCCATTAAATGGCCTAAAAATTACTTAAATGACATCTTCAAACCTATACACTTGAATGAGTCACTATCTCACACGTGTGAAGGACTTTTTTGTGGAAATGGCCTAAATGGTATTGTTACAGGAATATTTATGAGTGTGTAAAGTGGTGATAAGCCCTCAAATCAAGTAAAAAGGATTTGTAAGCCTGAGTATAGGTTCTATACCCCTTTATAAATCTCGTAAGATGGTACATGAGTTATTCAAGTCACTAATTTAGACCAAAAATGTGATTGTATTACTATCTTGCCTAAGAAGCCTAATTACAAACCTATGAAGGATTATGGAGATATTGATAGCTCTTGGAGCATCACTATTAGCACTAGTTTATACTCTTTGGATTAGATCATGAAAAATTCCAATCAGGTGACTATAAGTAGGATTGAACATGATATCTTAGTATATCATTGAAAAAACCTTGTGAGAGTTGTAGTGAGATTGATGGGTTTCAAGACACCTAATAAAACATGATTACCATTACCTTGTGAGAGTTGTAGTGAGATTGATGATAAATAATGTCATTTTTCACTTCTAGATAAGGAAGAGGGTGGTTAAAAATAAGGTTGATGAGTCATATAAGGAGTTGAATAGCCTCTTCTACACCATTCCTTTATAATATCATCATAAAGTAGCCAACACATGTCAAGGAGATGGATAAAACTAACCTGAGACTTTCCTCTTTAACTATAATTGATTTGGATGAAGTGACACTTTCCATTTGAGTTACCCCTATGCCTCTTTCTCTCTCATACACACTTCCTCTTATTTATGCATTCTTGAATGGCTTGTTATGGATCATCTACCTGATAATGGTGAATACCTACTCATTTTTATGCCTTTCATCAATAATGATACTAGTTTTACCTCCTTATATGACTATATTTATTATGTATGTATGAATAGTTGATCTTTTTAATTGATTTTCTTAATCTTATTTGACATGTTATCCTATTATAGCACCTATATGCAGTTTAAAATCTTCTCTTGTAGGTTATGTGAAGTGTTCAAATAAATTTTAATGGTTGAGTGTGTTTACTTATTCATTAATGTCATTTTAGACCTCTTGATTAGTCCTCCTAGCCTAAACAACCATCATAATGTCCATATTGAAACGTTGATGTAAGAGATTTAAATTGGGAGTAGTGTATGTTCAAATTAATCTCATGGTATACATGTGCACATGAATTTGATTTGTAGTGATCAATTAGTTTGGTTTATCACCTCCTTAGATTATTTTTGGTTATCTCTAACCCTTTCCTTTGTAAGCAATAGGTCTAGTAGTAGTTTTAAGGTGATAGCATCAAGGGAGCTAACCTTATCTAGATATTCACCTCATTGATTAAGCTACCCATAGCTTAGAGGTGTCTCCATGCTATCACTTAAATGAGGAGGCTTAAACAACCTCATCAAGGGTGAAACTTTTGTTGATAATAATAACATTATATGACATTAACATAGATAAATTATGGCATTCCATATACTTTGAGGTATATATGGATCATATTTTGGGCATGCAAGCACTTTTTCCCTATATTATGAATTGATGGGAATGAAGGTACTAAAAAATCACTTTGCGTCTATTTTACTTCTATAATGTTTGACCCTTTACATATGAACCTATTTCAAGGTTTTATTTTTGACTTATGAACCTATTTTGGGGTGTCATTTAGACATACAAACGTATTTCAGGGTTCCACATTTACATATGAACTTGGATTTCAGGTTGTAATAAAATAACTATGATGATATTTAAAGTAGTGAAATTGATTTTTATGTATTGCTCTACTTCTAACACATCTCCTTTTTTAATGGTTGTTGAGGCATTTATACTCATCAACTCATGGTTTCAATAGTTGCATCTCCCTGGTATATAACCACCCATGGCATTTATAAACAAGTTCCATAAGAGGGAACTTGGTTATCATACCCACAAGTGTATGCATTCCTTATCTTTTCAATCACAAATAATTCAATGATTCTAATTATTTCAACTTTTCTATCATAAATGGACATTGATCTATATGTGTTTCCTTTTAGGTTTTGTATGGAGAAAATGCAACATTTGGGGCATACTTATCAACACTAAGTGTGGTTCATCATAGGTACCAAATGTATTGTTATATTATACTTTTACTATATAATTTTAAATATATGATTAAAATGGGGGAATTTGTAGACACAAAAATTTGGTATTGTACACTTTGACAACATCAACTTTGGCATAATTTGATATATTTGGACTTTGTGTACACATTTATTCCTTGTGTATATTTCCCCCTATACGACTACCCACTTGTTGTCTTGGTCAACCTAATTTAATAAATACACATATTTAGGGTTACCCTATTCTATGTAAAAACCTTCTAGAATCTTAAATAGACTATCTCCATATCTCATATCATTGACTTTCACTCCCAAGACAATACCAATAATATTCAGATAATTATAATTTTTCATAGGTGTGTGCCTTAGCTAGTAGTGTCTAGGAACACTCAACAACTATTTTTAAAACTGGGAAGTCTTCCTTATGTTAGCCTAGACACGTTTCATAGGTCACTCATAGTGGGAAATATCAAAGAGTCAATTATAAATAAAAATAGATCTTGAGTTTATACTCACTTGGCCATGACCTTGATAAGTCCTAAAAATATTATAAATAAATTAGCACTCTTTTAAGACATTATCATCAATTCATACATATTTAAATACCCCTTGAAATAATAGTCATAGATCTAGGTTTACATACAAATTTAGTCAAATTTTCATGGTGCCAAGTGTCAAAATCTAAGCATTTCATTGCATTCTAGACTGATCATAATGATGCATACACGTGTTTAGGTAGGACAATTATGTGCAATTTGATAGCTCTTCAAAATATTGCAAAGTATTAAACACTTTGTCACTCATCTATGAGTGGTTGGGAGTATCAACACATAAGAACGAAGGTAGATAAACACACAAGAGTCATCTATAGAGGTACGTGTAGTGTTCTAAGGCATCACAGACTTGTACAGGCATCACTATTGATAGGGCCTATATAGTACAAGTCATTATAGGGGTCTTAATTTCACCAACAAAATATACATAGGGTTTGAGCTCTTATTTCCTAATATGAGTACTTAAAAAATAAACATGAATAATTTTCATAAATAGTAACAAAAATAGTGAGCAATATAATATTATAATAAGTTAAATACCTCTCTTCCATAATGCTTTGTCAATTTATAACATTTTAAGTACAATATCAATCTACCCTTTTACAATCAAGTTTGTAAGATTATTGCCCAATTTTTCATAATATGAATATTCATAGTTTTATTTTACTTAGATCATATTAATCACAAAATAAGTAAAATAGTTGCAAACTTACGTAAAAATAATTAAATGATGTAAAATCATAAATTATAAAATGGTGTTCAAATTTTTTGAAATGCCCATGAATCTACTTGATCATGTGTCTTCATTTCTTGAGCATGTAAATGCATAGCATTTCATTAATTATGTTTTGGGATTTAGTCTAGTGAGGATCAAATGTGAACAAATACATAGTTCACATAGAGAAATTTGATGGATAGGTGAGAAGAGGATAATGAATGCATAATAATGTACAATGAGTAATTTTTTTAATGCTCATTTTGTGTAAAATATAAATAATTATAAGATAATATATAACAAAGTCAAACCTTATTTCTTTTATCTTATTGGCCACAATAATAAACATATATTCTTAGCATATGACCATAGATGATGTTGAATGGTAATAGTTGCACATCTATAATCAATTCAAATCTTAAATAAAATATATTAAACCAACTAGGATATAGGAATTATAATTAGATTAATAAAGTGATCCAACACCCCCTTTAACTTCAAGTTAGGGAGGTTTAAATAAAAAAACATGATGCTTAGAATAATTTGAAATATATGTCTTAGTAACTAGACCTGATGAGGTACCTATGTATAAATATCAAGATAACACAGTGTAATTCCAAGTGTTCATATAAACACCAATCCATCTTGTTAGAATACATGGATGTCAAATTGTTGTAACTACCAAGTCAAACTAAGAAGTGGTGTTTTATATGAGGCTCACTTAAAAGAAACATTGATCTCAAGAAAGCGGGTAGAAAGCACCCAGGGAAGCATTACACACCCGTGCCCACACAATACTAAACTAGGTGGAAGATGGTGATAATAATGTATGTCTTTCATCAAGTGATAGAAAGGAACTAAAACATGTGACAAGTTACAAAAAGTTAAATCAAGAGGAGAGGACTTAAATAGGTCCAAAGTGATGGGAAAATCGACCAACTTCTTCTGAAGTGCTTCAATAATATTCTAGTGGGGATACCTAATTAGTGTCATGAAATAAATTTCACTAAGCTATTTTGAAGAAGTGCATTCCATAAAACTACAAGGTGGGCATAATCCACACTCATACAACATTATGTAAAAATGGAGTGAACACCTAGTAAAAAACTCATAATATATGCAAGAGTGGTACAATTCCATTGGTTGAACATCAAAATTTTACTAAAGCCCTTCCACATTGAGAGGCCAAGAGTTAAATTCTCCCTTAGAGAGAATTTTTTTACTATTTCAAGGGTACCAAACATTTATTTTTCAAAATAAATTATATTATATCTAAGGGGATACATTTTTTTATAAGGGGACATTTTCAACTTGGTGGTTTTTTACAGCGCTATTATAATAATGTCACTTGGATCATTTTTGGCAACAATGTTTTAATTGCATTTGGAAAATTCAATTTACCTTTTTTATCTTATTTTTTAAGACTAAAGGGTGGTGTAAATATTTCATTTCTACCACTTTGGTGTCATCAGTAATTATTGAACTGATTTTCAAGTACCAAATCATGTAAACATCTAAAATCATCAAAATAACTATAATTTTTATCTTGAATCATGATAACACATCCTTAATATGTAAAATGTATCACAACATGACATTAAATTTATCAATAAAATAATAAATCAATTAGTTGCTTTGATAATGTTATCCTAGTTCAATTAAATTAGATGATCAAATCAAGATGGAATTACAAAATTTACCACATTATCTTAATCACTTTTAATTAGCTAATTGACTTTGGTTAGATAATTAATCAATGATTAATAGGAAATCACATGAAATGCACATGTCATATTTATCAAATTCAAATAAATCCTAATTTCCTACATCATCCACCCACTTATCAATTTAAAAATCATATTTCAAAAGTCAAAGTGTCCTTCATGAGTAAAATTCAATGTAAAATAAGAAGTGTGCAAGCAATGTTTATGAAATGCACTTACACACTCTAAACTATCATGAATATATCTTCTTACAAGTTCTTACACACTCCATGTCATATCATTTAATGTTTATATTTCACTATAGGATTGATCCTCCACCATAGATATTCATCTTCATCTAAGATCAATGGTCACAACTTATCCTAAAAATATATAAATGGAAGGGGCCCCTTCCATTCTCAACAAGATTCCAATTGATAATCAAATGTTATTTAAGTCTTCACATAAATCTTAAATCATCATCATCATTCATCATTCAAACTTCAATAGTGCAAGGGGAGATGTTGTTGGATTTCCCATGCAGCTTACACAAGCCTT
This sequence comes from Torreya grandis, assembly GCA_037957365.1. Taxonomy (NCBI): domain Eukaryota; kingdom Viridiplantae; phylum Streptophyta; class Pinopsida; order Cupressales; family Taxaceae; genus Torreya; species Torreya grandis. Next base: position 675,660 of record JARHVA010002341.1, read on the forward strand.
TCCAATTACACCCTAGATCATCATAAATTTTGGCAAGAATATTTCAAAGAAAGGTATAAAAATTGGGTTTGCTTGCATGTTTATTTTATTTCTTCTTATTCTTATTGATTCTAAGGGCACATGCTTATGTTAGAGGTAGGATTTCAATTTGTGTTTTATCTTATACTAATGGATCTAACTTTTGTCTCATGTTGTTACATATGGCATGTTTGGTGAGACTCGAACCCCCAATAAAATTTTACATCTTTTCATTCTCTTTATAGTCCAAAATCCAACTCTGATTTTTGCTAAAAACTCCTTATTTTCCCTAAAATCTCCTAAAGTTTTTTCCCAAATTGCTAGAAAAAATGCTTTATGTAAATGTGAAAATATGGTTTCAAAAATGGAATAAATGCACTACACATTATCAAAAATACCTTTCTAACTATGTTTGCATGGATCAAAGAAAACACTTTATAGATTAGTGAAATAGTGGTGTATAATGATAGAATCATGTAGGATCTTGTTGATTATCTAGTTCACGATATCAATGAAAATGTGGTTAAGGATTTCAAAAATGCTTTATATATTAGTGATATCATGACTATTAATAGCAAAAATATAGTTTTATACTTTTTTTTTCTATATTTTTTGTAGTAGAAGAATCATTGTTCATAATAGATAAATTGTAATTTGTAGTAGAGAAAATGTTGTTTGTAGTAGTGTTATTACTAATGTAATAGAGAAATCATTATTTCTATTTTTGTCTTTATTTTATATAAAAAGGTAGAATAATTATTTAGTAGTGATATCACAATGAGTATCAATAAAATCACCGTACTAGTAAAATAATGAAATTGCTTTATGGAACAATTGAATAGACCTATGGAATGGCGACAATGTCTTATAGAATAGCAAAATCACATATTAATATAATTTAATACTCCCCTTGAAAAACCAAACCACTTGTCAAAAAATAAACCTAAACTAATAATATATTCTCTTATCATTCTTCCCTATTCAAAGTCAAAATCAATCAAAGAAGACACTCATAAAACTTGATTTTGGTGCTCTAAAAAGAATAAACACTTGAAATGGGTGCTTAAAACAAATTTTGTTATATTGTTTTGAGTGTTTTATTGTGTGTTTTCAATAACCTAAGTGTGTATGCTCTCCCCTTACCCAATTTTCAGATTATGGGTGATCAAAAACACTTTGGTTATCTTCCTAAAGAGAATTATTTGTATTCTCTCATCTTTCCCCTTGTGGGATTATAATGATCATAAATAGACTATATTCATTTTTATTTTTAGCCATGTGAGCTAGACCTTGATCACCAACTACAATTATTTAGGATGTAGTGATTGGTATTTCATCCCCAATTGTATGTACCAACCCCATGTTTCAAAGATGTATTTAAATTTGGAAGGATTTTTCACTATTAGCTAAGTGGTTGTGTGTTTTAATTGCACCATGAAGTGAGGAGCTTTGTGTATACACATAATATTTTCAACTTTTATCAAATAATGATGCTTCCTATCTTTCAAGAACCCATACAACTTAATCTCTCTGAGTGCATGCCTTAAGGGGTGCAAAGGTAAAGGGGTGGGTAGACCATTGGTGTTTGTTAGCAATATTGTCCCTAATTACCACTTATTACCAATCCAACTATCTCTTAAAACCATTCCCTAAGCTATTACGCCTCTTTTGCATACTCTTATATTATTTTCCCTCTTTCTATTATTCTTTTCCTCACCTTAAGCCCATTTTGATAGTATGATGTACTAGGTTGATTGGGTCAACCCTATACTATTTTGGGTAAAAAAAATTTAGAGTCTAGGTCGGCTCTTGGCCAACCTAGTTTTTAACCTAGTGATTTTTTGTCCATAATTATACTAGGTCGATTGGGTCAACCCTATCAAGGAATTTTTTTGAAAGGGTTTAAGGTTAAATCTACCTATATATAAAAGATCATTTAATTATTATTTAACAATGAACAAGAGTTATTATTCACTTGTGCTTATTTACAATCTGCTCTTCCACCATTCTACTTGAGGAGTCTTATCTTAGGGTTTCTACTTAAAAAATATAGTCTTGTGGAGAAGTCTTGGATGCTTTGGCCTATCTTAGTGATCCTTACAAACCACAACAGCCTCTTGTGAAGACTCTTTGGCTAAGGGAGAGATTGAGTCTTAACAGGTTCATCTTTTAGGTAAGTATTCTCTAGCTTTGTTCCTTTCTTTAGTAGATAGAAGTAGCATAAGTATTGGCTTCGAATAATATTACTCTTATTCTTCATGTATTAGGGTCTTAATCATACATAGCTTAATTAAGATTCTCATATACATGTTTGTTTGTTTAATAACCCCCATATTGTGCCACAAGCTTTGGTGAGCACTAAATTAAATTACTTAACTTTACTTGTTATTAGTTTAGTGAAATATGAAAACATAAGACCTATCTAGGTTTATTTCATGATTATGCTTGACTAGAGGATTTATAACCCTCCCTAGCATCATGTATTATAATAAGAGATCCCCTAATTGGGTCTAGTGTATCCCCATATTGGTCATGTTCTCAATTATCTAATGTATCCCCAATCATAAGTATAAGTATGATCTATCTTCTCTGAGTTAGGATTGATTTATAGATATGATACATTTTTTATTGTGTACATTCTAGTAAACCTGACTTGAATCTAACCCTTGTAAGTTTTATTTCATGTTTTTCATTATTTTATCATTTTATTTATTATTTTTCTATATTTGTGATATTAGGTCGATAGTGACAGTATAGTTTCTAACTTCTATGCATAGTTTTAACACACAGTTGCATCAATATGACTATGTTTTATTTGTGTAAATTTTTCATCAAGTATAGGTTATTAGGTTGACTCTATCAACATAGTACACTTTTTGACTTCTAAACAGACTTCTAAGTCAACTATGTCAACACAATACACTTATAGACTTATAGAAAACATACTAGGTCGACACTATTGGCATAGTATTCTTTACAAGTTTTAGCAAATAGGAAACTACAAAACTAGATCAACCCAATTGACATAGTTGGAAGAATTTTCAAGTATTAATCAAGGAACTTCAAAAATAATCTCACTTTCATCTGTATCCTCCAACCAACAAAGGTTCCTTTCTCTCTTTTTCTATCATTTTTATCATTCATTACAGTTTTATTTTTCATAGTTTACAATCTTTAAAATTGCCCCTATACAGCAAACTAGGTCCACTCTGTCAACCTAGTTTTGTATTATATCTTCTATCTGGAGACTAGGTCAACACTATCAATGTAGTTATTTAATAGACCCTTAATTTAGTAGTATAATAATGACATTTTTTACTCTATTATGTAATCTTTGCATATGTTTTCATCTAATCTGACACTTTACTATATTTCAAATTTGGAATTAACACTTTTATGCTAGTAATTAGCTCACACTTTAATTTTTAATTGCTTGTATGATTAGAATAAATCACATAGTCAAATTAGGTGGATTTTTAATATACCATTTAGTTTCACTATTTTCTATTTTCTTGCACACACTACCAAATCATATAATCTTAAAATACATTTAAACATTTATCTACCCAAGGCCTGCCTATTTGGTTTTCATTACCAAAGGGGAAGTTGACTTGGTTTTTTGTACAAGTATAAACATGTATTTAATGGTATATATTGTCAAATCACCTAACACCCTTATCACTATAATGTGTGAAGTGAGGGGGTAGGCCCTAACACCAAGCAAGTACCATTGCCAACATAAATCCCTTTCAGCCTAAATGTTTTGAAACCATCTATAGATTACTTTTTAGTTCCTTGCTTACAGCTAACTTCTTATCACACTTAAACTCATACTCTAATAATATAATAACATTCAGGATAACCATTTAGTTAGCATTTACTTTCCAATTTAACTAATTATTTTTTGCTCAATTGTATATTGTATGGCAAAAACTTGCATTGGCCAATGTTGGTGTAATGTTTTATGATATGTGACTTAATTGGATCATCCTCATAAATCTAATTGATTGTGTGTTTTTTTCACTTCTTTCTTTCAAAATTACTTGCAAAATATTTCATGTTTTAGTACACAGTCATTCTACTCAATACAGTCTCTTACAGATTGTTTGTTTTCCCTACCTGTAGTACTAGGTCAACCCTATCAGCACAATACTCTTTTCTAATTTATATGATACAATACTAGGTTGACCCTATCAATTTTATATCTTTTCTACCTATTTTTTTCCTAGGTTACAACACTAGGTCAACCCAGTCAACTATGTATCCCTATCTTCTCAATTTCCATCCCCTATTTTCTATACTAGGTTGACCTAGTTGACTTTGTTCTCTTACTACTTTCTTTTTCTATCTAACTCAGTTATTTGTTTATCTTCCTTAGCATTTTGTTCATTTATCTTAATTCATCATGAGGTCCCCTATCATAATCTTCTTGGACAACCTAAATACATTTAGATACTATATGGGATGTTCATTTTTCCCTCTTTTTTCCTCCCAAGAGAACCATCACTCTTAGGGTACCTCTTCCCCTTGTTTTATGGCTTGTAACATGATGCAAATCACACCTTAAGATGAATTTGATGGGTATGACCCTTTACATACCTATCAAGATACTTCTCATCTTCAAAACCTTCAAACTAATGTGGGAGCAATTAACACAAGTTTAATCAATAATCCCACTAATAATCCATCTACTAATAACCCTCCCCCTAATACCAATTCAAGGAGTGCCCCTACTAACACTAACCCACCTATTGATACAAATTAACTAATTTCACAAGTCATACAACAAATGAACATAATGCAAACTTCTAACACCTCTCAAATGATGCAACTCCAACATCATTTGATTAATATGGATAATCAACCTCTGACTATCCATCCTCAAGCTAATCCCAATTATATTCCTCCACCTCTTAGAGATGCCTTAGGCAATGTTATTCTTCAACCTATAATGAATTAAAAAATGCTTCAAAGTATTCAAAATAATCCTTTATCTCCCTTAATTATGTCTATTGATATTGGTAACATATCTCCAACTATCAAGTATGACATAACTAAAGACCCTACCTCATTTCTCAAAGCCTTTGAAAACCTTTACAAAAAGTAGATCCAAACTAATACCTTTGCCATGACTAAACTCTTAATCAAAACCTTTATTGGTGATGTATTAGAATGGTACAACCAAATTCTATAGCATTCCATTTGGCAACTTGAATATATGGTCAATCCATTAGTTAAAGATTTTCAACACAATGTATTTCCCAAAAATTGTCTTAGTCACTTCACTAATGCCAAGCAATATCCCATTGAATCAGCTCATGACTTTATCAAAAGATGGAAATCATTAGCCCATAAAGCTGAACATAACATTATTGATGATAATTTGTTTAAACTCTTTATAACTACCTTGACTCCTCTTCAATATAAAGTTTGAACTTTTACTCCCCAAACACTTAATGAAGCTCTTAACCAAGCTAAACATCAAGACTTTCTCATGGAGCAATTTTAACCTAATCCTAAACTCCTTAAAGGATATTTTCAAACATCTACTAATACTATCAATGGAAATACTCCTCAAACCAAACTAGGAGTTACCAAAACTGACATTCCTTCATCTTCTCACACACCACTCATGGTACAACAAATGAAATAATTTTTATCACCCTCTAAACCTTTCACTTATCCTAAAAATCCTCCTAAATGGTATGACCCTAATTATTTTTTTTGGTTACACACTGACATTGGTCACTCCCATGAATATTGTAGAGGGCTCACTAAATTTGTTGTATCATATATGCTTGGTGATTCATTTAATCATGAATCCATGATCAACCTTTGTCATCAAGAGTACACTATTGCTTCTCAAAAATGATAGGTTTCCAAAGCTTCTACCTCAAATAACCAAAAATCTTTTTCCACCACTAATAATCAAGAAAATAGAAAGGATGTTTATGTTATCGATGCTGACTATGACTAATAATATAATAACTCTCAATATGTTAACACCAATAAGATCAATTATCATCACAAGACAACTCACAAATATCCTGTTACAAAGCCTAAGAAACCATTTGTGGAAGAACAACTTCTTAAAGATACTAAAACAACTAATCTAGCGTCAAAAACCCATGAGGAACCACTTCCTCCTTCCTAAACCCCAACCACTTATATTCCTTCAAAATCTACCTTACCTCCTAAACATCATTTTGGTTCTTCTTCTAAATCTAATTGGAACTTTCTTGAAGAACTTCACTCTATGCCTTGCAATATTCCACTTATGGATTTAGTTCATACATCCCCTTATCATCGCAAGTTCCTTATGTAATAATTACAAGAAATTAAAGATCCATCTCCTATAGATGAAGAACCACCTTTTATTAAACCTCAACCTACCAACGTACATACCATTAAAACCTTGTGTCCTTCTTCCAAGCCTTCTATTTAATTTCTTGAAGAAGACATGATCAATGATGAAATCCTTTTTTGTGCTAATGATATACCATTATTCATTAAAATAGCCATTAAAAATTACCCTTATTCATAAATTTCTAGTTGATGAAGACTCTGGTATTAATGTGACATCTTTGTGGCTTATCCAATAACTTGGTTATAACAGGGATCATCTCAAGCAAACTCACCTTACATGTCATGGATTTTATAAGACTAATCAAAATCCACTTGGTTGTATTTGGTTTCCCCTAACAATTAGACCTAAGATCATTTCAACTAATATTATGGTCCTTGATTTACCCTTATATTATAACCTACTCTTTCATTACCCTTGGACTCATCTAATGAGGGCCATTGCTTCTTTTGGTATCCAATGCATCAAATTATTACATAATGGAAAATGATATAAGCATGAGTTTGATCCCAACACTTAGAGTATTCAACTTCCTAATCCAAAATCTCAGTACTACCATTCCTAAGATCAATAGTGCTCCTTTACCTGAGTTCATCAATATTAATCCTAATTTACAAGTCACTCTTATCAATTCAGATGATGTCAACCCTAATGATTTGCAACATACTTACAATATTACCAAGCTACCTCCCTACATTTCAGAGTGGCTTCCTCCTTTATTACCTTAGGACTATACTATTCCCCTCATTAATGATATTACTAATTTTCCTCCTCCATGCAATTCTCAAGAGCCTTATTTACCTGAAATGCCTTCACTTCTAATGACTTAGAGTGGCCAAATTATTTCAAGATCCTCTCATATATATGTACATACAATCAGTAATATTGGCGTTTTACCTTCTAAAACTCCCCATAAATCTCAAGCATGTATAATTTCTCCAACATATGATGATAATTACATAATGTCCCAACCTCAATATTATGACTTAGATGTTCAACATTATCAAAAAACCTTATCTCAAATACATTATTTTATTTGGGAAGTTCATACCATTTTCATGAATCATGACATCGATCACGAAGGTTACATGCCTCCTTCCAATTCTCTACTTCTTGAAACTCTTTGGGTGGTATAACAAATCATATATTCCAAACCTTTGGAGATTATAGCATCTTTTCTAACACCTATGTATCCCATCACTATATCATATCCTTCCCCCATCAATAAAAATAACAATATACCAATCCTTTTCGGTCCATCTACTTCTCCTACTCCTGAGATTACACTAGATGCCAAGGCCACTAATATTCATTAGATATATTATAAATATGATCACCATGGTAATAAAATTTTAGATCTCAAATTATATGTTCAGTATTATGGTCTTATTCCCACCTTGCCTAGTGATGAAGCCATTATTGAAATACTTCATGCCTGAGAACCTCAACTTCCTCACTAACATCATAAACTTAGATATTTTAAAACCAAAACCCCTTGTTTCAACAACTTCATTGCTAGAATTTATCCTAAAGCTAATCCAATTTCTTATTTACCTAATACACCATACCATTTATAAGATGGTAATTCTATGCTTATCAAAGAAACCACTTGCATTGAATATGGCACTCCATCCTACCCTCAACTAATTTTAGTTTCTCATAAAATATCACCTATCGAGTATGAGTATGATAACTTTAACTTATTTTTTGACATATATCATGAGATCTTCATGTGGTCCTATGAGGACATGCCTAGTATTGACCCTAGAATTATGGTGTATAACATCATTACTTATCTTGATGCTAAGCCTATGCATCAAAATCAAGGAAATTTCCACCTAAGGTTTCCACTTTATGTCATAAGGAAATCATCAAGATTATCGATGTTTAATTTATCAAAATAGTGGACTATTTAAAATGGGTTTCTAACATAGTTCCCATTCAAAAAAGGTCACCATGGTCATTTGCATTTGTATTGATTTTCATAATCTTAATCTTGCTTGTCCCAAGGATAATTTCCATTTACCTTTGATAAATGCCATTATTGATTCCATAGCTGATTATAATATGTTATCTCTTATGGATGGTTTCTTGGGCTACAATCAGACTCATATCACCCCAGAGAACCAACATAAGACCACTTTCACCATGAAATAGGGCACCTATTATTATGTCAAAATTACATTCAACCTCAAAAATGTGGGAGCCACTTACAAATGAGAAATGACTCATATCTTTCATGATATTATCCAAAAAATTATTGAAACATATGTGGATGAGCTCATTGTTAAATCTAAAATTCATAAGACTCATCTTTTTGATCTTTCCATAATCTTTAGTCATCTTCTCAAATATCAAGTTAAACTAAATCCTTAAAATGTGTCTTTGGTGTCACATCTATAAAATTATTAGTATTCTTAGTTTCTCTCTATGGCATCAACATTGACCCAGCTAAGATTAGCATTATCATCAACATGCCAATTCCTCATTCCATTCCAGACATTCGTACTTAGGCAAACTTGGGGCAATTATATGTTTCATCCTTGAAATGGCTTACCACATCCACTCCAATTTTATTTTTAAGAAAGGTGATGACTTAGAATGGATGGACCCTTGTCATAAATCATTTGATAACATGAAACAATCATTGCTTTACCTACCTACGCTTTGTCTTCCTTCCTTCTTATGATTGCCCTCTAATTTTGTATACTTCTTCCACACCTATATCAGTTGGGGTAATGTTTTCCCAACAATATGAAACTACAATATAGTAGTTTATCTCCTATATTAGTCAAGGCCGCATCAATTATGAAAAATGTTATACAAAATTTGAATGTGATTGCCTCACTATCTATTTCACAACTCAAAATCTTCAACATTACATGCTTTACCAGACCACTTATGTCATCCTTCTTTTTGATCCCTTTCATCAATTCTTCTCTAAAGCCTTTCTTCTTAGAGATATAATTGGTGAATGGATGGTCCTCCTTATGGAATTTGATCTCTACATCATAACTCAAAAATATGTCAAAGGACAAGTCATAGTTGATCAACTTACTGCTACTATTATGTCATCTACTAATCACCTTCAAGATAGTCTTCTAAAAAATAATATTATCTATATCAAAGGTTTAAATCAATCTATTTCACTTAAATATTACTTTCATAACTTTATCTATGATCTTGAAATAAGTAATCTTGATGAATCCGCTATTCCCCCGATACTACTAAACCAAAACTAGTTATCAAAGAACTTTCAGAAATTAATGTCAACTTGCATGAGGATACTTGAACCCTTCACTTTGATGGAGCTAAATACATTCAAGGATTTTGGGCAAGTTGTATTCTTACTAGTCCTCTTTGAAAAATCATCCCCTTTAGCTTTTCACTTAACCTTTGACATCACTAATAATATGGTAAAGTACAAAGCTCTATTATTAGGCATGAGAGTTAATCTCGATTTAGACATCCAATACCTACATGCCTTAAGTGATTCTTAGCTTATTTTTCATAAATTCAATGGTGATTATCAATGCAAAAGTGAAATATCATCACTTATCATCATATTCCCTTGATTCTTCAGCATCTCTTTTTCATCCACACCAATTTTCTTTCTGATCCCACTTTTCTTATCTAAATAAGAAAATATCCATCCTCTACTCAACCACAAGATTCACTTATCTGCCACATTGAGGCTATCACTATTCAACAAAACTTGTGGTATAAATACATCATTCAATTCTTGGAACACCAAACTTATCTTCCTAACTTAGATTCTCATGAAAAGACTTGCATTCATAAACAAGCTTTTAAGTATGTATTTTGATACAAAATCCTTTGTTATCATAATGTTGAAGGTACATTTCTATATTGTGTTATGAAATATGAGTTCCTTCCTCTCCTTGAATAAGCTCATGGGGAATTTACAATGACCACTATAGAGGATATGTTACATCCTACAAATGACTACATATGCGATATTTTTGGCCCACTCTTGAAAAGGATGCTATCGAATTCACTAAAAAGTGTACTCCTTGCCAACTTCATGAAGAGCTAATTGACTCACCTCCAATCGAGATTCAAACTATAAAATCTCCCTAGCCATTCCATTCCAGACATTCATACTTAGGCAAACTTGGGGCAATTAGATGTTTCATCCTTGAAATGGCTTACCACATCCACTCCAATTTTATTTTTAAGAAAGGTGATGACTTAGAATGGATGGACCCTTGTCATAAATCCTTTGATAACATGAAACAATCATTGCTTTACATACCTACGCTTTGTCTTCCTTCCTTCTTATGATTGCCCTCTAATTTTGTATACTTCTTCCACACCTATATCAGTTGGGGTAATGTTTTCCCAACAATATGAAACTAGAATAGAGTAATTTATCTCCTAGATTAGTCAAGGCCACATCAATTATGAAAAATGTTATACAAAATTTGAATGTGATTGCCTCACTATCTATTTCACAACTCAAAATCTTCAACATTACATGCTTTACCAGACCACTTATGTCATCCTTCATTTTGATCCCTTTCATCAATTCTTCTCTAAAGCCTTTCTTCTTAGAGATATAATTGGTGAATGGATGGTCCTCCTTATGGAATTTGATCTCTAAATCATAACTCAAAAATATGTCAAAGGACAAGTCATAGTTGATCAACTTACTGCTACTATTATGTCATCTACTAATCACCTTCAAGATAGTCTTCTAAACAATAATATTCTCTATATCAAAGGTTTAAATCAATATATTTCACTTAAATATTACTTTCATAACTTTATCTATGATCTTGAAATAAGTAATCTTGATGAATCCACTATTCCCCCAATACTACTAAACCAAAACTAGTTATCAAAGAACTTTCAGAAATTAATGTCAACTTGCATGAGGATACTTGGACCATTCACTTTGATGGAGCTAAATACATTCAAGGATTTTGGGCAAGTTGTATTCTTACTAGTCCTCTTTGAAAAATCATCCCCTTTAGCTTTTCACTTAACCTTTGACATCACTAATAATATGGTAAAGTACAAAGCTCTATTATTAGGCATGAGAGTTAATCTCGATTTAGACATCCAATACCTACATGCCTTAAGTGATTCTTAGCTTATTTTTCATAAATTCAACGGTGATTATCAATGCAAAAGTGAAAATATCATCACTTATCATCATATTCCCTTGCTTCTTCAGCATCTCTTTTTCATCCACACCAATTTCTTTCTAATCCCACTTTTCTTATCTAAATAAGAAAATCTCCATCCTCTACTCAACCACAAGATTCACTTATCTGCCACATTGAGGCTATCACTATTCAACAAAACTTGTGGTATAAATACGTCATTCAATTCTTGGAACACCAAACTTATCTTCCTAACTTAGATTCTCATGAAAAGACTTGCATTCATTGACAAGCTTTTAAGTATGTATTTTGATACAAAATCCTTTGTTATCATAATGTTGAAGGTACATTTCTATATTGTGTTATGAAAGATGAGGTCCTTCCTCTCCTTGAATAATCACATGGGGGCATTTACAATGACCACTATAGAGGATATGTGACATCCTACAAATGACTACATATGGGATATTTTTGGCCCACTCTTGAAAAGGATGCTATCGAATTCACTAAAAAGTGTACTCCTTGCCAACTTCATGATGAGTTAATTGACTCACCTCCAATCAAGATTCAAACTATAAAATCTCCCTAGCCATTCTCCATTTGGGGATTAGATCTCATCATTAAATTACCTCACTCTCAAAATGATCATGTCTTTATCATCACCGCTACCGAATACTTTACCAAATGGGTTGAAATTATGCCCCTTGTCAATGTCACTAGTAACACCATCTCCAAATTCATTCTTAATTAAATCATTTTCCACTTTGGTTTTCCCCATATTATCATTTTAGACAATTGTGGTGACTTCAAAAATAAGGATGTCAAATAGCTTTGTGCAAAATTTAAGATAAATCACAAATTTTCCACACCTTATCATCTGTAATGTAATGGTCAATCTAAGAACACAATCAAAATTCTTAAAAAAATCTCTAAAAGATAATTCATGAAACCCACATAGATTGGCATCTTCATCTTTATCCTGCTCTTTGGGCCTATCAGAATAGCATATGTACTAACATGAGGGTAATGCCATTTTTTTTAATCTATGGTTCTGAGTCAATCCTTCCATTATAAGTTGATCTTCCCTCTCTCTGTATATCTCTTTATGGTATCATCCCCAATGAATAATTATGTGAAGCATGCCTTGATGCCCTTGATCTCTTTGATGAACATCATCTTTTTACTTTGTAACATAATCACTAATACAAGGCTCGTATTACCAAACAACATAACAAACATGTTAAAATTCACACATTTAATGTTGGTGATCTTATCCTTAAATTAGACTACACTCATGACAAAGAAGGTAAATATGCCCAAAAATGGTGGGGCCCTTATTTAGTTAAAGATATTCTTGGTCCAAGCACCTATCACCTTCAAACCAATGAAGGCCATGTTTTCAAAAATCCCACTAATGTACAATTCCTTAAGAAGTATTTTGCCTAATTCTTCCCTTTTTCATGCTTTCTATATGCTATCTCTCTAACACTTTTTGAAGGATAATTATACAGGTCTCTCCCTCTGTAGCAGTTCTCTCTTTTTACAAAACTTAGTCCTTTATTTTTTGTCTTTTAATTTCCATTTTTTTCATGAGATTTATTATAAAACCCCAAATAGGACATGTTCTTCCTTATGATGTACCATAGTTTCTTTATTTTCATACTTTTTACACACTTTTTGGCACCCCTTAGACTTCTCTTTTGTGAGTGGCAGTGTAGACCATGGATAGGACCTGGCCTTCCTCATAAATACCATATTTTTCTTATCTCATTTATTTTTCACATGCTTTTTGACACCCTCACAGGTTTCTCTTTTATGAGTTGTAGTGTAAGACCATGGATAGGACCGGACCTTCCTCATAAAATTAATATCTTGTCATTCTTTTTTTAGAATGTGTTTTTGATCTTTGTTCTCAGATTTAGCTTTTGCTTATTTTGGTAGATGGAATTTACAAAACAACTTGTGTTAGCATGCTTTCCTCCATTTCACTCATTCTTATGATAAGGAATCACACTTTTCTATCATTGAATCCATTTTCTTCCATTTATCACATTTTTTGCAATTTGAAGTAATTTAAATTGTTCCATGTGACATTCCTCTTAATTTCCTTTCTTTTCACTCCACATTAGATAAAATAAGATTGAAGTCAAGATAGCACATTTATTTTACCTAGATTTATGAGAATCTTAGACACTATGATCTTTGATTTTCTCTCTCTTAACAACCAAGTCCCAATTATTCAAATGAAAGTCATCTTTAGCACCCATGTTTGGTTTTCTAAATATGTATGGAGGAGGTGTAAAAAAAATCCATCAAGAAAGTTAAAATCTAAATCATTTTAAACAAAAAGGCAATGATACACAAAAAGGCAAACATACAAATCTTAAAATTCAAAACCACACCAAAAGATGTGATTACAAGCTCATATCTTATCTCCAATCAAATCTCAAACTCCACAGTTGGAATCATAATAGAGTTGAGGTCCATTGGGGTGTAGTAGGCTAGTAGATTGGAATAGGAGAATTCAAAAAACTATATGGTTCTACTTACTTTCTCACGTAAGTGCACAATCTTCATAATAGACCAATGACTTTATAAGGGGTCCTGAGGAATGGGGAACACATTATGGGAAGGTAGGTTCATTTTAATTTTTATGCATATAGCCTTCATGGGATGATCTACATAATTCATTTGTTGACCTAAGAATTTTTTAGCTAAGAGAAGTTCTTTAGAGTCCTTAAGGTCAAAAGTCCTCTTGTTTTAACAAACCTAATTTGAGTATCTTGACTTAGATAAAGAGTTCATCTACCTTGGTTTTTCCTTCATTCTCCCCTCTACCCATTTCATTTCTCTATTTTATAGGAAAATTTTGATTCCAAATTCGTTTTCCCTCTTCTCTACTTCCTTCTTCTTCACATCTTAAAACAATGCTAGCACTACTTTGTTTCAATTTTATCTATCTTTAGAGTAAAACAATATGCGTGAGTGACTATGGATTACTTTCTTTATACCATAGATTTAGATTTATAGATGTGATTTGATTTATTTTTACCATTTATCATTGTTGTACCACCCCTTTTTGTAGATACTTGAGTATTTTTCTCCTTTCATTTACTTTTTCCATTATTGAGTGAGGTTGGCTTGTTACTTCTCACTCACCAATGTTGTTTTCCCTTTTATGCACATTTTTTCATTGATGATTGAGTAAGTATTATTAATGCTTACTCATCAATGTTATTTTACCATTTTTACTTTACCATCTATATTTAAGTAAGGATTGTTACTACTTTCACATTCATGTTTGATTACCATCTTTTTTGACATGTATCCTTAGTTTGACTTGGTAAGTTTGCCCTTCTTACTTAAGGTTTACTTGTTTGAGTTTTTCAGTCTTTAGTATCCTTGGCTTTTCCATTATGCAATTTAAACTAAATTTTAACTTGGTCATTTGGTCGAAACATAGCACTTATCACCCCATCTTACCAAATTTCTAAGTACATCCCATCTACATAACCCAGTCATCTTGGTTTTCTTGCATTTGTTTGTTTTTACTCTTTAATTTTGTATTCTTAGGTTTGTTAAAATTAGTCTCTATGCCCTTCACAATCCAAACCAAAAACATATAAAATAACCATCTAGTGATAAATGAAAGTCAAGGTATGCATTATATTTACTTTTTAGTTATTTCCCTTTCAATCATTTACTTTCAATTATTTTTGCTTTAAAATACTATAACTTTTTTTAGCCTCAACATTGTGTGTTACTATGTTATTTATCAAATCACCATCCCATGTTTTACCTTAGTGACACATGATGAGATTCAAGTGGGGCATATGTATACGCATAATAATTTTAACTTTTATCAAATACTAATGATTTATATCTTGCAGGAACCCATCAAAACTCAATCTATCTGATGCATGCCTTAAGGGGTGTACCATTCTACTTGAGGAGTTTTAGCTTTTCGTTTCTACTTGGAGAATCTAGTCTTGTGAAGGATTATTGGATGATTTATCCTTTCTTAGTGATCCTTAAAAACCATAAAAACCTCTTACAAATCCCCTTTAGCTGGGGGATAGATTGAGTCTTGACGGGTTTATTTTTAGGTAAGTATTCTCTGACTTTACTCCTCTCTTTAGTAGATAGAAGTAGCATAACTATTGGATTTGAATAATATTGCTCTTATTATTCATGTATTAGGATCTTAATCATACATAGATTAATTTATATTATCCTATACATGTTTATTTCTTTACTATCCCCCATATTGTGCCACAATCTTTAGTGAGCACTAGATTAGATTACTTTACTTTACTTATTATTAGTTTAGTGAAATATGAAAAAATAGGATCTAGCTAGGGTTATTAGGTGATTGTGATTAATTTAAGGATTTGGAACCCTCCCTAACATCATGTATTATAATAATATATCCCCTAATCAGGATTAGTAGATCCCCATATTGGTCATGTTCTTGATTATCTAATGTATCTTGAATCGGAAGTGTGAGTATGATCTATCTTCTGCAAGTTAGGATTGATTTATAGACATGATGCATTTTTGATTACATACACTTTGTTCCAATACACAATCCCTAGACAACACTATTGAGGAATGATTTCCAATGATACTCCACTAAAATATTATGGCTGGAATAGCTGCAAAGAGACAAGACCCTCTCTTGAATCTCATCATCACCCTCTTCCATGTTATTGGGCCCCATCATATTGTAAGGTATATAAGGGACACATGTAGTTAAGCCTATTTTTCTTATATTAAGACCATTTATCCATAAATAACTATCAATGCAAGTAAAACAACATTATCAAATATTACTCACCACATACAAATGCCTAGTGAGGGTTGGGAGACCAACCTAGTCACCACTTTGTGCAAGTAGATTGGTGGGCTAACTAGTTATATTGCACTCCCATTATTATTAGCATAGGAATTTTCGCTTGTGTATTCTTGTTTGTTTATCATATATACCTATATTATGTGACATATCCTTATACTTCAAATAAGGTCAACCTTATCACATTCAACTATAACATTATTATGTCTAAATTGAAGTGATGCTTTGTCCAAATTTAATTTGTACTCTACAAAAATCAAATGTCACTATGTCTACATTGAAACATTACTCTATCCAATTTAAACCTCATCGAACATCACATGAGGTTAATTTTGACCCATATCCCATTCAAAATCAATTATTCAAATCTAGTCCACCTTTTTTGAGTCAAGAGAAATCAATTCAAATGGGATAAAATCTATCAAATTCAACCATCAGTTAAAGTCAAAAAAAAAATTCAAACTCAAAGGTCAACTTGAAACAAGTCAAACAAATTTAAAATTAAACTAAGTTAAACTTTTATAAATTCAAATTTTGAAGTCAAGTCAAGTCAAATTTAAAGGTTAAACAAGATTAAAACTCTAATTCAAAGTCAACCAAAATACAACCTCTACCTTTGACCAATTTAAACCAAGATCAAATCAAAATAAAGCCAAAATCCAAACAAAATCAAGTCACAACATCCATCTTAAGGCATAAGTCAAATGTCCTTTTGTAATTAAACCAAACATCCAAGTGTTTTCTAAAGAGAAAACATTTCCAAAAGGCATACTAAAATAAAAATATCAAGTGAACATGTTCAACCATATAAGATTGATGAAAAAATCAAGATCAAATGCTAAAGCATCCCGTTTTTAAAACATGTGTAAATTAAGATTAAAAGTTAACTCAAATTTGATTTATAAATCTAAAGGTTAACTCAAATTGAATTGAACAAGTATAGTGTCAATACTTATCCCAATTTGATATCAAATTATAATTAGTTTAACAACCAATCCAATCTTAATTTAAAAACAAAGATCAAAAATATTCCTAAATACACTAGAAGTGAGGCTTCATACTATATGCACTAAATTATGCTCACCCCTCTAATTATATTAATTTCTGCTAATATAATCTAAATGTCGTATTCCCTAGCCAAACTAACTAATATCCTATTATCTCATTCTATTATCCTACATTCACTAACCTTATTTACCCCATTCCCTCATTAATTCTTCTTAATCTCCCATTATCATAATCTAATCTTATTTATCCATTATATGGGAATTTAAAATTCCCATAAGCCCACCTACCACCTACTAACCTACACCCTAGCCTTCCCTACATCCCTATGTCACCTAATCTTTCTCTAATCCCCACCTAAAATTCCTCTAATCATCATCAACTCCTAAAGAGATTTCTATAGCTCTCTAAATCTAGAACTCTCTCCAAAATAGCCCCCTTCTCTAGAATTTTCTAATTCTAGAGATTTTCATGGAAATTTCTTAGCCCTTGATCTCAAGGTCCCAAATTTGAATTTGGACCATTGATGTTCCCTCCATTTGCCTATAAAACTAAGCTCTCCCTCCACCCTCAAACCAACTAGAAATATTGTATGGAAACCATGTTAAAAGGAATCCATAATCAACCATCAAACACCCACTATCACAATCCAACATCATGCCATCCATGTTAATCTAAGTCTACATGCAATCAATCACTTAATACATTTGTAAATCCTAGAAAGAGGAAATTAGAAGTAAGTATTGGTAAGCTCATATCATTCTGATTTATTTTCTAAAATCTTTCCTAGCAGGTAGTTTGTATTTTGAGTTGGATTTAGCTTGTTTAAATTCATAGTGTGCTCAAAATATATCTACATTTTGGAAACCACAGTGGGACTAACCTCCCTTATTTAGCTTAAAAAAACTATTGTAAGTGTTTGAAGTGATTTTAGGTTCAATTGTACATAAATTCAAGCTTGGATTTTTCATTTTCAACACATTCCACATGAGTTGTGGCCTTGCCCTATTAGTCACAATATTGCTGTAATGGTATTGATAATGTTAATAGTGATATTGTCAGTTAGCCATTGGTGGTTAAGGGTTTTTGTAGATTTTTTTAGGGATTTTTTACAATACCATGACTACAAAATTCATGGGATTGCTTGCTAATAGTGATATCAGTAATGATAATAATGGTATTATCAGTCATATACTAGCTTAGACCTTACATCTATTTCTGCTAACCATTCTCTTTTTAGGTGTGTTGTCTTTTCTTGTTGATTATGTGTGCAAGATTTTTAAAAAAAAAATCTTCAGTAAAAAAATTGATTAGGCATTTTTAATAAACCCATGAATCTGATAGTAGCAACATTATCCTGATAGTTTTGGTATTGGTATTCTTAGTTGTAGTATTATCATTTTAGCATAAACTGGTAAAACACTACCCCTATCATCTTTATAATATCATTTATGGTGCCTAAAGTTTTGACAGGAAGAAGACCCAAGTTAGTGAGTTGAGAGGGTTTTCCCTCTTTTTTAAAAATATATTTCAAGCATTCTCCTATACAAACCATTTAACATCCTTCTATATCTGAAATCAGTTTATTCATAAGGGGTATTTTTTGTCTTGCCAAGGTTCATATAAGGCATAGAAAAGGATAGATTGTCTGAAGACCAAGCCTACACATCAATTTAGTCTTATCCTAAAATATTTTGACTCACATAATCATGGGTTTAACCTACAAATAATGGTCTTACCATAGCTAGTAGCAGCTTTGTAGTTAGGATAAGTTAGGATTAGTCTTAGATAGTGATAGTAATTTTATTAACAAATAATTATATTTAAAAACAAATCCCTATAATTATTTTAATATATTTATTCTAGGACATAAATATATTGTTTTTATTAAAGTTTAAAATACCACTATTTGTGATTGCTAAGAGTTGCAGCTTTGTCATTTTGAGTAGCAAGATTGTCTAATAGTTGTGTTATTGTCATTTACCATAGTAGTTAGCTAACTATTTACAAAACTACAACTAGATACTTTTGGGATTGACAGTCCACTAGTGCAATTGTGAATTCTTGTCATGAGATTGCCCTATATATTCATGGCTTTGTAGTAACATGTAGGATTGCTAAAATTTGAATTGTTAACACTTTTCTTATAGGTTGCTTGGGGATTTTGGCACCCTAATCATTTGTCTAACCTTTGTGATTGCAGGCATGGGTGCCACTCTTCATTTTTGCCTTTAATTTTATAGTATTTATGGAAAATCTTTTTATTTAATTTTATCATTGATCTTTGCTAGTAGCTTATAAATACTTGATTGTTTGTTTATGTGTGTGTGTATTGATTTGTAAATAATTTTTCATATAGTGCCAAACACACATAGGTAATTAGAATGGTAAATTAATCATATCATGTGTTTACCTATTTGTTAAAGCCCTCCCTTAGGATAGCACATGATGTGGATTTAGTCTATAGGGATTAGTATTATGGATTTCATCACCGCACACTAACTAAAATCCATGTTCCTACAGAGTATAACAATCATGGATAACTATTGTTAGGCTAAGTAGTTAGCCCCATATAGATCATCCATGAAGTGGAAGAGTTAACTCTATAAATTAGGCATTAGACAGCACCCTATACAAACTTGGGCCCCAATGTAACTTGATGTATATTGAGGACACCTTTAGAGAGCCCGTTCATCCTAGTAGAGGACCTTCTGACTGTAATAAGTTCTACCACTACACGTGTCAGTATTAGTGTTGAAGTAACCATCGAGTGTAAGTAGGGTTTAGTGGGTTTAGTCAATTTCATAATAGGTCACCATCCTATAACCTCACCTATGTATCCATTGGATGGTATGGGCATCAAGTTACACACCCATCAGTTTACTAATCATAGGTTGTTGCTTGCTTGCTTGGGTGTGTGTTGTGATAAACCCATACTATTTGTGAACTGAGTCAGCATTTTACCAATCCATATCCTATCTAGGTCCTTTGTACATATCCTCTTGTATATTCTATCCTTATCATTCTATAAATTTTTACATATCTCCCCCATCATCCTTTCATATACATACTAGTCATCATCCTCATCTTGATCCACATCCCCATCACTTGCATCTCATCTTGTATATCATAGTAATCATTGTACATAGTCTCTTTATATATCCTTCTCTTTATCATACCCACTTATCCTTAGTCATACCCTTACCCAAGTCCACATCATCACCCACTTACCATAGTCACCTCATACCTTCCTAGTCTCACCATATCCCATTATCTTTGGTCATCACCCCATTATCTTGTACATCCTTGCCTCATCACCAACTTATCTTCATCCCCTCCTAATCTAACCATATCTACTTATCACTTCATCCACTCGTATATCTTAATCACCATCTTGTATCCATTATCTAATCCCATCTATGATATCATTTTTATCACATCTTAGTCTAACCATATCCCCTTATCATTGATCATCCTAATCATCATATTGTATATCCTAGTATCATCCCCTTATACATATCTTTTGTTTTCTTGTATATAATTTTAGTCACATCTTAATTAAATCCTAATCATACCTCATTTCCTACACCTTGTCCTAATTCCACCTCATTATCCCATCACCTATTATTTATATCCCATCTATCATCTCATCCTGGTCAAACCATATACACCTATCATTAATCAAGCACCCTACTTCCTATTCACATCTTGTATATCCTAATATCATCCTATTGTATATAATTTATTCTCTTGTATATTCTACTTATCTTCATCCCATCCTATCTTAACCATATCCATTTATGATTTTTCATACCCCCTATCATCTTCATATTATTTTGACCATCCTTATTATCATTCCTAGTCATATCCACCCAATCCTAGTTACATCTTGTGTATCCTAGACTTATCCTCTTGTACATCATTTATTCTCTTATACATTTTGTTGTCCCTTAAAATAGCTACATTCATTTTTGGAACAACCCCTATGAAACTTTTTTGTTTCATGTTTTTCACTCTAAGTTCATCTTTTGAGGCAATTTTTTCTTATTCTCATGTTTGCTCAACTAGCATCATTTGAAGTTCATGATGTTCCCTTGTTATGTTTTCCCAAAAATGTGAAAATTGTTACGACCTTGATGCGGCTAGATGATAAGACTTTCATTTCTTATAGTTAGTTGTTTTCTTGAGTTTGCATGCAGAGGCGATAATTTTTGCCACCAGTACATGTTGTTTTGTATTTCTCATGCAAAGGTGGCATTTTTCTCTGCCATTGCATCTGTCATGCAAGAGCAATGAAAATTTATACCCTTGCATATTTTGTTGCATTCCATGTAGGAGTGGTGATTTTTGCCGCCCTTACATCCCCTTCCAACCTCACATGCAGAGGCAACAATTTTTGCCAACCCTACATAGTCTCAATTTTTGTGCATGGCATTTATGGCCATGCACACCAAGTGGTTGGGGGTGATTTTTTCCCATTTAACCCCCTTTATTCCTCATTTCAATCTATTTCTTCTTTGATTCTTGTCCTTCAGTGCGCATGAGTGATCTAGTGAGCAAGTGTGCACATTTTTGTCAAATTCGAGCATTATTTCATGATTACCAGGTAGGGTTTTGTGTTTCTTTTCTTCTAGATTTAGTTTTGTTTTTTTTTTTTACTTTTTCTTCTCTTCTCCTAGTTGTTTTTCTTTTTCTCTCCCTCCTTGTTAGGTATTCTTATGTTTTTCTTTCTTTTTCCCCGCCGATGAGGCGATCCAAATGGACTCCATCCCTCACCCTCATTTTTCACTCATTGACCTTCCTGACCACCATTTCACCCATGTAAGGGTAGAGAATTTCACTACCCTCACATGTTCCTGATCGACCAGTGTAAAGGTGGAAAAATTTGTCGCCCTTACAAAACCCTAACATAGTTCTTCCCCCTATCGGCCTTTTACCCCATGTAAAGGTAGCAAATTTTATCGCCCTTATATGTGACCATCTGACCATGTGTATTGGTGGTGAAAATCACCACCCTTATAGACCCTTTCCCAATTCATGCAAGGGTGGTGATTTTCACCACCCTTACATGAAACCTATCAACCACGTGCATCGGCGGTGAATTTTGTCATCGATGCAAAAATTGACATTCTAACCTTGTGCAAGGGCAGTGAAAATCACCACCCTTACATGAAACATCCGACCTTCCACATGCATCAATGGCAATTTTTTTTGCCGATGTAAACCTTTCTTCCCTGACGTGCACAGGCAGCAATTTTTGTTGCCTATGCATAAAGACCCTCTTAAACATGCAAGGGCGGCAATTTTTGCTACCCATGCATACCTTCCTCCTGTTTTGACTAACTCCAAAAAAATTGTTTTTCCCTATCTTTCAAGCCTACTTTCCTTCCACTTTTTGACCTGCTCATGCCTCAGCCCTTTCAAGCATATTTCCCTAGTCATGATCACCCAATGTGCAATTTTCTCAAATTGTGAATATTTCCCTTAATTGCATGATCATGACTCTTATCATAGTTTCTCCTCAAGATCCTTCTTTGTCAACATACTTTTGACAAAGGCTCATCCCAATGACTGAGGTATCTCTAAAGAAGTCAAAGACAATGAAGTACCAGTATCAAGGTGTTTTTCTAATCACCTTGATCACTTCTAATGTCGATGACATTAGAGATACAGAGATTAGGCACGTAGATATGGTTGATTTTGTAGAGAGAACCAAGGCAAACAATTTGAGCTCTGAAATGAAGAAGATAATAAAGAGTAATATCCATTTGGTCTCCTCTTTTCTTATCGTGGCACATTACATAGAGTTCATACTCTAGTGTACCCAAATCTACAACAAAGATACCAGAACTGTGGTAGATGTTAGTGTCAACATAGTGATTCGACTAGACCCTGAGTTTATCGATAAAGTTTTCATGTGCCCTCCTGCTATTGAAGTGTTGAAGATCGACTTTATTGAAGAACAAAAAGAGTATGATAAAGATCCTGAGAAGGTGAAGAAGGTGATCAACAATAGATGGCTCAAAACTCTTAGAGCCAACTTGTCCAGATGGCAACAAAAATTTTTGATGAGCGGCTTTATAGAAGAAGTTGGAGACTTGATTACTCTTCTTAGTAGAGTACGAGGTTTACCCTCTTCTTCTCAATTTCATGAATGGATGTATCCCTTCATCAAGATAATCTTCTAAGGCAAACAAGTCATTTTTTGGGGTGAATAAATCAATGATGCTCTGCATGAATAATTGACAAAGGTGTCTACTACCTCGAAGTTCTATATGACTTCATACTTGGTATACATTGTAGCTTCAATGAGAACCTTTCCAGGTTTGACATTAGAGGGAGACAGGAAAACCACCCATGTATATCAATATTACCCTTGGCTAACATTGAAAGGATTAATCCATCACTTTAAGATGGTAAATGATGCTTTCTTTATAGTATTTTTGTGTCTCTTTGACCATTAATTAGAACAAAAAAGAGTGTCAGATGAAGCCTAGACTGTTGTAAATGACTTTAGTTGTATGTTCTTACAGTTCCCTTCTTTTTACTATCTGTGGGTTGGCTTTTTCCAAGGCTATCCCTATATTCTCCCTAAATTTCCTTTAGATAAATTAGTCCTAATGGAGCTGTGTAGGCAAATTGTTATCATACACAATAAGCAGATGGAACTTAAGAAACCTAGTTTTAGGTTTCCCATTGAAATTGGTAGGTACTCAGTGTTGACCACTACAAAAGCTAGGGCAATAGAAACTAAAATGAAACTTGTGACCATGAAGCAGTTCAAAAGAAGGCCAAATTTTGATTACAGAGGTGTCAAAGACATGATGAGGAGGAAGACTCAGTTCCATGAACCCATGATCGAAGACGTCTGGATAGATTTAAGGACAATAGAAGATATCAAGAAGATGGACTACAGTAGACTATCTCTTGAACAAATAGAGTATCTAGGACTCGCTGATATCCCTCTAAATCTAGTAGATGATAGAGATCTAGTCAATAGCAAATATTTTGCTAAATAAGTCGCTAACTCTCCTCTTCCTCCAATCTAATGGTCTCAAAAAGAGTTGACCTCCTTGAGGATGAGATTCAAACCAATATGGGCTAATACTAATGATTAGTTAGCAAATAAGGGGATCACTTTAAAAGAATTCATCAAAGAATTAGAGGCTGAATTTCAAGAAGAGATAAGAAGGAGAGTGAAAAATAGAACGAAGAATAAAAGTGATGTTCCTTCTCCTTCTAGGCCCCACAAGCCTAGGATCATTTTTGTATCAAAGAAATCAAAGGTTGCTGGAAAAGAGCTAGAGTCAATAGATATGGGAGTTGAGAAACATAGTGCCCAAGAACAAGCAATAGAATAGATGGAAATCGATGGTAGGCCTATGGGCCAATAGGGAATGGAAACTCTATCTACACAAGAGGGTGCACAGCTAGTCGTAGGAATTTCTTCTTCTCTACCCCACTCACCTGGTGCAACTCCTTCACCTATTTCTCCAATCAGTATCCCCTCTTCTAGAGCTACTTCTTCTAAAGTTATTTTTGGTGACCCTCAAGGTACTTATGGAGATGTTCTTCATTCATCAAGATCCATCCCTAGCTTTTCCTCTCCTTCTTTCAACATCAGAGATAGTTCCACCTTTGACCATTCAATGACAGGTGCGGTTTTGATTGATACTACACCCACTACGCCTATTGTTCTTGCTAGCAGTGAAGGTGCTACCCTAGTGACACCAACTACAGGGACTATTACTAATGTAAGTGCTTCTACTCTTCCACCTTAGTTGTCAACTTTCACACCCAAAAGGAAAGAGCAAGTCATCTCTCCAGATGACTTTGACTTTGGTAAAATAGTGCCGGTGAAAGATAAGACCCCCAAAAAGCCAAAAATCCTTTCAAACTTGATTGGAGATAAGGGGCACAAGTTTTTGGAGATAACCAAACCCCCATAGGATGTAACTCTTAAAAAATTTCATATGAGCAACCACTCCATCTCTCGAGTTGAGCTAGGAAAGATAACTCACGAGGGTACCAAGAGTGATTTGCAATCCGTGATGGATATTATGGTTCAAAAATTTGACAGAGAAAGAGAAATGAAAGATCATTACAAAGTAATGGTGGAACAATTGACAGCAGTGATTAGAAGATTTATTTTTTCTCCAGAAGTGATGACTCTAGAGGCCTTCTCTGTAGATGATCCCATAATTCAAAAAGCCAAAAAGACTTATCTAAAGGGGAAAATACTTGAAGACTACCTAGATAAGATGCATGCATAAGGGATTTCCTTGTTCACAGAGTTGTTTGAGAAGATGGGTAAAATGGAGAAAGTAAGAATAAAATTAGATGACCTTATCAATACCATTTCTCAAGAGGTCAAAAGCATAGATAGATATCTTAGCAAATGGACAGAGATGAAGGAGCTAAAAATACGTGCCCTAGTATCAATCAACATTATTGGTGATAGAGATTCTTATGTTGAAACTAAATAATCACTGATATATAGGATCTGAGTACTTAAGGAATTGATCAGTGACTTTGAATCTGTTAAGGACACTAGTGAAAAAAGTGATATCAGTCTACTGCACAAATTGGAAGAGTTGCCTTACAGACTTACCTCTCAAGACAACCAATTCATTTCAGCATAGGAAATGATTTAGGAGTTTGAGAGTATGATCTAAAAAGAATTCAAGGAGAAAGCATTCTCAATAGCTTCAGTGGACAATATCTTAGATAATCATTTAACTCTGGACAATCTAAGAACCAGGTTAACCAGTCATGCCAAGTCAATCAGAGCAGTGAGAGATGCTACTGTCAGAGCTAAGGTGATCTTCAAAAATACTATTGCACTAGACAGTATCAGAATACAGGCATCTATCACCATGTACGATTCTCATCTGAAGAAGGTTGGTGACAGAAGTTGAACTATTCTTCCATACTTTCTTCTTCATTCTTCTCATGCACTTTGTAATTGACTTGGGACATTTTCACATGTACTTTTGTTATATGTAATTACATGTAAAAATCTAGAAAAGTCCCAAAGTCAACAGAGACTCATCTTTGAATAGATTTTAATATTTAAGTCTTTTTCTAATTTTGAAGGCTTTTCCCTATATATATAGAGGGAGCCTCTTTTGTAATTGATCTCAGGATAATTGAGAGCAAAAACTCTGCCAAAATTGAGATGCTTCCTGGGACTTTCATCTCATCTTGTAAATCATATTTTCTTAAATGAATGAAAAGCAGGTTATTTTCAGACTTTATGTTGAAATAATTTGTGTTACTTAGGGGATTGTTCTTATGTTCTCTTTTCTAATAATCTCTCATCTATTTGATTAAATAAGCAAAGTGTGTGTGAAAATTATCTAAAGACATTTTGAAGGATATTAGAAAGACGTTAAACTGCTTCTATCCTTTGTGATTTCATATTCTATTGTAATTTTAGATGAAGACTTTGAGCTACACTTCACTCTGTTGTTACGTACGCTTCAAATCAGTAAGAGGAGCAATGAAAGACTTTATGCTTTCGTGAGTTTCTCACAGATCTAGTTACTACCCGAGAAAAAATTTTGCTATTTACTGAATATCATTTTTGAAAGAAGAGGAATGCTTTCAGTTATCAACCAAGATTTTTTTTTTTGCCTTGTAAACATCATCTCTAAAAAAAGAGAGATAGATGGTGTAATATCACCCTCAAGTCTATTTTTAGTTCATATTAATATATAATTAGTTTATAGAGAACCTCCCCTTGATGAGAAGAGAGATTTATCTCACTATGATGTGGTAAACCCACACTTTTTGCCATATAAATCTCCTTGTAATGTGGTTGATATACCTATTTTGCCATCAATTAGCTGATGATAAAATATTCACCCAATAGCTTTTGGTGACTCTGATGGGGACGTTATGTATAGTCTAAAGCCTCAAGTTTTAGATTGAAGAAATTATTATCTTTATCCATTTCCATTTTATATCTATTTCCATTATATAGCCTTATTCATACTCTAACAGCTCCACACTCCGCTAGAAATGAATGTGCACTTTGAAGCCTCAAGCTTCAAACTAAAGCCTTTTCAGTCTTTTTTTAGTTTACACTCTGGTAGATCCACTATATACATGAAGTCAGAGAGCAGGTATTGTTGATCTTGTATTTGAGTTGGTGCGATGAACTAATTTTGAGATTTCTCCTCCACCATCTTGCCTTCAGTGAACCAAGAGTTTTCCTCCTACCAACGTCAGATCTCTAATACCAAATGAAGCTTCTAGTCTTAGTGCTAGTAGAGTTTTGTCTATACTTGCCCCACCAAAATTTGTTATCCCTCCCTTCAATTGATATATCATGGTAATTCAAGGCCCTTGGGGCAAATCCTTCAGTCCTCTCAATCGAGCCCCACCTTTACACAAACTACCTCGTAGTTCGAGAAAGAATTTCCCTAAATTCTATGGTGATAGGAAGGTTCATCTTGATGAGCATATTGCTACCTTCTCCATAGCATGTGGTGTGATAGGCATGGAATATGAAGATATAGCAGTGAGATTCTTTGTATAAACTTTACAAGGCACTGTTACTGACTAGTTTTATCACCTTTAAGCTCAAACTACAACTGACCAAAATACACTCAAGGCCAAATTTGAGGCTAGGTTTAAACCCACTATAGATGCACATGCCTTGTTGGCTCAGCTTACGCAAATGAAGAAGGAACCTCATGAGCCTATGAGAGATTTCATAGCAAAATTAAATAAGCTAAAGAGCCGAATTCCTATGATTGCTCAGCCTACACCAAAAAAACCCAAGTGCTTTTTCATCAACTCTCAACTTCCTGAAGTAAGTTTCCTGTAAAGGCAGGCCGGTCCAATGGATCTCATTGTAGCTCAAAATTTGACTACTAAGATTGAGGATGATCTTATCCTAACAGGTAAGATTAGGAAAGATTCTAATAAAAATAAATTTTCTTCATCTGTTGAAAGTTCTTCTATGAGCATCACAGATCCTATGGTGCAAAAGTTGACAAATGAACTTTTAGCCTTGAAAAGACAAATGGCCCAAGGTGTGTCTACTCCTCCTTATCAAGATATGCCTAGAAGGATGTTTTTCAATCAGTCATATCAAGGCAATGCTACCAAAAATCAAGGACAACCTAATCACCTCCCTCTCCCACACAAGTAGCTTGCCATTGAAGTACCACTTGCTAAATCAATAGTTGGTTATGTTGAAACTGAACAAGATTTCTCGTTCCAACTCGAGTTGGACCAAGAAGATGATGCTAATATCTTTGTGGAATAAGAATAAGAATTAGTTGGTGACTCTAATATTAGTTTCTTGGATTATCAGGATGGAGCTAGAAGCAAGGGAGAAGTGTTTGATGGATCCTACGCTATTTTTACCAGGTCCCAAAACCAATCAGCTCAATAATTTGATAAAGAAAAAGTAGGAGAAGAACCTCAGCTAGTAGTTTCTATCACTAAATGAGGCACTTCATTACCTTTCCAACCAAAGGACTCGGTGATTAATAAGAAATTAAATACCTAAAACCATCTCATACCTTCTACTTCTATCTCTCAGATCAGTGCCACACCCACTAAAGATTAGGATGATGGGCTCCCTCCCTCTGTCTCTAGCTCATTTCAATTATTTGATATAATTGATCATGCCAAAAAGACCAAGATTTAAATGATTGAGATTGAGTACTTACAATCCAATCCTAAATAGTTTGATAGGCTGGCCGAATACATGAAAAGTAAAACTATCCTTATAAGACAAGATATTCTAAAGGTGACTCATGATTCCTCCAAGAACAAATCCACCTAGAATAATCTAGTCACTACTCCTCTTATTGCCCCCAAAAAAATAAAACCTTTCCATATTTCCCTATTGATAAATGGCCAAAAATTGAGTAATTGCATAATAGACTCTGGAGCTTCTGATAAAGTTATGCCTGCCAAAGTAGTAGATTCTCTTGGTCTTACTTTGACTAAGACTTTTGGGAGATGTTTCTCCATGGAAAACAAGTAAGTCCCACTCCTAGGCCAAATCAAAGATGCCCAATTTGCATTTGCGACTTTTTCAAAGAAGAGAATCAAAATGATGATCTTAGTGGCTGATGTTTCAGCCTCTTATGGCATTCTACTTAGATGCAATTTTTGCAAGGATGTAGGTGGAGAATTGAATATGGATCTGTCTAAAGCAAGGATACCTGTTAAAGGTGTTATGAATAAATTGTTCCCTGAGAAAGAGTCAAAATATATAGTCACCCAAACATCTGATCTTGAATCCCAAATTTTATTTGAATCATTAGGAATGGGTAATTATTTCTTGACTACTGAAGATGTTTTCATCCCATCAAATGAAAGTCCTTTTAGTGACAATTTAGGAAATTTAGATGCAAAGTCAGAAAAATTGTCAAAGCAAAATTTAGACAACAAAAGATCTTCCCTAAATAACGAAGAGAAGTTTTTGAAAGGATCAAATTCTAATAACATTTGGATTTTAGAATTTGATGGCAGTTGCTCTTCTACTAGTTTTGGAGCCATAATTGTTTTGATCTCCCTTTAAGGAGAAATTTTTCCCTATTCATATAAGCTATAGTTTAATAACACCAATAACACTGTTACGTATGAGTCTTTGCTGCTTGGATTGAAAGCTGCTCATGCTAAAGGTATTAAGGTTATTCACACCTTTGGAGATGTTGAACTGGTAGTTTTTTAGGTAAAGAATCTATACCAAACAAAAAATGAAAGATTGCGACATTATTACAATCTTGTATAGGATTTTATTGAAAGTTTTGATGCTTTCAATATTTTTGCTATGCCGAGAGAGTGTAATGACTATGTAGATTTGTTAGTTGTCTCTGTGACCCTCATGGTTCCTCATAAAGACTTCAAAGGAGACAAGTACACTATTGAGCTAGTCTTTTAACCAAGTGTACCTGATAATTCTAGTCATTGGCAAGTGTTCAACAGTGACAATCAAATCATTGCTTTTCTCAAAAAGATGGACAGCTTTGAAGATCTTTATTTTGAAGGAAGTGAATCCCCACCATGAGAATCAGTTCTCAAAATAAATTCTCAAACCGGTGAAGAGTTCCTTTAGCTCAAGGGAAATAAAATTCCAAAAGTTTTGGTTTCTCTCAAAAAATTATTTGATAAGCAGGACAGATATGTCAAGCAGTGACAAGTGGATTTCAGTTCCTCCAAGGAGTTTGATCAAATAAATTTGAGTACAAAAGAGAATCTTAAAATGGTCAACATTATAAATTGTTGCACTTATGATGAAAATCTCAAATTCATTGCTCTTCTTCATCATTACATTGATGTTTTGGCATATTCTTATAATGATTTGAAATCTCTCAGGCCTGAGGAAATTCAGCATGAAATTTCTCTTAAGGTTGGGTCATTGCCTTTCAAGAAAAAACAAAAGCAATACAATCCTAAAATATCAGGTACTATCTTTTCTAAGATAAAGAAAATGTTGAATTCAAGAATTATTTTTCCAATCCATCATTCTACTTGGATTGCTAACATAGTTCCTGTGAGAAAAAAGAACAAAAAAATTCGTATCTATGTCGATTTCAGAAACCTGAATCAATCCTCTTTAAAAGATAACTACCCTTTGCCTATCATGGACCAAGTTTTGCAAATAGTGACTGGTTCAAAAATGTTTTCAATGCTAGACAATTTTTCCAGGTACAATCAAATAGAAGTCAATGAAGCAGATCAACATAAGACTACTTTCACCATGCCTTGGGGCACTTTTGCATATCACAAAATGCCATTCAGTTTGATCAATGCTAGCGCTACCTTCCAAACATCAATGGATCTTGCTTTCAGAGACAAAAAGGAAAAGTTTATTGTGGTATATCTTGATGACTTGACTATTTTTTCCAAACATCATCCCAATCATCTGCATCATCTACAACAAGTGTTGGAATGTTGTCGACAAAATGGTATTTCACTTAATCCCAAAAATTTATTTTTTGGGGCTACAGAAGGTAAGCTTCTCGATCACACTGTATCTTGAGAAGGTATAAAAATTGACTCAAAAAAAGTCAAATCTATCCAAATTCTTGCTCTTCCTTCTAGTAAAACTGTAGTTCATTCTTTCTTCAGAAAGGTGAGTTTTCTACGAAGATTCATTTCAATATTTGCAGAGAAGACTCACCACATTATGGACATGATGAATGGCAAAACCAATTTTTTCTAGACTGAAGAAGGTAGATTGGCATTTTGATACATCAAGATAGCTATTGCCCATGCCCTAATTTTAGTTTGTCCAGATTATACTAAGGATTTCATAATGTATAGTTATGCTTTTGAGCACACACTTTCAACAATTTTGGTTCAATAGAATCAAGAAGGTGTGGAATCTCCCATTTATTTCATGAGTTGTCCTCTCAAAGCTCATGAACTAAAGTATTCAAACATGGAGAAGCATGCTTATGTAGTGGTAAAGGTAGTGAAGCATTTTTGATTTTACATCCTAAATTCATAAGTTACTACCCTGGTTCTTGATACCACAGTTAAATTCATATTAACTCAACAAGAGTTTGGAATGAAAAGAGGTAATTGGATTACTAAAATCCAAGAGTTTGATCTAGTCATCAAACCAATGAAGCTGGTGTGGGGAATGGGTCTATGCCAATTGATTGCTGACAACAGACCAGAAGAAATAGAGCATGGAGAATTAGAAGTGGAAGACACGCCAACAGTGCTCTTTGTCTCCACCACAAATGAGTGGTATTCAAGTATCGCTCATTTTCTTACTTATGGTGAGTGTCCTACCCACATGTCTCGTAAAAAAAAGAGGACTGTTAAATTGAAAGCTATCAATTTTGTCCTCTGGGACAACAGCCTGTATAAGAGGAACCTTGATGGAGTGTTCCTTCGCTACATGGATAAAAAGAAGCAGAACCAATTTTTGAAGTCCTTCCATAATCTAGCCTATGAAGGACATTTTTTTGCTCCTATAAATACCCATAAGATTTTGCAAGCCAAGCATTATTGGCCTACTCTATTTTAGGATGCATACAAATGGGTAAAAAGGTGTGAGCTATGTCAACAATTCATTGGAAGACCCAAGTTATATGCTCTACCTCTCAAGCCAGTGGTCATAGAAGAGCCATTTCAGTAATGGGGAATCAATTTCATTGGTGCTGTAAAACCATCTTTAAGTGTTGGACATGATTATGTCCTCACAGCCATAGATTACTTCACTAAGTGGGTGGAATCTATTCCAACTAAGCATGCTACTTCAAAAGTAGTGTGCAATTTCCTCAAGGAGAACATCATTTCTAGGTTTGGGGTCCCAACCAAGATTATCACAAACAACGCAGCTTGTTTCTCTTCCCAGGAGATTACTCAGTTCTATTTTTATTATGGGATTACCCTCTCCCACTCTTTTGATTATTTTCCACAAGGGAATGGCCAAGCAGAATTGAGCAACAAGAACCTGGTGACCATCATTAGGAAGCTGGTGGATGACAACCCATGAACCTAGCACAAAGCATTAGTTGATGCTTTATAGGCAGATAGAATTACACCCAAGAGGGCAATTGGTATGTCACCTTTCCAACTTCTTTATTGTCTCAATGCTGAGATACTAATCACCCTGGAATTGCCAGCATTGAAATTGGCTAAGGCAATTGAAGATCAGACATATGAAAGCTCCATTGATAAGAGGATCATGTTCCTAACCAAATTAGATGAGCAACGAACCATGGTGGTGGACCAGATTACTGCACATCAAAATTAGGTGAAGAAACTCTTTGACAAGAAGGCAAGGATTCATGATTTTTAGATTGGAGATCAAGTCTTGTTGTGGGACAAGAGAAGAGAACCAAAAGGAATGCACGGTAAATTTGATTCTTTGTGGAGAGGTTCGTTTACCATTCATCAGGTCTATGGTGAAAATAGCTTCTTGTTAGAGTATCAAGATGGAGCGCCACTCTCACTGCCTCACAGTGGGCAACATCTGAAGCACTTCAATCTTTGAAGTATTAGATGAGTTCACTTGTATATTTATATATTTTTTGTGTTGTTTATTTTTTTTTTGGTTTTTCGTGTCTTTTTCCTTTTTTGGCTTGACTCCATAGCCAATGGCTTAGATGAAGGCACTTGGAGATTGGTTTTTACTCCCATCGATTGATTTGATCATCGAAAGTTCCCCAATAGGAGTCAGTTGTTGTTCTCAAAATTAGCTACACTCATTTTTAGAACAACCCCTATGAAACTTTTCTATTTCATGTTTTTCACTCTAAGTTTGTCTTTTGAGGCGAGTTTTTCTTGTTCTCGTGTTTGCTAAACTAGCATCATTCAAATTTTGTGATGTTCCCTTATTGCATTTTCCCAAAAATATGAAAATTGTTACGATCTTAATGCAGTCAAATGACAAGACTTTCATTCTCAAAGTTAGTTGTTTTCTTGAGTTTGCATGCAGAGGTGGCAATTTTTGCTACCACTGTATGTTGTTTTGTGTTTCCCATGTAAAGGCAGCATTTTTCACCACCCTTGCATCCATCATGTAAGAGTGGAAAAAATTTCCACCCTTGAATCTTTTATTGTGTTCCATGCAAGAGCAATGATTTTCACCACCCCTACATCCCCTTCTAACCTCAAATGTAGAGGTAGTGATTTTTGCCACCCCTGCATGGTCTCAGTTTTCACGTGTAGTATTTATGGCCACGCATGCAGAGTGGTTGGGGGCAATTTTTTCCCATTTAACCCCTTTTCTTCCTCATTTCAATCTATTTCTTCTTTGTTTCTCATCCTCCAGTGCACCTGAGTGATCTAGCGAGCAAGTGTGCACATTTTCATCAGATTCAAGTGTTGTTTCATGATTACTAAGTAGGGTTTTGTGTTTCTTTTCTTCTAGCTTTAGTTTTGTTTTGTTTTTTACTTTTTCTTCTCTTTTCCTAGTTTTTTTTCCTTTTCTTTCCCTCCTTGTTAGGTGTTGTGTTTTTCTTCTTTTTTCCCCACCGATGAGGTGATCCAAATGAACTCCATCCCTCACCCTCATTTTTCACTAGTCGGCCTTCCCAACCACCATTTCACCCATGTACAGGGAGAGAATTTTTTTGCCCTCACATGTTCCCGATCGACCAGTGTAAAGGTGGCAAAATTTGCCACCCTTACAAAACCCTAACACAGTTCTTCCCCCCATCAGTGTTTTGCCCCATGTAAAGGTGGTGAATTTCACTACCCTTACATGTGGCCATCTGACCATGTGTATTAGTGGAAAAAATCATTGCCTTTACAGACCCTTTGCCAATTCATGCAAGGGTGACAATTTTTGCCACCCTTACATGAAACCTATCAACCACGTGCATCAACAGCAAATTTTGTTGCCGATGTAAAACTCGACTTTCCAACCTTATGCAAGGGCAGTGAAAATCACCACCCTTACACGAAACATCCAACCTTCCATGTGCATTAGCGGTGATTTTTGCTACTGATGCAAACCTTTCTTCCCTAATGTGCACAAGTGGCAATTTTTTTTGCCTATGCATAAAGACCTTCTAAAACATGCAAGGGTGGCAATTTTTTTTGCCTATGCACAAAGACCTTCTAAAACATGCAAGGGCAGCAATTTTTTCCACCCATGCATACCTTCCTCCCATTTTGACTAACTCCAAAAAAATTTCATTTTTCCTTGTCTTTTGAGCTCACTTTCCTTTCACTTTCTGACCTACTCATGCCTCAGCCCTTTCAAGCACATTTCCCTGGTCATGATCACTCAACGTGCAATTTTCCTAGATTGCCAATATTTCCCATAATTACGTGATCATGACTCTTATTGCAGTTTCTCCTCAAGATCCTTCTTCATCAACATACTTTCAACAAAGGCTCATCCCAATGACTGAGGTATCTCCAAAGAAGTCAAAGATGAAGAAGTACCAATATCAAGGCATTTTTTCAATCACCTCGATCACTTCTAATGTCGATGACATTAGGGATACAGAGATCAGGCATGTAGATATGGTTGAGTTCATAGAGAGAACTAAGGCAAACAATTTGAGCTCTAAAATGAAGAGGTTAATTGAGAGCAATATCTATTTGGTCTCCTTTTTTCCTATGGTGGCACATCACATAGAGTTCATCCTCCAATGCACCTAATTCTACAATAAAGATACTAGAACTATGGTAGATGCTAGTGGCAACATAGTGATTTGACTAGACCCTGAGTTTATCAATAAATTTTTCATGTGCCCTCCTGCTACTAAAGTGTTGAAGATCGACTTCATTAAAGCACAAAAGGAGTATGATAAAGACCCTGAGAAGGTGAAGAAGGTGATCAACAATAGATGGTTCAAAACTCCTAGAGCCAACTTGTCCAAATGGCCACAGAATTTTTTGAGGAGCAACTTTATAGAAGTTGGCAACTTGATTACTCTTCGTGACAGAGTATGAGGTTTACCCTCTTCTTCTCAATTTCATGAATAGATGTATCCCTTCATCAAGATAATCCTCCAGGGCAAACAAGTCATTTTTTGGGGTAAACAGATTAGCAATGCTTTACATGAACAATTGACAAAGGTGTCTACTACCTCGAAGTTCTATATGACTTCATAATTGGTATACATCGCAGCTTCAATGAGAACCTTTCCAAGTTTGACATTAGAGGGAGACAAGAAAACCACCCCTGTATATAAATATTACCCTTAGCTAACATTGAAAGGATCAATCCATCACTTTAGGAGGGTAAATGACATTTTCTTTGCAATATTTTTGTGTCTCTTCGACCCTTAATTAGAACAAAAAAGAGTGTTAGATGAAGCCTGGATCATTGTAAATGACTTTCGTTGTATGTTCTTACAGTTCCCTTCTTTTTACTATCTATAGGTTGGCTTTTTCCAAGGCTATCCCTATATGCTCCCTTGATTTCCTTCAGATAAAGTGGTCCTGATGGAGCTGTGTAGGCAAATTATTATCGTACACAATAATCAAATGGAACTTAAGAAACCTAGTTTCAAGTTTTCCATGTAAATTGATAGGTACTCAGTGTTGACCACTGGAAAAGCTAGGGTAATGAAAATTGAAATGAAACTTGTGACCATGAAGTAATTCAAAAGAAGGCCCAATTTTGATTATAGAGGTGTCAAAGACATGATTAAGAGGAAGACTCAGTTCCATGAACCCATGATTGAAGACATCTGAATAGATGTAAGGACAGCAAAAGATATCAAGAAGATAGACTATAACAGACTATCTCTTGAACAAATAGAGTATCTGGGACTCGCTGATATCGCTCCAAATCTAGTAGATGACAGAGATCTAGTCAATAGCAGATATCTTGTTGAACAAGTCGTTAACTCTCCTCTTCCTTTGATCTAATGGTCTCAGAAAGAGTTAACCTCTTTGAGGATGAGATTCAAACCAATATTGGCTAACACCAATGATTGGTTAACAAATAAGGGGATCACTTTAAAATAATTCATCACAGGATCATAGGCTAAATTTCAAGAAGAGACAATAAGGAGAGTGGAAAATAGAATGAATAATAAAAGTGATGTTCCTTCTCCTTCTAGGCCCCATAACCCTAGGATCATTTTTGTATCAAATAAATCAAAGCTTGTCAGGAAAGAGCCAGAGTCAACAGATATGGGAGTTGAGAAACAAAGCACCCAAGAACAAGCAGTAGAATAGATGGAAATCATTGACAGGCCTATAGGTCAATAGGGAATGAAAACTCTATCTCCACAAGAGGGTACGTAGCTAGTCATAGGAATTTCTTTTTCTCTGCCCCACTCACCTAGTGCAATTCCTTCACCTATTTCTCAAATCAGTATCCCCTCTTCTAGAGCTACCTCTCCTTCTAAAGTTATTTTTGGTGACCCTCAAGGTGCTTCTGGAGATGTTCTTCATTCATCAAGATCCATCCCTAACCTGTCATCTCCTTTCAACATCAGAGATAGTTCCACCTTTGACCATTCAGTGGTAGGTGCAGTTTTGACTGATACTACACCCACTATGCCTGTTGTTCCCACCAAAAATGTAGGTGATACCCAAGTGACACTAACTATAGGGACTATTACTAATGTAAGTGCTTTTTCTCTTCCACCTTGGTTGTCAACTTTCATGCCCAAAAGGAAAAAGCAAGCCATCTCTCTAGATGACTTTGAATTTGGTAAAATAGTGCCGGTAAAAGCTAAGACCCCCAAGAAGCCAAAAATCCTTTCAAAAATGATTGGAGATAAGGGGCACAAGTTTTTGGAGATAGCCAAACCCCCACAGGATGCAACTCTTGAAAATTTTGATATGAGCAGCTACTCCATCTCTCGAGTTGAGCTAGGGAAGATAACTCACGAGGGCACCAAGAGTGATTTGTAATCCACGATGGATATTATGGTTCAAAAATTTGATAGAGAAAGAGAAATGAAATATCATTATAAAGCAATGGTGGAACAATTGACCACAGTGATCAGAAGATTCACTTTTGCTCCAAAAGCGGTGACTCCATAGGCCTTCTCTGTAGATGATCCCATAATTCAGAAAGTTGAAAAGACTTATCTAAAGGGGAAAGTACTTGAAGACTACTTGGATAAGATACATGCACATGGGATTTCCTTATTCACAGAGTTGTCTAAGAAGATGAGTAAAATGAAGAAAGTAAGAATAGAATTAGATGACCTTATCAATACCATTTCTCAAGAGGTTCAAAGCATAGATAGATATCTTATCAAATAGACAGAGATGAAGGAGTTAAAAATATGTACCCTAGTATCAATTAGCGTCATTACTAATAGAGATTCTTATGTTAAAACTAAAGAATCACTGATATATAGGATTTGGGTACTTAAGGAATTGATCAACAACCTCAAATCTTCCAAGGACACTAGTGAACAAAGCGATATCAGTCTACTGCACAAATTGGAAGAGTTTCCTTATAGACTTAACTCTCAAGACAACCAATTTATTTCAGCAGAGGAAATGATTTAAGATTTTGAGAGTATGATCTAAAAATAATTTGAGGAGAAAACATTCTCAATGGCTTCAGTGGACAATATCTTACATAATCAGTTAACTCTGGACAATCTGAGAACTAGGTTAACCAGTCACACCAAGTCAATCATAGCAGTGAGAGATGCTACTGTCAGAGCTAAGGTGATCTTCAAAAATACTATTGTGCCAGACAGTATCAGAATACAAGCATCTATCACCATGTATGATGCTCATCTGAAGAAGGTTGTCAATAAAAGTTGAAATATTCTTCCATAATTTCTTCTTCATTCTTCTCATGCACTTTGTAATTGACTTGGGATTTTATCACATGTACTTTTGTTATATGTAATTACATGTAAAAATCCAGAAAAGTCTCAAAGTCAACGGAGACTCATCTTTGACTAGATTTTAATATTTAAGTCTTTTTCCAATTTTGAAGGCTTTTCCCTATATATATAGAGGGAGCATCTTTTGTAATCGATCTTGGGATAATTGAGAGCAAAAACTTTGCCAAAATTGAGATGCTTCCTGAGACTTTGATCTCAGCTTGTAAATCATATTTTCTTAAATAAATGAGAAGCAGGTTATTTTCAAACTTTGTGTTGAAACATTTTGTGTTACTTAGGGGATTGTTCTCTTTTCTAATAATCTCTCATCTATTTGATTAAATAAGCAAAGTGTGTGTGGAAATTATCTAAAGACATTCTGAAGGATATTAGAAAGACTTTAAACTGCTTCTATCCTTTGTGATTTCATATTATGTTGTAGTTTTAGGTGAAGACTTTGAGCTACACTTCACTCTATTGTTACGTATGCTTCAAATCAGTAAGAGAAGCAATGAAATACTTTGTGCTTTCATGAGTTTCTCATGGATATAGTTACTACCTGAGAAGATTTTTTGCTATTTACTGAATATCATTTCTGAAAGAAGAGGAATGCTTTCAGTTATTAACCAGGATTACTTTTTTGCCTTGTAAACATCATCTCTAAAAAAAGAGAGATAGATGGTGTAATCTCACCCTCAAGTCTATTTTCATTTCATATTAATATATAAGTAGTTTATAGGGAACCTCCCCTTGATGAGAGGAGAGATTTATCTCACTATGATGTGGTAAACCCACACTTTTTTCCGTATAAATCTCCTTGTACTGTGGTTGATATACCCATTTTTCCATTAGTTAGCTAATGACAAAATATTCACCCAACACATTCTACTAGAATCTCATATTAGTCACATCCTCTCATCATCCTAGTCACACCTCATCATAAGACCACCTCATCTATAATCAATCACACCTCACTTTGACCTTTCCTTATCCATAAATCACACCATAGTCTTAATTATTCCCATATCATTTTATTGACATCACTCCCTTACATATTTGATCATATCCCATCACCTGTCCTAATATTATCTTGTCTCACCATCCACATTCTATCTTAAGTCCACCTCATCCATAGTCCTAATCATCCCCATACCATCTTGTATCATTATCCCATCATCTTGTATATCCTTGTTTTATCTTATTATAAATAATTGTCCTATTGTACATCCTTTTACATCTTTTATATTATCTCTTATCATCAACATCACCTTAATCATCCTTCTAGTCACATCTCAATATCACTCATCATTAGCCATACTCCCTACCTATCCTAATCACATTGTATCTTAATTTCATGCCCCCATCACTTGTATTGACCTTACTTTTATCACCCATCTAATAATCACCTCATCTTATCCTAGTTGGCTTATTGGTCATATATGGATCTAAATCATCCACCTTTCACTACCCCCTTTATCATTTCATCATCACACTTATCCTTATTCCATTGCACTAATAGCCTTCATCACTTAATCTAACCCAACCTATCTTGAGCAAATTAGTCTAAAGTCTTAAGCTAATATTATCATATTATCATTTCATCACCTTAAGTTCACTATCATTCATCCTTTGATCAGATCTCATACCCTAGTCAATATCTTATTAACATCTTATCACCTTGTCAGTCTCAATATAGAAAACCCATCAATCATCCCTAGTTTAATCATCTTTCTTTATTCATAACTAGCACCCATCATATCACCCTCTTACTAGTTTTAAATATTAAGCACCCATCACATTCCCAATCATTTTGTTAGCTTGATAACTAGGCATTGTTGATAAGTTGTTAGCACCTATTGCACTATCAGTCTGACATTTGATCATAGTCCTTAATCTATTAGTTTATCTCATCTCCATCATTACCTATCATACTAACTCAATCCTTTTGATTTGTTTTGCTCAAAAACCTTATCCATATCCTACCTACATCATCCATCATCTATCAACCATCACCATGGAACTAGACCCCACATTTATTGACTAATATATAGCTTCCCATAAGGATGAGATAGTCTTGTTCCTTATGATGGGTGTACCACCTCTCAAAGGTGTTGATCCCCTTCAACTCATTGTACCTCTCATCTAATTTCC
The DNA here is from genome assembly GCA_037957365.1 of Torreya grandis. Lineage (NCBI taxonomy): Eukaryota > Viridiplantae > Streptophyta > Pinopsida > Cupressales > Taxaceae > Torreya > Torreya grandis. The sequence goes on from JARHVA010002341.1 coordinate 716,433, forward strand.
TTCATGTGAATCCCACACCAATCTTCCATCCACCAATCATAAACCATTGACTCCCCATTTCCATACTAGTAAAGATAATATAATCTTGGTGACCTTGAATCCATCCACTCAGTCATATCCATAACCATCTGGTCATAAGTCCAATGTTTCCATGTCTAATTCACAACATGAAGCAGGTTCTTATACTCCCCTTCTCATATCATTGGAATCCCTTTTCAAATAACTTATTACCTCTAGCATGATGGTCTATATACCCATCTAACATATTGATCCCACTAATCTAATACCATCTTGGTATAAAGATGACCAATATTGTGCATATCATCAAACTTGGGGGCATTCCATTAAATAATGTCAAAACTTTTGAGATTATGTCCAAAACCTTATCAATCATGGTGACATAGTAATCAAGGATGAATCAGATAAATTTAAATCCCTAGGTGAACAAGAAGAGGAATGCCAAAATTCCATTCCTATGCACAAATAAGCCCTTCCCCTTCCTATCCAAGGTCAAGACATCCTATCCATCTTCCACAATCCCCCGATCTCTGACCACCCATCTATTCAAAATAAGTATACTCCCCATAAATCTAGTCCTTATATATCCCATAATCCCTTTCATGGACATATCTTTGTTCCATCCATTATTCATCCATCATCTCCCTCTCACCCATCACATCAAAAAAACCCCACTGAGAGGATAATTATGGGTAAATCATCTTTTACCAACATCATAACATCATGTACATAAAAATTTACATCAGAACCACTACAAGAATCATGTGCAACACTAGTATCCAAATTAGATTCCTCATCAAAAATGTTATCCCTCATTGATGTTGATAATTCCTATCTTTTAGAGGATACCTATAATCTAGGTACCTTTCATTCATTACCAGGCATATATTTTGATCCCATTCTAGAGGATGACATCATAAATGAGTTCTTTCAAGCTTTATCTATCAAAGATCATCAGAGTGAATCATATCCTCCTTTGGATGTATCTACTATAGCTAGTCCTAGTGATCCTTTTGCTGATCTTGAGGAGATTTTCTCAAATGTCAAAATTGAGTCTCCTAGGAACCCCTATGAAGACTATGATACCCATCACCACTCATTGACCTCATCATACCTTCTCCATCACCTTCCTCCATCATAGATCCCTTTCTTCCCATCAATGATCATTTAAACACCTTTGTCCATAAGGATAAATAAGAGCATGCATCATTGGACCCTTCCTCAAGTAATATAATATGTGCCACAAATCCAAAGGTCCAAGACAATATTTTAAAATTCATAAATCATAATCAAGTAATCTTTGATCCCCTCAGTCAAAATCAAGAAGAATCAAATCATCAACCTAATCCAAAATCATCTCTCCCTAGTGAAGCCCAATATCAGGCACTAAGGGACCATCAAAAGCATCATAATATTTCAAGTCAAAAATCAATATCCCCTAGTGAATCCCAAAATTAGGCACTAGGGGGCAGTCAAAATCAAATCTAGACAATTGCTTAAACTCAAATGGCCAATAATCCATCAAATAATTAGATAAAATATGAGCCACAAATTCAAAGTATCTTAGATCTCTTGAAGTATTTTTTCAATTGGCACCAATAAAATTGAACATGTCCTATACCTCCAATTATGTATGTGATTACTAGTCATAATCTTCCATCACCCATCACCTCATCCTATCACAATCATATCCTTACTTTTAGTCCTAATCCTCCATCACCCATCACACCATCATATATTGATCCTATCATCCATTTAAGTATCACACATCAAAATCAAGCTCTAATCAAATACATATCTCACATCACTAACCCAAGTAGCATTATCTCTCCTAAGGGCAATGATGATACCTGGTTTAGATATCTAGAGGGGTCACCATCAAGAATCACTAAATGCCACTGGGACATCTATGCATCTAGCATCCATCATAGAAAAGGTGTTGGCTAAATAATCCATCAAATTTATATTCCTTGCATCTCGCCCATAATCTAATAAATTGAGATGGCATCTAAAAGTCAAAAAAATAAAAAAATCATCCAATGGTGAAAACTAGTCTTTTGGTGCCTTGGGTAAGTACCATGATGAAAATTGGTTTTTGGCATCGTGGTAGAATAATCTATTATCTACATTATTACTCAAAACTTTGGGTCAAGTTCATCTATTCTCTATCCTCATCTATCCATCCCATTTATCACATCCCTTATCCACCTTGTCTCTATTACCCATCATCTTATCCCTTGATCTATTATTCCTCTCCATCATCCACTATCATATCGTGCATCCTATCTCTTATTCCTTCATGTCTCAACCTTCATAAGGAAGTAAAAGGTGTCTTGATAAATGTCCTTGAACCATCTTGGCATATCCTCTAATGGACACTTGGGAAAATAACCATCTGTTTCCTTTATGATGTGGTCATTGGCTATCTTAAATCCATTTGTCCTTGGTCCCCATCATCATCATCCTTTATCATCCCATATATCATCCATCCATCCTTATCCTAGTTTCTAGGCTTGGTATTTCCTTTGATATTAACCCTATTTATATAGTGTACACACATATCCCAAAAATCATTACAAATTGAAAAATGTCAAAAACCCTAAAAATCATAAAATTTGAAAAATCCAAAATAGTCCATCATGTCTTGTCTTATGCCTAATCCCCTAATTTCATCCATCTCCATCAATCTCATATTTTGCCCATATTTGGATACCACATTCCATCTTGAGACAAAATTAGAGTAGTCACCCATCCCTTCATGTATTCCATCTTATCTTATTGGTCAGGTCTTATCAACATACATCACTTTGTCAAAGAATTTAATTTAGCACCCATCACTTCCCTATCAAACCATTTTCATATCTATCACCCATCCCATCACTCTTTTATATTATGGAAGGTGTTTGATCCCATCATTGTCCTTATCATTTCCTCTTCAGACCTAGCACCCATCTAATTACTCTTTACTAGTTTGATAGGTATTTGATCCTAGCATCTCTTATACTCCTTTCTAGATTGGATTCTTATAGAGTTATGTCTATTGGTAATCCTTGGCCATCATTTTTCTAAATCACCATTCTTGACCACTTTTTAATTCAATTTCAAGACTAAGTCAGTATTCAAAGACCTCATCACATCATATTCCTTCCATTCTAAACTAGGGGAAACATATTAGCCTAATCATAACCATGATAAACCTATCCAAATATAACCCTATCCTAAGTCCACAATCATATAATGACCATATAACCCATCACCTAGAAACTCATTTCATCATTACACAAGATATTATGACACTACATGTAGATACTTTTTACTATTTCTTTATTGTTTATTTGTTGTTTATCTTGCTTGTATCATGTATATATCATGTTTATCTTTTATTTTGTTTACATCATGTCTCTTTTTTTACATTAGGTAATGAACGAGGGTGATATGAGGACACAAAAAGTGCCCTCAAGGATGTAGACTTTGCTACTTACCCATGCACTTTGGCATGCCCTCTTGGTCATGTCTATATCATGGGGCATACTACCAAGTGCCATATTTAATGGATTATTTAGATTATGATGAGCCTTATGACATTGTGATGGCTTGATTATACCCACCCTCATCATTCCTCTAATCATCTCAGCATCCTTGTTCCCATCACTAATCTAAACTTTTTGACTCATCCAACCAACATTCCATAGTTTATCCTTATCATCTTCATCTCATCATCTAATTCATATCCTTTAATCACTAACAAGTCTAACCATCCTCATCATCATCACTTTCTAATTACTAATCATCATCATTTTCATCATCTCTTAGTCAAAACTACATTAGATTGAGGTCTTGTCAAACTATATAGGCACCACTTGGTCACTATTCCATGCCCAATGATAGCTCAGCCACTATCTTTTATATCTTCATCATCAATTAAATCATTTAGTCACTCTATCATATTGATTCATCTCTATCATCACTATTTTAGTATTTTTATGTTTTTTGATGTGGACTAATTAGCTACTAAAATCAAAGCACATGCAGGGTTTAGAGTTACCTAGAGAAGAAGATTGGTTACACATCATTGATCAAGCTTTGGGTGAACTCCTCTTTGGCTAGAGGAATGACCTAAAATTCACCACACTTAAACAAAAAATGGATTAATAGAAAAATGAGTGGGCTACCTAGTAAGAAACTAGTCAGAAAAAAGTGATATGCTTCCTTAGATGGATGTTAACCCACGTTCAACATTAAAGTTTATAAATAAACATGAAATTATAAAATATATATAATATGGATAAGCAATGTTAAAGATAATTAATCGATAACAATATTTATATGATTAAAAGAAACATCTTAGAATTCAATAACAATATCTATGTCTTCTTGGATTACAACCAACTATTCTTCAATGTATATAAAATCATGTATGAAAGCCATAAGGCAAAGTCCTAGCTCAAATACAATATCACTCTGATCAGCAAACAGAGGTTGAGGGACTATATGAAGATCAAAAATGCTAATTGAATCATGTATTAATCCAAGTAGGGTCATCTACATGCATAAATAGATTTTTAGCAAACTAGAATGTAGGATTTAATAGATTTTAAGACTGAAAAAAATAGATGATAAGAATGTTTTGAAACTTAATCAAGGATCGATGGTGATCTAACAATATTGATGTTGATTCAAATGAATCGATGTTGATTCTATATAAATGCATAAATTTTAAAAATAGACTATAATAACAACCTATATTTTTGATAAAATGATAAAAAAAAACCAAATGTAGAATAGATAAAGACAAAATACAAATGATATTAGATTTAAAATAGGTTGTTTAAGACTTATGTTATGATCTGGTAAAGGATCAATGGTGATCCAATAGGATCGACATAGATGAATCGATGTCGATTCTGTGCAAAAGTGTTTAATACTAAAAATATTATAGTGATGGCCTAAAAATTTGATAAAATGAAAGAAATAGAATGTAGATACAATACAGAGATGTAAAATTAAATAAATACTTAAATATAATATAATACTAACCTTGGATGGTTTGAAGAAAGTGATGCTAGAAATAATCAAAAATGACCTTCAGTGTTCTTCAAAGGTAACAAGATGGTGGTAAGGTCTATGCAAATTTGTGACTAGTTTTAATAGAAATTCATAATCAAAATGATCTCCTTCCTTTCACATGTGTTCCTCTTCAGTAATGGAGGATTATTATGTTTTTTATGGATCAACATCGATCCTAACAAATCGGCATCGATCTAGGAGGATCGGTATCGATTTACCAAAAATGGGTAAAGATGAACAAAAATCCATTCCAATTGGTTAGCACAGGGTAAATGAGGGTTAAAATGACTTTTGAGTTTGTTTGGATTATTTTAACCATGGGATAAGTTTGTTAGGAGGTTGGGTAGATTTAGATTTTTATTTAATTTTGAGATTTTATAGTTAAGGCCAGTAAAAAGGGATTTAATTACTATTTAACTATAGTAATTAACTTATTTAACCTATGTGGTGAAATGTAAATATGAAGGTAAAATGTAAATATTTAAATAATTACTCAATGGGGGGCATTACAACACATATCATGATGACACAATATACAAGGTGTATAAAAATAGCATCTACATTTGCCCCTTTTTATAGAGTGGTATACAATGGTATGCTACAAGATAAAACTATCATGAGTCTGTTGTCCCAAGTTTATTATGAGAAGGTATTCCCCCTCAAACTAGGCACCAAGAAGTGAAATAGAATGGATGACAGGTTTGAACAAGATGTAATGGAGAACAAAAGTGGGTAAGGTGAAAGTGACAAAAGGGAAGATAGCTAAGGACACAAAAAAAAATATGAATGGTTAACAAGGACTTCAATGTTTGCACTTAATAGAATAAAGAGTAATGCAAGTAGTAATGCCCTAAATACTAGATCAAATAGCAAAATGCCATAGCTAAAATAGGTAAAAACTAGTGAAAAAGGCTATCAAGAGAATAAGAGAGAGGAATAGTAGACCAAAGCATTTGATGCGCATATGGTGTATGTGTTACCTATAGACAAATGTTCTCAAGATAAAAATACACCCTAGGGGTCTTACATGAGGTAAGATACCAAAAAAAATAAGGGTATAAGTTAAGAGATTAGAGAATTGACAAGGGGTCAAAAGTCTCTAATCTAAAGGGTAATAGAGAAAAAAATGGGATAGCTATGACAAAGGCAATAAGACATGGCTTCAAAACCAAACTAAAAGCATGGGAAAATATCCAAAATGTAAAAATGTAACAAACTAGGGGAATTGACATCGATTCCAAGTAATTTATGATGATTACAAAAAATTGTCATCGATCAAAAGAATTGACATCGATCGTAAAAATGGCTATAAATAGCCTGCTAATAAACAAGAAGGCTCATTTAGCTATCAAGTGTAGAAGAGTTATCTAAGTTAATTTTGATGGTTTTTGAGCATTCAAAAATACACATGAGATGATGGAGGCTAGTAGGAGTGGATGATGATGATGATGATGGTTTAATTATGAGGTAGATGACATGTTTTTAAGCAATTTTGAATTTTTTATTTATTTTATTATTTTTTATGTTTTTTGGAGTTATAGGAATGTTTAACTTAAGGGACGGGGATAATTTAGGATACCAAGGGGTGTAGATTAGGAATGTTTGGGGAAAAATTAGTTATAGGGGGAAAAGGGAATTGACATCGATCTGAAAGGATCAACTACAATCAAGAATAACTGACAGTGATCCTTATAAAATTGATAGTGATCAAAAGGAAATGACATGAATCCTTAATGGGTTGATAATGATCAGAAGGAAGTGATAGTGATCCATATAGTATTTAATATTTAGGATTTAACTAATAAAATACTATTATGATAGGCATGTGAGCTACTAACTATGAGGGATAGGGTCCCACCATTACTGAGGGAGCTATGAGAGGATATGGATGATGAGGACTAGGCACATCTAGAGGTGGTGGGCTTTGGAGGGATATACCATTATCACCATGTTCATCAAGGCATTGGCATGATAGTGGCTTTGCTAGAGTGGTGGGATTATACCACCAAAACCTTCTAGTTTTTGACAGGTGAGATGGCCATTACTATAGAGGACATCCATCAAATTTTAGGACTACCAATCTAGGGAGCCCTAGTATATACAATTGAGAAGGTTGGACATGTGACAACACTAGAATGACTATATGGTGAAGATGTTGTTGATATCAAATTTATGGTTGTAGATTCCCTAGGATAGGTTGTTCACATGGAGGAGGCACCAGTATAGGATGCCCTAAGATAGGATGAGTAGGGGATATATCATGCTGAGCTACAGAGGTTACAGAGTGAACTTGATAGGGTTAAATAGGAGTGAGACTAGACCATTTAGGAGAGGGATTAGGCTATATGGGAGAGATATGGTTACAGGGTAGAGTTGGAGTAGATGAGATATTTTGTGATCAAGAGGCTAGCTCTAGATATTGAAAGATCTAGCACTACACCATGAGACATAGTACCACTTCACCAGTATAGAGACCTACTTGTTGAGATGTCCTACTATGAGAGAATTATATAGAGGTGGTTCTTAGAGATTCCACATGTTGCTACACATGTGGCCAGCCATCATAGATCATAGAGGACTCTTGGGGCTAAAGTTAGATCAAGGAGTATAGCAGATCAAGGAGGGGATGATGAGGTAGGTGACAATATTCACCTTAGTAGGATTGAGTTCACATAGTAGAGCATATTGTATGGGCCAAGAGCCCTATTGTATTATTATTACAATATTTGTATAGACATTTGATATATATATATATATATAATGCTTATGGATCATGCATATTTGCTTATGGATTTATTGATGTTTATGGACATGTTATACTTTTATTGATGATGTGATGCGATGGATTATAGATTAGATGTTATGTAATTTACTTTGTGTTAATGTGATTATACATGTTGTGGATGCTTATGGGTTATTCTTATGAATTATTATGTGATGTTATGAAATAGAATTTTTTATGTTTTAGGATTATGGATTATGGATTATGTGCTTATACTATTATGATTTATGGATTTTAATGATTTATATGTTATGGATTATGGATTATGGATGACCTTTAATTTTTTAATGGTTGTATATTTATAGATTTTAATGATTATATATTTATGGATTTGCTCAGCATTGACTTGGAATATAACCAAAAGAGGACCTCTCATTTACATGGCCTATACATCATTTTCTAAATGATAATAGATTATGACACAACTTAGGTTAGCTAAAGCTTTGACCTTAGTCATTAGGATCATATGCTTGTGATAGGATGGGGATAATCCATTTTCACCACATATTTTTAAATCAAGATTTATCCTTTAAGAATCATTTTTATGCCAATGGGTAGACTGATCAATATGGGAAGTCTACAATTAGAAATTTGATCAATGTGAGAGCTTTCTTGGGATTTACTTTTGACAATTTATTTTATTACTTTTATTGCTTTTTTTTAGGACTTTAAAATGGCATAATTTGAAAACAGATCAATGCAAGAAGTTTTCTGCTTAGTATCCATCCTTTGAGGGAGTGGTCTACATTTTGATGTTTTTGCATAGTTATCCTTTAATGGATCAGTCTGTTATTTTGTCTTTACATATTTGATTATAGTTGTCCTTCAAAGGAGTAGTCTGTTTATTGAGCCCATTTTGATACTTTTGCTTTTAATTAATTTTGAATCCCGAAGAAGATATTTTAAAATGGCATAAAAAGATACCTTAGGATGGCCTCCATAAATTCATCATATGAGATGATTGGGTTATCTTAGGAAATTAATGGTGTTTAGGAAATAAGGTAAATAATGATGTGGGGTTTCTCCCATAACAGGTGAAACTTATCCATGAAATAATGCTATGTATAGAGCTGGGGTATACATATTCAAGGTTGAGGTTATGGTGACTAAAGGATAACCAAATAACTCTCATATCATTATTTAGTATTTTGGGATAAAGGGATATGAAAACATAAAAGATAAGCTAAAAATGATGAGCCAAGATCTATCAACTATAATAAGGACATAGATGTAATGCATTAAGAGGTTCTCATTCTAGTTTTCCATCAAGAGAAGCCAAACGATATGCCACATATCCATATTTATGGGTTATGATGTATGGCCCAAGACAATTAGGAAAAAATTTACCCCTTTTACTTCATTCCATATTAGTGACATGTTGATTTTATTTAAGCACAAGATCTTCAATATTAAATTCATGCTCTCTTACATGTTGATTATATGCTCATTTTAGTATTTATTGATATATACGAAGGTGGTCAAGGGATACCATATGATGCTCATCTAAGAGCTCAAGCTGAGATAAATGCTCTTGATGAAAATCCTCATTAGAAACAATGTCTTTAAGGGAGACTCAAAGAGAGGGAATTTGGACTTCTAATGGAAGTACAACTTCCATACCATAGACTAGGGAAAAAATAATAGCACCTATAGGGGTTTGAATACTAGTTTGATATGCCCACAAGGTGAAAGGGATATGAAGATGCCAATCCTTGCCAATTTCATTAATAACTTTAGTTAGGATTTTGACTAGAGTTTTGTTAGATGCTTCCACTTGACCATTAGCCTAAGGATAATAAGGTGAGGAAAAACTCAATTTAATTTTAAATGAATCACATAATGCCTAAACTTGTTTATTTTTAAAATATTTTCCATTACATGTTATTATTTTGTATGGAACTCCAAAATGACAAATAATATACTAGTGGATAAACTCCACAATCTTTTCTTCCTTAGTCAAGATAAGCATCATAGCTTCTACCAACTTAATGAAGTATTTTGTAGTGGTGATAATAAATTTATGATGCTAAGAAGATTTAGGATTGATATTCCCTATAAGACCAATCCCCCACTAAGAGAATGGCCAAAAGTATCTTGTTACTTGTAAGGCTTTACTAGGGACATGGGATAGGTTTGCATGCTGCTAACATTTTATGCACCTCTTAACATAGGTGCAATAATCTTGATTTAAAGTGGGCCAATAGTAACATAAACATAATATCTTATTAGTGATTGCACAACCATTAAAATGTCCATCATACAACCCATCATGGACCTCCTGAATGGATAGGCTAGCTTCATGATTTTAGAGACAACAGAGAAGAACGCCATAAAAAACATGCTTATAAAGAACACCCCCAAGTATGATATAGCAGGTAGCTTTCTACTAGAAGACATGTTTGGCACCTTTAGATAGATGGGGAGGAGACAATCCTATAGATAAACAACTAAATATTTGTGCATACCATGGCTCCTCTAGATTTTCCTCAATATTATTAATAGATGGAAGATTAGTCCTTATATAAGAAGGTTGATTAACTTGATAGATAAGGATAAATAACTTAGATTCCTAAGACGAGGTTGGGATAAAAGAGGTAAGAGATGCCATAGTATCAACAAATTTATTAGTTGTTCTAGGGGTAGCCTGGATGGCACAACATTTGAAGGTAGACAAAATTTAATCAGCTAACATCTTATACCATTAGAGAATATCATTTTTACATTGATAAACACCAGTAATCTAATTGACCACTAGCTGGGAATCCCCATAGATATTAATTGACCTAACTCCTAATGCAAGGGTAGTTTGAATCCCTATAATCAATGCTTCATACTCAACCATATTATTAGTGCAATTGAAGTCTAATTTAAAATACAAAGGCATGGGAATACCTTAAAGGGGGATTAATTTAATTCATGTGCTACCTCCTTTCTCACATGTATACCCATCAAAGAATATATTCATTTGATACTCTAGAACTAACTAAGAAGTTAAAGTGATAGATTCATCAGGGAATTGACTATTGATTGGTTGATTATCACTTAGAGGTGCCTTAGCTATTTGATCATCAATAATCTAATCTTTAACAAATTTTTGGTAAAGAAACTCCAGATCAAATTAAGCTAAAATCATAATCCATCTGGCCATTTCTTGATTCTAATAAGGCTTAGAATGCATAAACTTAAGGGGATTAGTACTTATAAGTACATACATCTTATGGTTAAATAGGTAATGATGAAGCTTAGAAGCTACTAGGACCAATGCTAGGCATAATTTTTTAGTATGAAGATAATGTGTTTCATATTCTATGAGGGTATGACTTATATATTAAATAGCCTACTATTTGTGATGTTCATCTCAATGGGCAAGCATAGCACCTAGAGCATGGGTTGTAGCCAAGATATAAAGGAAGAAAGGTTGTCCTTTCTTAGGAGGAGTGAGGATAGGATGTGATAAAATATAGTCCTTGAGTGCATTAAAGACTTCTTAAAAATAAGAATCCCATATAAAGTGACTATCATTCTTTAATAAATGGTGAAAAGGTTGACACTGATCAGAGAGTTAGGAAATAAAATGATGAATAGATTGGAGCTTGCCTTGTAAACTATGAAGCTGCTTCAGGTTGGATGGGGGAGGCATTTCTAAAATATCCTTGATTTTAGTGGGATCTACTTCTATTCTATAAATATAAATAATGAAACCTAGAAGTTTACCCATCAAGACACCGAAAATGCACTTTTTCAAATTTAGATACACATGATACTAGAGTAGACGATCAAAAATAATCTTAAGTACAAATAGGTGATCTTTATGGAGCTTTAGCTTTCTAAGAAGATCATCTACATAGTCTTCAATAATTTTATGGATTAAGTCATGAAATATATAAGTCATGGCCTACTAATAGGTGGATCCTATGTTCTTTAGGCCAAAAGTCATAACACGATAGTAGAAGGTCCCCCAAGGAGAAATAAATGTAGTTTTATGTTGGTCTTTTGGTGCAATAAGTATTTGATTATAACCAGAGAAACCATCCATAAGGGACAATATTTCATGACCAATAGTCAAATCCACTAATTGGTCAATGTTAGGGAGAGGGAAATCATATTTTAGATAGGCAAGATTTAAATCATGAAATTCTATACAAATATGAAGTCCCCCTAAAGGCTTAGTGACCAAAACAATGTTGGACATCCACTAAGAATAATCTATGGGTTAAATAAAGTTAATTGATAAAAGGCATTACAATTGCTCTTTTACTAGGAGTGTGATGTGAGGATGCATTTTTTGGATCTTTTGCTCAATCAGCTTAGCATCAAGAAAGGTAACAATGTTATGGATAATAATTTATGGGTCAATACCAAGCATATCGCTATAATACCAAGTAAATACTTTACTACGATCTGATAAAAAAGTGGTAAAATCTTGGTTTTCTTGTGGATCTAAGGCTTTGCTAATTTCAATAATGTTTGAGACTTCCTAAAAGCCAATATTAATATTATTAGTGGCTTCATTTAATAAGCTAGACATTTCAGATGGAAGAGAATTATGTAAATAAGATTTTTTAGTGCGCAAATGAGTCAAAATTGACTCATCATCTTGACACTAAAAATAGGGATGGTTGGTGTATCAGGTCTTATTAAGTTAGGATATACTAAGGGGATGGTTTAGATTTCATCATCATGGTGGAAGATGAGGGGTCCTAAGGAGATCATATTGACTAAAAAAAGTTAGGAGGAATGGATACAGTATCACTAGTCGAAGAAGAGGTGTCAAATGAGGAAGATGGTTCTTCTTTTTCCAAATATGGTAGAAGAATAGGTTTGGGGATGGATTTAGAATCTTTCTTAAAACCTAAGCCATGTTTTTCATGTGATTTTTTAAAATCTCCTAATGTGATATCGTGGGGACCTTTTTCATATCTACCCATGCCTAAGCCTTTCCAAGCACAGTAATAAAGATAGGTTTACATGAACTAGAGATTGCTAAGAAAGGATAAATTGGATATAAATGGTTTAGTGCAAACATGATCCCACCATATATTAAGTGAGTACACAAGAAAGGTGATCCAAAAGGAATGAACTCATCTAAACTAGGTGAATACATGGGTTGCTTATCGGGATGGCCATATTCTCTAGGAGTGGGTAAGGTATTAAGAGTTAATAACTAATATTATCCCATCAAAATCTATTACATCAAGGAGTCAATGGACTCTCAAGTAGGTAGTTTTGAGGTAGGGATCATCATGCTAGTCGAAGCTTGATTGGAATATGGAGATGATAACATTAGGTGAGGTTATTATGACATCACTTGGCCTAAAGGTGAAGTTGCATGATTTAAAGGGATGAGGATCAATAATTATGATGTGTACCTAACCTTCATGTTCATATTTAAGGCATCAATGAACAATGGAGGGTACACATTACATCACATGAATCCATAGATGCCCTAATAGATTGTTGTATTATAAAGTCCCTTCTATTACATAAAAGAGATCATTAATGGTGTGAGGACCTACACAAATGAGGAGAATGACTATTCCTACCATGGGTGCTACCATGTCATTAAACACATGAAGAATTGTTGAGGATTGGGAAATAATGGTTTTTGGTAATTGTAATTATTGGAAAGCATGTGAGGTAAAATATTAATATTGGCCATATTATCAATCATAAATCTTTTAATTTGAGTCTAATTTATTTGAGCTATAATGAAGAGGGTGGGATCTTGATCTTCAAGTGATAAAATAATAACCTCTGAATCAATAAAACTAAGAGTCGAGACATTTGAATGGCTCCTATAAAAGCTAACAAAGATTAAGATTCATCTAGTCAAACCTCAATAGCTTAGAGAGATTCTATCATTACCTATCAATGTTGCAGAGAATTTTCTATAAGTTCATATAATGACATCTTTATAGCTGCTTGGTGGAGTTGTTTTATTATGGAGAGTTGTACCAACTCCTTGGCTTCAGCTGGGGTAGTTCTTGTAAGAGAAAATTTAAGATTTTGTTTGTATGGTTTAAGTGTATTGGGTGTAGAGGCTCCTATAATTGAAACCTTAGCTTTATTAGAATTTTTGTTTTGAGAATGGGTGGTTACATGGATGACATCAATGTGTAATAGAGGTAAATCTGCATAGTCTACCGACTCTTTATCACTTATAGGACTAGTAGGATTATGGGTGGGTGTAAAGGATGGAATAATGACCTTTTGCTTAGGAGTTTGATCATTAAGATAATTAAATAAGAGGTCATTATCTTAGATTAACTACTAGATTATAGCTTTAAGGGCTTTGCAATTTTATGTATCATGTCCAGGTACTCTATGATATGCACATATTTCCCAATTTCTATACCAAGTAGGTCTTTGGGGGTAAAGGTTGATGGACCATTTAGGTGGTAACATAATGAGGGATGTATCCAATAATTGTTTCAAGATTATAGCATAAGATCCCTTCAAAGCATCATATTGTGGTTTTATAGGGGTTTTGATAATAGGCTCTTTTGACAAAGTATTACTCATTTAGTTTTGTAATCTAGCCTTTTACAGGAGGGACATCTTTAAGCTCTTTTCCTTTAAGTTTTTATAATGGTTCCTTAATAGAGGAAGGTGTATATGGAGGTGTGACTAATAATGGAGGAAAACTTTTCATTTTTTGACATGTTTGGATAGAAGCACCTATGACAGGTATAAAATATGGATGGGGACCTAAAATAGATAATGGAGATGGTACAAAAGGGATAGTCCCTTTGTTATTCTATGTGTTAACAATATAGGGGGTATTCAGACTAAGGTTTGTATCATTTGATGTTTGAAAAAGATCAACTTCAACTAGAGGATGAGCTAAGGCTTTCTTTGTTGGAATACCAAGACAATTGTCCTAGCTATTGATGATAGGAATTTTACCTTTTCCTTTAATAGCTTCAAGGCAAGGAGGTGATATAGTAGAGGATGGTTTCAAAGGGTCAAGGTTTTGGGTAAAAGGATAGGATTTCATTATATGCTTTCCAAGGATCAAAGGGGTAGAATGTCCAATTCTAGAAGTAACAAGATGTTTATATATGACATCTCAAGGAGTAGTGTCATTTTCCCCTTTAGGAGATTTGGTACAAGAAGGTGATGGTTCACATGAACGATCCCATGTAATGAGATCAGGGATCTCTACAGGGATTTCAAGACTAGATTTAATGATTTTAGATTGACTCAAATTAGAAGCATCCCCTAGAAGGAGATCCAAGACCAAAGGTTCCTTCGGGACTTCTTTAGGCAACAACTAATCATAGATTGTGTCAATCATATGAGTAGCTTATATTTTTATTTCTTTAGGATTAGCTTGGACTATGTTTGATATGGATGGATGGTTTGGAAATGGTTATTTAAAAATGTTGGGGATCAACCAACAATATGATTACACTTATGAAAGCAATAAACCGCAAAATTAAATCAGATAGATAAGTAACTAGAATCAGATAATAGCAAAGAACAAGAGATATAAGAAACCACCCTGAAAACTTGTATTAAAATCTTTACAAAAGGAATACAATTGAAGAAAATTCTGTCTTCCACACCTCTCTCAGATGCACAAGATCTCTATCCCTCAAGAGCTCTCTCTCTCAAGTACAATCAACTCCAACAATTTGGATTGATACAACTCTGTACTATTCTTCAACATTCACACATAATGAACTACTACAACCACACAAAGCTAAGAAGATCTAATTCTACATATAGAATTAGGAGACTTGAGCATGCACTTACAACCAATAGTTAAGCCTCTTGAACAAGGGCTCTAAAAAAAATCTTACTAATAATAGAGATGTGAACTTAAGACTAAGACTTAAACTCATCATGCAAACACTCGGTTCTGTCCTCAAAAATAGCATTCTAGATGCACAGGTAACTGACGCCGGTTCCTGCCTGCTTGCCTGTGATCGACGTCCACTGATCCTCTACCGATGCCGGCATCTCTTCAACTGCACCTGACCAACGTCGGTTGCTCCTGATCGATGCCAGTGACTGTGTAAACTTGCAACTTTGGTAATTGTCTCATATGTGAAGCTTTCAGGCTCCACACCTTAACAATCTCCCACTTGGAGATAAACAGCTGCACCAGTACCTGTACAGCAACATCTTCTAGCTCCTCCATCTTCAACTCAATCATGAAGACCAACAGAAGTTGAATGAAGATTCAACTTCTCCTTTGTAACTGGCTTGGTTAACATATCAGCAAGATTCCTATCTCTATGGATCTTCTCCAGCTTCAACTCACCATCTTCCAATACCTATCTTATGAAGTGGTACCTAAGTTGTATGTGCTTGGTTCTTGAGTGAAAGGCTGAATTCTTAGCCAAATGTATTGCACTCTGACTGTCACTATACAATCTCCAACTCTCTTTCTCCCTTCCAAGCTCTTCCATGAACCGTGTCATCCATATCATCTCTTTACTAGCCTCTGTGGCTGTAATATACTCTACTTCTGTAGTTGACAAGGTAACAACCTTCTGCAATTTTGATATCTAGCTAACCACCATTCCACCTACAGTGAAAACATATCCTGTGGTGCTCCTCCTGCAATCCAAATCACCTGCCATATCTGAATCTACATAACCATGTAGAGAAGTATCTGAACCTCCATAGCACAAGTGCCTACTACTGGTTCCTCTCAGATATCTGAGGATCCACTGAACTGCTTTCCAATGTTCTTTTCCTGGATTGGCCATATACTTACTTACAACACCCATTGCTTGGGCAATATCCAGTCTAGTACACACCATTGCATACATCAAACTTCCTACTGCAGAAGAATATGGAACCTTACTCATGTACTCTACCTCATCATGTGAATTAGGACATTGTTCTTTACTCAACTTAAAATGTCCAGCCAAAGGTGTGCTTACCGGTTTAGCATCCTGCATATTGAATCATTTCAACACCTTGTCCACATAATCCTCTTGAGACAATATCAACCTATGATTTTTCCTATCTCTCTTAATGTTCATGCCAAGGATTTTCTTTGCTGCTCCCAAATCCTTCATAGCAAAAGTTTGAGCTAATTTCACCTTAAGCTCAGAGATATCCTACATGTGTGATCCTGCAACCAGCATATTATCTACATACAACAATAGAATAATATATCTACCATTATCCAATCTCTTAAAATACACACAATGGTTAGATTAACACCTACTATAGCCATGCTTAGTCATAAACCTGTCAAATTTCAAATACCACTGTTTAGGAGCTTGCTTGAGGCTATACAAGCTTTTCTTCAATCTGCACACTAACTTCTCCTTACCTTTGACCTCAAATCCTTCCGGCTGTTCCATATAAATTTCCTCATCCAAATCTCCATGAAGAAACATTGTCTTAACATCTAGCTGCTCAAGATGCAAATCCTCAACAGCAACCAAAGACAGTACAATCCGTATAGAAGTCATTTTAACAATAAGAGAAAAAATCTCACCAAAATCAATACCTGGCTTTTGTGCAAATCCTTTCACTACCAATCTGGCCTTATATCTCATCTATCCATTCTCACCTTCCTTCAACCTGTAGGTCCATCTAGTTCTTCAGTGTTCTCTTACCAGCTAGCAACTCAACCAAATCCCATGTTTGGTTCTCTCTTAAGGACTCCATCTCCTCAACCATGCCACGCTCCCACTGACTCTTGGACTCCACCTGTATTGCTTCTTCAAAACTCTCTGGTTCTCCACCATTAGTTAGCAATAAATAGAATAATGAAGGAGAATATCTAATTGGAGGCTTACTTACCCTTTCTAACCTCCTGATGGGTGTCTGAGACTCGTTCACAACACGCTGTCCACCCAAATTCTCTGACAGTGACCGACCTCGGTCACCTCCAGACCTGTTACTGGCCAACGTCGGTTCTGCCTAACCGATGCCGGTGCCTATTCTGCCAACGTCGATCTCTGTATGACCGACATCAGTTTCTATTCTGCCGATGCCGGTTCCTATCCTGCCAACGTCGGTCTCTATGTTTTCTTGCAAGTGATTATTTCTTTTTCCCGCGAGCTCATTTTAGACCGTCACCTCATCCAATTCACCATTGCTCTACCCAGATTGATTCAGCTTCTTCAGCTGATCACTATACATCACTTTTTCATTGAAAACAACATCACGGCTCCTAATTATCTTGTTAGTTCCTAGATTCCAAAATTTGAAACCAAAATCATCTGAGCCATAGCCAATAAATGTGCACCTCATAGACTTAGCATCCAGTTTCTTTTTATTTTCCTTATCTACATGCACAAAGGCTTCACAACCAAAAACTTTAAGGAATGAGAGATCTACCTTTTTACCTATCCAAGCCTCTTCTAGAATTCCACCATCCAGAGCTGTAGAGGGTCCTCTATTAATCAGGTACACTACAGTGTCAACAGCTTCTGCCCAAAACTCTAAGGGCAAACCAGCATGCAATCTCATACATCTTGCATGCTCCATGATTGTTTTGTTCATCCTTTCAGCAATTCCATTCTGTTGAGGTGTCCTTGGAACCATCCTTTGCCTACGAATTCCATGCATATAACAATACCAATTGAACTTATAACTGTAGAACTCTCCACCATTGTCAGATCTCAGGCACTTCAATATTTTGCCTGTTTCATTCTCAACCATAGCTTTCCAAATCTTAAAAGTCTCAAATACATCAGATTTCTTCTTAATACAATAGATCCATACCTTTCTTGTAGCATCATCTATGAACGAAACATAGTACTGTGATCCTCCAATAGAAGCTACCTGAGCTGGTCCCCACACGTCTGTGTGAACAAGCTGTAACTTATGCTTCTTCTTTGTAGACCCAGTCTTGAGAAAACTAACCCTTTTCTATTTTCCAAATACACAGTGCTCACAAAATTCTAGATCCATGCTTTTCAAATCTGAAAGCTTACCTTTAGACTTAAGAATTGACATCCCCTTCTCACTCATGTGGCCAAGCCTTGAGTGCCACAATTTTGCATCCACATCTGAAGTAGATAATACAGAAGGAGAATTGTTAGTAACACAATTACACAAATAGAGAGTACCTACTCTCTTACCTCTGGCCATAACAAGTGCACCCTTCATCACCTTCCAAGATTCTGCTGTGAGAGTTACTGTACAACCCTCATCCCCTAACTTTCCTGCAGAAATCAAATTTCTCTTCAAGCTAGGAACATGCATCACATCTCTCAACACCCATGTGTTGCCATTCTACATTTTCAGCTGCACTTTACCTTTGCCAATAATTTTACAAGGCTCATCATCCCCTAGATACACTATTCCAAAATCTCCATGGATATAGTCACCGAAATATTCCCTATTAGGGGTAGCATGAAAAGATGCACCAGAATCTAACACCCAAGATTCTATATTATTATGCAAAGAGAATATTAAAGCATCTTGTGCAATACCTGCAACCTTTGCTTCTTCTTTTCCTTTGTGCTGATTGTCCTCCTTAGGCTTTGACCAGCAATCTCTGCTTATGTGCCCCATCTTTCCACAATTCCAGCATTGTGGCTTCCTGCCATTTTTGGATTTGGATCTACCTCTCCCCTTAGACTTAGATCTTGATCTCCCTTTCTTGCTCTTCTCTTTTTGCCTTCCCCTGCTCTCAAAACTTAAAGTGTTCCCAGATGTCTCTTCTGTGCTTTTCCTACAAATTTCCTCATTCAAGATAACACTAACAACATCCTCTACTTTTAAAATATTTGATGCAGATGCAGTATTGCTAACTGCCATTACTAAGCTATGCCAGCTTTCTGGCAAAGAACATAATATTAAAAGAGCTTTTATTTCATCATCAAATACAATTTTGACTGAACTTAATTGATTTACAATACCATGGAAATCATTTAGGTGATTAGATACAGATCCACCTTCCTACATATGCAAATTAAATAGCTGCTTCATAAGATATACCTTATTAGAAGCTGAGGGTTTTTCGTACAAATTTGCTAAAGTAGTCATCAACTCTACCATTGTTTTTGCCTGTGATAAATTAGATATCACAGTAGATGCTAGACTCAGTCTTATAGATCCCAGAGCCTTTCTGTCAAGAACTTCCCATTCTTCATCATCCATGTCTGTGGGCTTCTTTGCAATCCCACCTAACGGTAAGTATAGATCTTTCTGATACAGATAGTCCTCTATCTGCATTCTCCAATGTTGATAATTTTTGCCATTGAACTTCTCCATTCTCAGTTTACTTTCTTCTGCCATTGCTTCTCCCACTCAAATAGAAATCCCTGCAGAAACTCCTGTGAGCAACCTATAATCAATACACACTACACAGATCTGAACCACCTATTAGTGAACCTAAGCTTTGATACCAATTATTGGATATCAAACTCTAAACCTACAACCATGGCTCTGATACCACTTGTTGGGGATCAACCAACAATATGATTACACTTATGAAAGCAATAAACCGTGGAATTAAATTAGATAGATAAGTAACTAGAATCAAATAATAGCAAAGAATAAGAGATACAAGAAACCACCCTGAAAACTTGTATTAAACTCTTCACAGAAGGAATACAATTGAAGAAACTTCTTTCTTCCACACCTCTCTCAGATGCACAAGATCTCTATCCCTCAAGAGCTCTCTCTCTCTCTCAAGTACAATCAACTCCAACAATTTGGATTGATACAACTCTATACTGTTCTTCAACATTCACACACAATGAACTACTACAACCACACTAAGCTAAGAAGATCTAATTCTACATATAGAATTAGGAGACTTGAGCATGCACTTACAACCAATAGTTAAGCCTCTTGAACAAGGGCTCTAAAAACAATCTTACTAATAATAGAGATGCGAACTTAAGACTAAGACTTAAACTCATCATTCAAACACTCGGTTCTGTCCTCAGAAATAGCATTCTAGATGCACAGGTAATCGACGCCAGTTCCTGCCTGCTTGCCTGTGATCGACGTCAGATGATCCTCTGTCAATGCTGGTGTCTCTTCAACTGCACCTGACCGACGTCGGTCACTCCTGATCGATGCCGGTGACTGTGTAAACTTGCAACTTTAGTAATGCGCTCATATGTGAAGCTTTTAGGCTCCACACCTTAACAAAAAATATCTAAGGTTTGGTTAGGAGGAGCATTTGGATTGTCCAATCGAAGGTTCCTCTTGTCAATGAGGTTCTGTACCAATCATTTAAAGGATTGGCACCATTCTATGTCATGTCCTATTACCCTATGATAAGCACAAAAATCATCTTCTTTATACCAATTGGGTTTAGGACGTGTATCATCAACTGGTCTAATAGTAGGGAGTTTAATAACATTTTCTTGCAAGAGTTTATCTAATATCAAAGTATAAGTCTCTCCTATAGAGGTATATTTCTTAGGGGGGAAATGAGTAAGGCCCCTAGGTTGTTGTGTTTGAGAAGTAAAAGACCTTGATTAGTTGGATGCTAGAGGGGAAGAATTTTTTATAATAACTACATTTTCTACCCCTTTTGGTTTAGGATTATTGTTATTGCTTTTGGAGGGATCAAATTAGAAGTTATTATTACCTAACTTAACTTTTCCCTCTTTAATGCCATGGATTTCAAGCTTATGGACCATGGTAAAGGTTTTGTCAAAAGTCTTAAAAGTTTGAATTTGTAACATGGATAATATATGTATTACATAAGAATGTGAAAATAACTCAATTAATTATATTTATGACAAGGAAAAGTTTAGCTAGTTGATTAAGTTACACCATCGAGCCACAAAGTATGATATGGATTCATCATCAAATTGACTAATAGTGTAAAGATCTGTAATAGTCACTTTTTGAGCAATATTAATTGAGAAGTGTTCTAAGAAAATTTGGGCCAACTGTCCAAAGTAAAAGAGGGAATGTTGGGAAATGGAATTATACCAATCCAATGCAAATCTTGCTAACGATATGGGAAACTTTCTAAGTAGGAGGGCATCATCATGTGTTATAAGATAACACGTGTGTCAAAAGGCCTTAAGGTATTACTGGGGATCTTCTTTATTTTGGAATTTGGTAAACTTAGGAAGTTCCCATTGTGATGGATACGATTGGATAGGGATAGAGGGATGGATTAGCTCATTACAAATTTATTCATATGTGAGCATCGCATTATGTCTAGAGGTAAAGGCTTCCAAACTAGCCATCCTATTCATAAGGATGTTCATGAGGTCTATCTAAGTATTACTCTGAGGCACACTTCCTAAAACACCATTTTAAAGGGGTTGATAGCTTGGTAACAAGGTAGACATAGGCTATGAATGAAGGTATCCTGTTGTGGTAGACATAATAGGTTGAGATGTTGATACATATTATGGGACTTGTAGCAAAATATTTTTCTATGGGAAATACTATAAGTGAGTAGTTATTTCTAGTTGTGATGAAGCCACATACTAGGTGGCTAAGGAGATAAACTATTGGAAAGGTTGGACATAAGGGATTTTTTATGTGTGATGGATTTGTTGTGCATGAGTGATTTTTTGTGTACTATATGCTAAAGTCATCCTAATGGGTGGGAGACTTTCAATAATTGACAGCATTAACATTTGGGAAAGTATGGTGGATATACGTGAAGTGGTATTTTGGATCTGAGTAATGATTGGAGAACTGGTAGATACCATGAATGGTTAGTTCTCTAAAGGTTTTGATATTTGAACATTAGAGCCAAGTGGAGGAGATTCGATGTAAAAGGTTACCATGGCCATGGTAAATTCTCCTATTCTCCTAGGTCCCTTGAAAGGCATCACATACCTATATGGAGATTTTTGGGCATGGGGGCAATGAGAAATATGTATTGCTCAACTATTTAGATAATAATTAAGAGCAACAGGTTTATTGTGTTAGGTTGTGGAGCTAAAAGCTTCAACCTTTGCAAACTGAGGAACAGAAGGCTGTTGAGTTCTATAGGAACTGGCGTCGGCAGCAGGACCGACGTCGGCAGAATCCAGTGCAGAAGGCCACCGGCGACGGCAGGAAGTCGGCCGACGTCGGCAGAACCAGACCAGCAGGGACCGATGTCGGTCGCCTGTGTGTTCCCGAAGTGTTCGTTTCACGGACAGTTAGTTAAGTGAACAATGAGTTTGCATGTTAAGACCAGCCAGAGTCTTGGGTTGCAAGGATAATTGTCTAAATTAAGAGTCTTAGTTATTATTTGAGTTAGGGATCTATTTATAGACCCATTGGCATGTATTGTTTAAGGCATGAGATAGAAAGGAAGAGTTCCTTCTAGTTGTAAGATCTATGAGTTGCAGG
The DNA here is from genome assembly GCA_037957365.1 of Torreya grandis. Classification (NCBI taxonomy): domain Eukaryota; kingdom Viridiplantae; phylum Streptophyta; class Pinopsida; order Cupressales; family Taxaceae; genus Torreya; species Torreya grandis. The sequence goes on from JARHVA010002341.1 coordinate 739,546, forward strand.
TTGTTGCAAGCTCATTGGGGATCTACATGTAAGTTTGGTCTTTGAATTACAGGTTGCAGGTTCATGAGAGATCAGCTTGAAGTGCTATAGAGTGCTTGATGTACCGGCAGGGTTATTACTGACTGGTTGGTGAGGTGAACACCAATTCTGTGTGTGAGTTGGTTGTTGGGACCGTTTTTGTGTAGGAGAGTGTGTGTGAGAAGAATTACTGTACACTTGAGGTGTGGCGAATCTCTGTAAGGTGAAAGAGTGTGGCGGCTCTTTGATGTATTCTTTTCTGTATAGTGTTAATACAAGATAGTGTATTGTCTCTCATATTCTGTGCTATTGGTGAATTCTAGTTACTTGTGTTTCTGGTTATTTCCGCATATTCAATTGCTTATATTTGGTAATCATATTGTGCTCTTTTTGAGGAGCAAGATCCTAACGAGTGGTATCAGAACATGCTTGTTGTTCTAGATTCCTAACAAGTGGTATCAGAGCTTTTGGTTGGGATACTAACAGATTGGTGTAGATCTGGGTAGTGTGTTTTGATTACAGGTTACTCACAGGGTTTTTGTTTGAGTGGGAGTTGAGCAATGACAGAAAGCAGTCAACTACGAATGGAAAATTTTAATGGCAAGAACTACCAATTATGGAGGATGCAGATTGAGGACTATCTGTATCAGAAAGATTTGTACTTACCGTTGGGTGGGGTTGCTAGCAAACCCTTGGATATGAAAGATGAAGAATGGGAGGTTCTTGATCGGAAGGCTCTGGGATCTGTTAGATTGAGTCTTGATTCATCTGTGATTTCCAGCTTATCACAGTGTAAGACAACGGTGGAGTTGATGAAATCTTTGGCAAATTTGTATGAAAAACCCTCGGCTTCAAACAAGGTATTCCTTATGAAGCGTTTATTTAATTTGCAAATGTTGGAAGGTGGATCTATTCATAGCCATCTTAGTGATTTCCATGGTTTGGTAAACCAGTTAAGTTCAGTTAATATTGTATTTGATGATGAACTTAGAGCTCTCTTAATCTTGTGTTTATTACCTGAAAGTTGGGAAGGTTTGGTAATGGCAGTTTCTAATACTGTCTCCTTCAAAAGTCTTAAAAGTGGATGATGTTGTGAGTGTAATCTTGAATGAAGAGATACGCAGGAAAAGCACAGGTGAATTATCTGGAAATGCTTTGAGTGTTGAAGGAAGAGGAAGGCCAAGAGAGAGGATAGAGCGTGGGAGATCAAGGTCGAAGACAGGCAAAAGATCCAAGTCCAGGTATGGCAGAATAACCTGCTGGAAATGTGGAAAGCAAGGGCACTTAAAGAGAGATTGCAGATCAGGTGAAGATCATCATGAAGAACATGGAGAAGAAGCAGATGTTGCAGGCTACGTTGCACAGGATGCTCTGGTATGTTCTTTGGATAAATTAGAATCTTGGGTATTAGATTCTGGTGCCTCTTTTCATGCATCTCCACATAGAGAATTTTTTCATGAGTATGTCCAGGGAGACTTTGGAGAAATTTTTGTAGGGGATGGTAAGTCTTGTCAGATTGTTGGCAAAGGCAAAGTGAAGCTGAAATTGTAGACAGGTGACACATGGGTGTTAAAGGAGGTCATGCATGTCCCAGTTCTGAAGCGGAATCTGATTTCTGTTAGAAGTTTGGGTGAAGAGGGTTGCACAGTAACTCTCACAGCGGACTCTTGGAAGGTTACCAAGGGTACACTTGTTATAGCTAGAGGTAAGAAAGTAGGTACGCTTTATCTATCTACTTGTTTTACTGATTCTCTTTCTGGGTTATCTACTTCAGCTATAGATTCAGAGATGTGGCTTGATAGGCTTGGTCACATAGATAAGAAGGAGATGCTGGTTCTTGAGTCAAAGAATATGCTTTCGGATTTGGAAGGCATGGATCGTGGTTTCTGTATGCAGAAGAAGAAAGTAAGGTTTCTTGAGGAATCCGATGTTAGTGACAAGAATGGGAAAGCCTTGGTTTTCAAGGAGAAAGTGACGGACAGAGTTCAGCATAAGGTGCAGAGGAATTCTGAGCAGAGCAAGGGTGATTTAGACAAGGTTTTGATCCAAAAAGAGCTCGCGGGAAAAAGTCAGGTCTCACAAGAAAAACACAGAGACCGACGTCGGCAGGAAAACCGGCGTCGGCGTCCAAACAGGGACCGACGACGGCTATGTGCAGCCCGATGTCGGTGACTCGGGGCAGAAAAGAGATCAGCGTCGGCCAGGGGAAACCGACGTCGGCAGGGAGGCAGTCGCAGGGAACTGACATCGGTCGGCTGTAGACTGAGATGTGACCGGCATCGGTTACTGAGACAAATTTTGGGTGGACAGCTAGTTGTCATGGAGTCTCAAGCGCCCATTTGGAGGACTGAAGGTGTAAGTAAGTTCTTAAATTCGTCATTTCCCTTCTTTACACTACTTGTTGCTTACTTATGGCATAGGACCAGGAAGTTGTTGAAGAAGCAGAACAGGTAGATCCAGGAAATAGTGGGAGCTTGGCATGGATGAGGATGTGATTCCTTGGAGGAGAACCAAACAGGTGTTTTGGGTAGTGTTGCCAGCTGGAAGTAAGCACTGAGAGACGAATGGATGTTGAGGATGAAGAAGAGCGGAAATAGATACGTGAGATGGAAGATCAGGGTATATGATCTTGTTTTAGCTGCAGGGCAATGGAGGTTTGATCATTGTGTTTCTCTTTACCAGGTTGGATAGTATTAGCTACACTATTCTATTTTCTGTATGATGTGCTTGTTGCAGGGTTACATATACAGGTATTACTGAACTAAAGGTAAAGTTAGTTCAGGTGTTTGTCATGGAGAATCTGGGAGCAGCAAGATTCTTTGGCATGAGTGTGATCTAAAGACATGGAGGTCTTGTTGACTTTGTTTCAGGATGATTGTGTGAAGCCGATTAGCACACCGATGGTTAGACAGTTCATAGAACAGGGGTCTTGATTCACATAGTGGGGTTGAGTGCATGGTATGTACTAAACTTGAGTTTTCCCAAGCAGTGGGAGTTGTCACAAGTTTGGAGTCAATCTGGGAGAGTAATACTGAAGGGCAGTTCAGTGGGACCAGCAGCAGGTGCACATGCTATGCAGGGTCAAGTTCTTTTTCTACATGATTGTAGATGCGGATGTGGCAGGTAATTTGGATGACAGATTTTGCACCACGGATTTTGTGGTGGTTGGTCTTCAAGAGTGATCTTGAGGAGGGATACAAAGCCAAGGAAACAAACTAGACGGTGTATAGGTACAGGTACAGGTTGCAGCTGTTTATCTCCAAGTGGGAGATTGTTAGGTTGTGGAGCTAAAAGCTTCAACCTTTGCAAACTGAGGAACAGAAGGTTGCTGAGTTCTACAGGAACCGGCGTCGGCAGCAGGACCGACGTCGGCAGAATCCAATGCAGAAGGCCACCGGCGACGGCAGGAAGTCGGCCGACGTCGGCAGAACCAGACCAGCAGGGACCGACGTCGGTCGCATGTGTGTTCCCGAAGTGTTTGTTTCACGGACAGTTAGTTAAGTGAACGATGAGTTTGCATGTTAAGACCAGCCAGAGTCTTGGGTTGCGAGGATAATTGTCTAAATTAAGAGTCTTAGTTATTGTTTGAGTTAGGGATCTATTTATAGACCCATTGGCATGTATTGTTTAAGGCATGAGATAGAAAGGAAGAGTTCCTTCTAGTTGTAAGATCTATGAGTTGCAGGTTGTTGCAAGCTCATTGGGGATCTACATGTAAGTTTGGTCTTTGAATTGCAGGTTGCAGGTTCATGAGAGATCAGCTTGAAGTGCTATAGAGTGCTTGATGTACCGGCAGGGTTATTACTGACTGGTTGGTGAGGTGAACACCAATTCTATGTGTGAGTTGGTTGTTGGGACCGTTTTTGTGTAGGAGAGTTTGTGTGAGAAGAATTACTGTACACTTGAGGTGTGGCGAATCTCTGTAAGGTGAAAGAGTGTGGCGGCTCTTTGATGTATTCTTTTCTGTATAGTGTTAATACAAGATAGTGTATTGTCTCTCATATTCTGTGCTATTGGTGAATTCTAGTTACTTGTGTTTCTGGTTATTTCCGCATATTCAATTGCTTATATTTGGTAATCATACTGTGCTCTTTCTGAGGAGCAAGATCCTAACGAGTGGTATCAGAACATGCTTGTTGTTCTAGATTCCTAACATATTGTCTATTATTTTTGCAAAGGAAGGATCTCCTTGAGGATAATACTATGGAAACATAGGATTCTCAAAGTACATAGGGGAAGAGACGGGACTAGGTGTATGCTCCATAGGAGAGGATATAACACCCTCCTTAGATTCTTTCTTTGACTGTTGCCTAGTTAAAACCATGAAATAGAAAATAAAAGCAAAAAATAAAACAAAAAATTCTTTTTGAATTATCTCACTTTAATGATGGATGAAAGACACACACACTAAAGTCATTCCAAAAAAGTTTTTTTAATCTCTTTTAACTTTAAGATGTGAAAAGAAAAATACAAAAAAAGGACAATGAAGGTCTTAAGAAATGGTAATCAAAGAATGGTTTTAGGTATTTTATTTTATCACTCAAGGAAATATGTACTATTATCAGTATATGGCTTGATACTAGGGGCTTTCTCCCCTCACATCACAATCCCACAGCCAGTGTGGGTGCTTAGCCAAAATATACTAATGGTCCAAAGATTATACTCAGCCAGAAAACTGAGTTGGTCCTCCCCTAGGTGGTGAAATCCAAGTAGGATCATCAAAAAGAAGGTTTCCATGAGGTGATGAAATCCCCATTGGTTTCCTTATGTTAGGTGTTTATATGTGTTAATTGATATTATGATTTAGTTTATGTGTGGATAAAGTGATAACTATCATAGATTGTTGCCTAGATTATTCTATGTGAAATAATCGAAATAGGAAAGATGAATGCAATTTATTTTAAATTTTTAATAAAAGGAAATAAAATGTAGTCCTAATGTTATCTTTGGTGTACTTCACATAAACAAAGAAATGGAAAGAGATAAAATTCAATGATTTTGAATTTAACAAATAAAAATGAAACCTAGGTCCCACTGAGTGTGCCAAAATGTTTTAGTATTTTTATGCTTTTCAATGTGGACTAATTAGCTACTAAAATCAAAGTACATGTAGGGTTTATAGTTACCTAGAGAGAAATATTGGTTTTGCACCATTGATCAAGCTTTGTGTTGTCAGGGGATCTAGCTCTACCAATTAGAGCACAATTGATTACTTTCTTATATGCAATTAAACACGGAATTATACCAAAATGATAAAGTAGCTAGAAACTTGAGACAGCAAAGAATTTGAGAGACAATACACACTCTTGTATTAAATATTACTAGAAGAAAATACAATAAGGAAGATGCCACTTCTTCCTCCACCTCAAAGGATTGCCACACCTCAAGACCTTCTTCCCTCTCTCTCTTGCTCAACACAACAACTCTAAAGCATGAGTTGCTATCCCTCCTTGAATGCTTCAGCTGATCTCCTTGACCTTGCTAGCTTCAATGCTTTTACTTGCCTTCTTGCTTAATTACAATACATGCCTTATGGGTCTATAAATAAGATCCCATGCTTACAAAAATAGAACTCTAGTTACAATAATTAGACACACAGCTCGTGACTATAATTAGTCCTTTAACATGCAAATACTCACTTCACTTAACTGACTGTTCGTCAACAACAATTTTGGAAATACACAGGCGACCGATGCCGGTCCCTACTGGTCTGGTGCTGCCAACATCGACCGACTGTCAGCCATCGTCAGTCTCCTTCTCCACTGCATCTGACCGATGTCGATCATACTGCCGACGCCAGTGGCTCTGGTTCTTCAGCATCCTTCCTTGTGTCTGCAAATAGTTGAAGCTTTTAGCTCCACACCTTAACAATCTCTCACTTAGAGATAAATAGTTGTAACTTGTACCTGTACTTGTACACCATCTATTTTGTTCTTTAGGCTCTGTATCCCTCTTCAATGTCACTCTTGAAGACCAACCACCACGTAAACCTGTGATGTAATACCTGTCTCTTATGCCACAAGAATTTTGTTGCTCCCAAATTCTCCATGACATACTTCTGAACCAACTCTACCCTTAGCTCAGAAAACTCCCTGTATATGAAACCCTGCAACAAGTAACACAATACAGTAATAGGATAATGTAGCTAATAGTATCCAACCTGGTAAAGATAAAATACAATGGTCAAACCTCCATTGTTCTGCAGCACAATCAAGACCATATACCATAGCCTTCTGTCTCATGTGTCCATCCACTCTCTTCTCTAAAATGGGAATCCATCCCTCTATCCAGTGCTTCCTTCTAGCTGACAACACTACCAACAAATACCTGTTTGGTTCTCTAAGGACTCACACTCCTCATCCATGCCAAGCTCCCACTGTTTCTGGATTCTACCTGCATTGCTTCTTCCATCTTCTTAGTTCATGACTATCAGTAAGCAATATAAAGAAGGTGAACAACGAATATGAGGTTCACATACCTTTCCTGACCTCCACATGGGTGTTTGAGACTTATTAATTCACCCAACATCCGTTCCAATGACCGATCTAGGCCATCTCCCAGTCTACTCCTGACCGATGTCGGTTCCCTGCACTGACCCTGACTACCGACGTCATTTCCCTGGCCGACACCGGTGTCCCTCCTGCCGACGTCGATTCTTATGACCAACGTCGGACTTCTCCAGTCCAACCTACCAACCCTGCTGGTCTACACATGACCGATGTCGGTATCTGGATGACTGACGTCGGTGCCAGGCGACCGACATCGGTGTCTGTGTGTTCCTGTAAGTGATGAAATTTTCATCCACGAGCTCTTCTTGGATCAAGCCTCTGTCTATGCTGCCCTGCTCAAATTTATTTAACCCTTGTGACTGATCTCTATCCTTCATCTCCTCCATAAACACCAAGGCTTCTTTGTTCCTGTCAAAAGCATCAAATTTCCTCTTTCTGCAATGAACTGTGTCTGTGCTTTCCAAATTTGAACACATACCTTTTGAATCAAGAACTTCCATTCCCTTCCTGTTCTTGTGACCAAGCGTATTAGGCCACATCTTCGAATCTACACCAGAAGTAGAATCAGTAATACAAGTAGATAGATAAAGAGTATCTACTTTCTTACCTCTTTCTAGAACAAGTGCTCCCTTGGTAACCTTCCAAGAATCTGTTGTGAGGGTTATTGTGCATCCCTCATCTCCTAACCTTCCTACAGATGTCAGACTCTGCTTCAAAATTGGAACATGCATGACCTCTTTCAACACCCACGTGTTGTCAATCTGCAATCTCAGCTGCACTTTCCCTTTGCCAACTATCTGACAAGGCGTACCATCCCCTAAATAAATAACTCCAAAGTCTCCCTGTTCATACTCGTAGAACAAATCTCTGTTTGGGGATGCATGAAAAGATGAACCAAAATCTAAAATCCATGATCCTACCTGACTATCTGAAGAAGGTATGAGAGCATCCTGCATCACGATATTTGCATCCTTTGCTTCTTCCATACCTGCATGTTGATTCTCTTTATCTCTCAACCAACACTCCTTCGTGTGTCCTTTCTTTCGACAAAACCAGCAGGTAATACCTTCAGACTCGGATCTCCTTCCCGACCTTGATTTCCCTTGCTCAACCTTCTCCCTTTGCCTTCCCCTGCTTTCTGTACTTAGAGCATTCCCTGATGATTCACCTGTGCTTCTCCTGCGTATTTCTTCATTCAAGATCACACTCACAACATCATCAAATTTTAAGATTTTAGAAGCAGATGCAGAATTACTTACTGCCATAACCAAACCATCCCAACTTTCAAGCAAAGAACATAAAATTAGGAGAGCCTTTACCTCATCATCAAAAACAATATTGACTGAAGCTAGTTGGTTTACCAAACCATGGAAATCACTGAGATGAGTATGTACTGATCCACCTTCCTGCATTTGCAAAGTAAATAGCTGCTTCATAAGATATACCTTATTAGAAGCCGAGGGCTTTTCGTATAAATTCGCCAAGGACTTTATCAACTCTTCCGTTGTCTTACACTGTGATAAGTTAGAAATCACAGATGATGCAAGGCTCAACCTTATGGAACCGAGATCCTTCCGATCAAGAACATTCCATTCTTCATCCTTCATATCTGTGGGCTTGCATGCAACCCCACCCAACGGTAAGTATAAATCCTTTTGATACAAATAGTCCTCAATCTGCATCCTCCAATGTTGATAATTCTTGCCATTAAACTTCTCCATTCGTAGTCTACTTTCTTCTGCCATTGCTGAACTCCCACTCAATCAGAAAACCCTGTGAATGACCTGTAATCAAAAACAATACCCTGCTTCCTACAAACTGTAGCTCTGATACCACTTGTCAGGGGATCTAGCTCTACCAATTAGAGCACAATTGATTACTTTCTTATATGCAATTAAACACGTAATTATACCAGAATGATAAAGTAGCTAGAAACTTGAGACAGCAAAGAATTTGAGAGACAATACACACTCTTGTATTAAATATTACTAGAATAAAATACAATAAGGAAGATGCCACTTCTTCCTCCACCTCAAAGGCTTGCCACACCTCAAGACCTTCTTCCCTCTCTCTCTTGCTCAACACAACAACTCTAAAGCCTGAGTTGTTATCCCTCCTTGAATGCTTCAGCCGATCTCCTTGACCTTGCTAGCTTCAATGCTTTTACTTGCCTTCTTGCTTAATTACAATACATGCCTTATGGGTCTATAAATAAGATCCCATGCTTACAAAAATAGAACTCTAGTTATAATAATTAGACACGCAGCTCATGACTATAATTAGTCCTTTAACATGCAAACACTCGCTTCACTTAACTGACTGTTCGTCAACAGCAGTTCTGGAAATACACAGGCGACCGATGCCGGTCCCTGTTGGTCTGGTGCTGCCGACGTCGGCTGACTATTTGCCATCGCCGGTCTCCTTCTCCACTGCATCTGACCGACGTCAGTCATACTGCCGACGCTGGTGGCTCTGGTTCTTCAGCATCCTTCCTTGTGTCTGCAAACAGTTAAAGCTTTTAGCTCCACACCTTAACATGTGTGAACTCTTCTTTGGATAGAGAGGAATGGCCTACAATTCACCACACTTAAACAAAAAATGGATTAACAAAAAAATGAGTTGGTTGTCTGGTAAGAAACTAGTCCCAAGAATTGATACGCTTCCTTAGATGGATGTTAGCCCACATTCAACATTTAAGTTTATAAATAAACATGAAATTATTAAATATGTAGAATATAGATAATCAATGCTAAAAATCTACAACAAGATTTATATGATTAAAATAAGTATCCCAGAATTCAATAGCAATATCTATGTCTTCTTGGATTATAGCCAACTATGCTTCAATGTATGCAAAATCATGTATGAAAGACACAAGGCAAAGTCCTAGCTCAAATGCAATATCACTCTGATAAATAAATAGAGGTTGAGGGACTATAGGAAGATCAAAAATGCTAATTAAATCATGTATTATCCAAGTAGGGTCATCTACATGCACAAATAGATTTTCAATAAACAAAAATATAGGTTTCAATAGATTTTAAGACTAAGAAAAATAGATGATAAGAATGTTTTGAAACTTAATCAAGGATTGATGGTGATCCAATAGGATCGACATTAATTTAGATGAATCAATGTTGATTTTATATAAATGCTTAAATTTTAAAAATAGACTATAATAATGACCTGTATTTTTGATAAAATGAATGTAAAATAGATAGAGAAAAAATATAGATGATAGTAGATTTAAAATAGGTTGTTTAAGACTTATGTTATGATCTAAAAAAAGATTTATGGTGATCCAATAGGATTGACATCAATTCAGATGAATCAATTTCAATTCTATGCAAAAGTGATTAATACTGAAAAGACTATAGTGATGGCCTAGAAAATTGATAAAATAAAACAAACATAATGTAGATAAAAGATAGAGATGCAAAATTAAATAAATGTTTAAATACAATACAATACTGACCTTAGATGGTTTGAACAAAGTGATGCCAAAAACAATCAAAAATGACCTTCAAAATCACTTGACAATTATCATTTATCAAGTGTTCTTCAAAGGTAGAAAGATGTTGGTAAGGTCTATGTAGATTCGTGACTAATTTTGATATAAACTCATAATTAAAATGGTCTCCTTCCTTTCACGTTCCTTCCTCTTCAGTAATGGAGGACTATGTTTTTATGGATCAGCATCGATCCTAACCAATCGACGTCGATCTTAAAGGATTGATGTTGATTTACCAAAAATGGGTGAAGATGAATGAAAAGTCATTCCCAAGGGGTTATCATAGGGTACATGAGGGTTAAAATGACTTTTGAGTTTGTTCAGATTGTTTTAACCATGGGATAAGTTTGTTAGGAGGTTGGGTAGATTTTGATTTTTATTTAATTTTGAGATTTTATGGTTAAGGATAGTAAAAAGGGGGTTAATTATTATTTTACTATACTAATTAGCACATTTAACCTATGTGGTGAAAGGTAAAGATGAAGGTAAAATTTAATTATTTAAATAATTACTCAATGGGGGGAATTACAACACATATCATGATGACACAATATACAAGTTGTATAAAAGTAGCATCTACAATCACCTACATAATCATGATCAACTTTAGCTTTGAGCTACACCCATCCTTAATCTAGCCAAATCATCATTCTTATCCTAGCCAATAGCTCTCCCTTGCATGAGTCGTTACTTAGGATACATCTAAAGCTTATGGCCTTTCTAATCCTATCATCATTTTATTATGGTTGATTCCCCTTTGGGATGTGTCGACAATCATGACACCCATCATCTCTATTCCCTATGCATGTGTCCTTATCAGGGTTATCATCATCAATTTGTAGCTCATTTATTGATTCAAATCCCTCATCTTCTTCATCTTCTATCCCACATCTAATAACCCATTCCCTCATCTATCCATTTCATCCCACCCAGTCTTTCTTCTTTTAAGTGATCATCTAGCTTATTCTTCCCTATATGTCCCCTCGATGGGGCATCATATCCACTAACATCATCTACTAAAAATCTTCCATGATATGTTTTTTATTTTAAAGACCATTACTCCTTCCACTTTTCTCCACTCGTAACACCCTTTCAAAGAGGGGTAAAATGTATGCACTAAATTATGCTCACCCTGCTAATTATATTAATTACTACTAATTTAGTCTAAATCTCTCATTCCCTAGCTAAACTAACTAATATCCTATTATCTCCTTATATTATCCTACATTTACTAACCTTATTTACCCCATTACCTCATTAATTATTCTTAATATCCCATTATCATAATTTAATCCTATTTATCCATTATATGGGAATTTAAAATTCCCATAACCCCACCTACCACCAACTAACCTACACCCTAGCCTTCCCTACATCCATATGTCACCTAATATTTCTCTAATCCCCACCTAAAATTCCTCTAATCATAATTAACTCTTAAATAGAGTTTTATAACTCTCTAAATCTAGAACTCTCTCCAAAATAGCCCCCTTCTCTAGCATTTTCTAATTCTAGAGATTTTCATGGAATTAGAAATTCCATGGAAATTTCCTAGCCCTTGATCTCAAGGTCCCAAATTTGAATTTAGACCATTGGTATTCCCTCCCTTTTCCTATAAAACTAATCTCTCCCTCCAACCTCAAACCAACTAGAAAGCTTGTAGGTAAACCATGTCAAAATGAATCCATAATCAACCATCAAGTACCCACTATCACAATCCAACATCATGCCATCTATGTCAATCCGAGTCTACATGAAATCAATCACTTAATCCATTTACAAATCCTATAAATAGGATATTAGAAGCAAGGATCGGTAAGCTCATATCATTCTGATTTATTTTCTAGAATCTTTTGTAGGAGGTATTTTGTATTTTGAGTTGGATTTAGCTTGTTTAAATTCATAGTGTGTTCAAAATCTCTCTACATATACAACCCCACTTTTGATGTGATTGGAGTTACAATACACTTATCCAAAATTTTGAATATCAAACTAATATTGGGGCATACCAACAATAATATGAAATATAACCATGTTAAATAGGGCCAAGAGTGGAATCAATTACCGAACAAACTGATCTCTGAAGAGCCCAATTCAAATAAAAACTCTTTGAGTATAAGGATGGTATCCTTTTATGATTTCTAGAACTAGGGACTAAATTTCTGACATGGTATCTATATAAAATTTACCAACCCTTGTTCACCCACATGATAAATTGGTTCAAGTCAACCAACAAGATAAGGCCACTTCTAGCCAAACCCAAAATTAGGATTATACCAACATTTAAAAACCTAGGTCTTCTATCAAATGGAAAGAAGTTCATGTAGAACCATCTCCTCCTAATTTTAATAAACTAGTGATTGATAAATTGTAAAATGTGACACAAATGCTTATAAATGTGTCCTCTACCTTGAATTTCACTCAATCCCATTAGGAAAAAACAAGTTTCATCTATAAACATAGGATTGCAACAAGGGGAGATTAGTATAGTGTTAGTGTATGAAATCAAAATTCAAAATAACACACTAATAGCTAACACCTTAAGCCTATATCAAGGGAGAGCTCAATAAACAAAAATAAATGGAAAATAAAACTAAAATGTAAAATATAAATCATCTTTTACCTTCCTTGGATGTTCCAAATGGTTTGTTGAAGTGGCTTGCTCAGCTTGTACTCAATGAGTCTTCATCAAAGAAATCTTGGCTATCTCCTCTTCTCCTTGGCACCTTGGGATTTTTATGGTTTTATCTTGGCTCAACAATTAGGCATGATAAAACTACATCAATGGCTTGAGAGAGCTTTCTAGCATTATAACTTTGCACTAAAAGAGTTTAAAATTATGAGTGTGATGCCTCTTATTTATAGATTTTTACAATTGATCATAATGAACCTAAACATCCATCTCAAGATGAAGATGTGTGGATAAGAGTCCATTCAATTTTGGAGGATAAAATCAATCAATTCCCTCATAAATATTTGGGATAGAGAGGCATTAAAGATGCATGGGAGGGCTTAATTATATATTTATTGCATTTATGGCCTAGAAATGCCTTCCCAAGAAATGATGTCACTTGATGATGTAAAATCTCATAATCAATTTCTAAAAATAAATATTCAATAAGTTCCATATAATCATTAATTAGGCTCATGATTCAAATTAATTAGTCTTAAACATGATTTATCAATTTTGGTGCAAATCTTAGCAATGGGTGCTCAAATTAATCAAATTGGTCAAAATATCATATTATTGGCTCAAAATTTGACTGGATTGGAATTAGGATGTGATGTTATATGTGTTATAAAAATTATCCCATTTAGGATGCTTCCAACACAAAATAACAAAGGTGTGTGGCTTGTGTAAGAAATTTGGTATAAAAGAGCAATCTAGAGCACCCAGGTGTGAAAACATCATTTTGACTTGAAATAATCTGATCAAAGTTAACTCTCATAAAATGCATTGCCCCATTTAGGGATACATTGGCCAAAATTGGCACTTATATATAACAAATTCAAACCATTTAGAGTGTTTTAGTGTTTTTAGGCCAAATTGTGCATTTTGATAGAAATTGGTCAAAAACCTAGTAGGAGGTCATTGGTGGCTAGTTTTAAGTGTCTACAGTTTGCCCCTATTTGAGAAGGCATTACAAGATATAAACATAGTAACATATTCTCAAAAAATAAAAATTTTCTATATGCCAAGAAGATAATGGTTGAAGAAAAAGCTCCAAAGAACATTTTGGAAGCCTATAATGATGCCCCCTTAAAGGAGTGGTCATCACATATATGGATGGACGATCCCTCAAAAAGAATTAAGAATAAAGGTGAAATAAACCCATGGTTGAGATTCATCCAAATGAAAAAATACTTGCATGCATTGATTTAAAAATGGTATGATTTACCCAAAGGTGGTTATAACCAAGAATAAAAGTCAAAATAATCATTTTCCCATAGGTGATTATAATTATTAAGAGGACCTACATTGGCTAAAGATGATGTTTGATATGGTTGTGCCCCAGTAGAGTGGATTAGCAAGCATTAGTCAAGGATAAAACCTATTGCACAAATTAAAAATGAGTGGATGCAAATGTAGATGTGATGGTCTAATGACTAAAGAAGCTATAAATAACCACACATACAAGGATGCAAAGTGATGAAAGAGATGGATAGAGTAATAAATATTGATCAATATAAATGATTTAGTTATACCTATAAATGAGGAGATGATAATCCTAGTTAGCAATGATACAAATATAATGGTCAATGGGTTGATTTGATTAGGATAGATGGAAGGATTTTTCCAAAGTACCAAGTAGAAACTTCAGCGGCTCTATTGCTTATAGACCTTCTTAAAGCTAATTTTTGTTGCAGTATGTGATGGTAAGCATCATGATAGAACACCATGAGGAATTGGTTTAAATATGCATAAGGATTGAATCCCAATACAATAAATAATTGAAAATAATGCACTAATGATAAAAACCATGATGACAATATTGATGTATGAATATGGATGGACTCAAGAATAATGTACAAGGAATCACCCAATGAATATATATAAATTTAGTTGAGGCAATAGTGATAAAAGCAAATAAACAGGCAAGTGAAAAAATAAACAAATAAACAAATAGAAATCACACAAACAAATAAACAACTTGAAATAAACAAACAAATAGAAATCTTGAAAACAAAATCAAAAGAAAGTATCCTAACAATGACCATGCCCCAGTAGGGTAGATCAAGGATAACTAAATAGGCTTAGATAGGATAAATGTTTTTGGATTTTTGAAATATTTTAAATGTTTTTGTCATTTTGAGGTATCTCATCTCATTAGATAATGATAAGATATCTACTCACAAAATAAAAAGAGTGTTGGCTTAAGTTGCTCACAAAATGGTGAGAGTGTATGAAAAGGGGGGACTGAGGTGACCTCAACATGAATTGAGCATGACCTAATTTGTCCCAAAATGACCTCAAGTCACATTAATTCTATCCATATAAAATGTGGGGAGAAACTTGACCAGATAATAACAAGTTCTCAAATTTGGTAAATGGTCAGACAAATAAGAACAGCAATGGCAAGGTGATGTGATAATGCATGAATGATAAATATTACCCCTAGTTTTCCCATAGGTGGTTATAAATAGGATACAATAGATCAGATCAATGATACTAATTTTCTCATAGGTGATTATAATTAGTAGCAAGATTGGTAAACACTAATTTTCCCCGATAGGTGATATAATCAGGCTCACATAAACAAACATGATAGAGGATGAAAAATGAAAGATATCTTTCCAAACCAACTATCACACTACTTTCATAAACTATCATTGAAACACATGTCAATTGATTATTGAAAATTAATCAAAATATTCTCGTAAAAAGGTATGGGAAGAACCAAAGTAACCAAGATCAAAATAGGACTGGCTAGTACAGTTGAAAACAAACTTGGGTCTAGATAGGAATAGTATAGTAAGATGACATTGTTTAGGATAATGATGGGTTTTGGTAGATTGGATAAGATGGTAAGAGGGTTTTCCCCAATTGATGGGGTAATTAGATGGGTATGTAATAATGAAAAAAGGAATGCTAAATGAAAATGGCAAATGAAAATGACATGGTACATGTGTTTGTCCTAGGTGTGCTTTTTTATTCTATTATTCTTGTTGATGTGGAGATGCACGTCCTGATCAATAATTGATATAAATAAAATATTCATTCATGTAAATTGTTATCCCACACCTCATTCGAATAGTTTCTTTACCAAGAACTAGCTATAGATTTGGATGCAAATGATGTTGTTGTGATCTTTGTTGGTTTTTTATTTTATTTCCTTCAAGCATCAAGACAAGATATCTTTTTAGCCTTTGCAAAGGAAAGCATGGTTGTGGATAGTAAATAGGGATAAATGTTGGATGATAGGGTTTTTTATAAAATGGAATGGTGGAGGATAATGGAATGTGTAGTGGTTGGAAAAAAAATGAAGATTGAGATTTTTAGGCACACATAATGTTGTTGATTCCAAATTTGACATAACTTTGGATGTGACAGGGCCAAAGACTTATGAATATTCTCTTGATAGGACCACTATATTTTTCTATTGTTTGGGTCTAAGAGTAGCTACCATCTGATTAAGTTGTAGATTATAATTTATTTTTATTTCATCTTTGATAATGTCTTCATCAAGTAGTGAAAAAAATTTGTGCTCAGCTATTGGCACCTTGAAGATGTTTCTATGAATAAACCTATCTTGATTGTCCTGTAATGCCTCTAAGAAGTTTTCACTAATGAATATTGACTTTTAACTTTGATTATCTTTTAGCACCTCTGAAAAGGTTAAACTAGAAGATGTTGAGTTTGAACTTTGATTGTCCCATAGTGCCTCTAAAAAGGTTTCACTAGGAGATTATTCTTCTCCTACATGATCTTGGTCTTGGACTCCTTGTTGTTCTTCAATTGATACATCACCATGGATGTATTTCAACAAGGTATGATTCTATTGGTCCCAAATGACACTTGTGGGAGATGGAATGTCAATAGTATAGCTATGTTGGTTGGCGGTAATGGTATATGGAGAACTTGTGTTGATGTTAAAGTAATCATCCTCAAAAACTATGGAAGGATCACAAATGTATTCAAATTAGTCTACAAGGCATGCATAACCAATGTTGTAACAACCTTAAATGTGTTTTGATTCTAAATCTAATTTTAACTCAAGGGACTCTAAATCTAATGGTAAAGTTGATGTTGATTCTAATTTTGATGCTATATCTAATGTCGATTCAAGAATAGAACCTGACTCTAACTCTGATTCTTTATCTAATGGGTACTCTATTATAATGATGTCTTGTTGAATGTTTGGTATTAGACAAGTAACGGTTTATGATGGCATAATGGGCTCCATAGAGACTAGTTTGTCAAAGTGAGACTCCATAATAATGGTAAAAAGGTCTAGAGATAACTCCTCAAAGACTAGCTTGTCAAAGGGAGGCTCTTTAAAGACAAGCATATGGTCAAGATAATTATTTGCCTAAAGGTGGTTATAATCATTAAGAAGTGACTCAGCAAAGACTAGATCATTAGAGTGAGACTCCTTGATAACAGTTATAAGATTGAAAGGTGATTCATCACAAGTTGACTTATCATAAATGGTCAGTTCAATAAAATCATCTTGGATTGGTTGGTTTTCTTGGCCTTGGTTTCTAATGAGTTATAAAATACCAGGTTTGAACACAACTTTGTCTTTGAATGATTGGCTTGGTTAAAAAGGTACTGATTGGCTTGGTTGAGGTTATTTAAAGTGGGGAATTGATGGTAAAATTTTAATAATGACCTATGGTTGGATAGTGGTAGGTAATTGTGAAGCTTTATTTCTTACACAATCCAAAGGATGAAGTCTTAAAATGGTAACAACAGGGTGGTATGGAGCTTGATTACTCACAAGCCAAAAGACTAGGTCCTAAAATGATAAAGGGGTATTGTAGAGCTTGATTACTCACACAAGCCAAAGGACAAGGTCCTGGAATAGAAATGGTTGGGCATTGTGGAGCTTGGTTGCTTACACAAGCCAAAGGATAAGGTCCTCATATGGAAATGGTGTGATGTTGTGGAGCTTGATTGCGTACATAAGCTAAAGCATCTACGTCCTCCTCATAAACTATATCATCCTAATTGGGGTTTTGAGTTGGATTGTAAGCTAGTTCTTGACTTTGTTCCCCATATGGAGTATTTTAGGGAGAATAATAAAAATCCTTATAAAATCTATCCTCATAAGGATTTTTAGTCAAATTTTGTGTGGCCATTATATCATAATTTGGATTGTACGTGAATCCACCATAAGTGTATCTAGACATATCTATATAAATTATGAAATCTCTGAAGATAAAAAGGCTTAGAGTTTTACAAACTCTGAAAAACTATGCTTAAAAGACAAATAATTCAAACTTGGTCTGACTAGGTCAAAAGGGGTGGATTTGTATCTCCAAACAATGATTTGATCATGGATTTGTATGTCCAAATGGTTTGTGCTAAGACTTGGCATAAAATAGTCTAATTTTAAATTTCATACACATAAAAGGTCAAGTAATGAATAAAAACTGGTAAGTCAAAGTCTAGGCCAAAGCATTCCAAACAAGATCTAGACTAGGAAAGAGAAAAATTGATTTGTTAGGTCTTTTGTCCAAACATGGAGTCAAAATCTAGGCTCAAATAGGTTGTGCTAGAAATTTTGGCCAACCATCATCAAAATCTAGACTTGAAACAAGGATGATTTTATTTTATTTAATCTAACAAGTTTGGAAACAACTTTAATGTAGACCCGATACATAGAATCAAACATAAACATGATCTATTGGCATAAGCCATAAGTAAAAAGGCTCTTGGGGAAAAGATGTATTCTCCCAAACAAAAGCACAAACAATGATGAGGATAGGATTTGAACAAACAAATAATAATTTTCAAATATTGGTAATCAATTGACCGAAGTTACATAACCCAAAAGAGAAAGATCTATATATCAGCCCCTATGAAATAAGGCCTAAACAAAAATCAATCAATGTTTGAATCTAAACTTTGATAAGGTTAATTGAAAACTCAATGTTGAAAATTAGGCTTTAATTAAATAAGCTAGACAAGATTGGATAGCATGATGATGCATGAACAAGGTCTAAATGGCATACATGACATGGTTTTAAATAATGGTTTTGGTACAAAGATAACAAGTCTTGAAACAAATTAAGAAATATAATAGTGTTAGCATGCTCTAATGATGTGATCAATGTTTTTTTTTAAAGACTTCAAGGCACAAACTTGATATCTGATTTGGACAGTATAATAATACCTGTATCAATTAATTGACACACACACAAACATGTTTAGCAAAAATTGCAAGGCACAAGTGTGGTGTAAAAAAACTAGCATAATGCCTCCTAAATAAAAGAGTGACATATAAACAAATTGGTTTGGATTTGGCCATAAACAAATGCATTAGTCTTAATCTAAAAATACCAAGAAAAAAAAGATAAATGACCAAATGTAACTAAGCAAATCACCCTAAATTCTATCAAAGGTGTGGCAAAGTGGGGTTTATTAAAACTAATTTTATTTTCAATCATCTAGATGGATCTCATGTCTACCAACTTTCACATCAAAAAATAAGAGAAGCAGCACATCATTTGGGTTCGCATCATGTCTCTTGTTATAAAAAGGTTTTTCCCTTTTACAACCACTACATCTATTGCTTACTCAGTGTAGTGTGATGTCCAACATGCTCAAATGTCTCGGTCTTATCCTCTACTAATGGAGATGGTTTAACCACTCAAATCATCATCCTAGTGAGGGGATCCCAATTTATATACACCCCCCCCTCATGGAGAGGGGTTGAAGACAATGTCATGAGATAAATTCCTGGGTCAAGGCTTCCCTATAGAACTTATAGGAGGTAATGAAGTCACCATCACAAGCCAAGATGTAATAAAATAAAAACTAAGTAAAATAGGTTTATTGTTGTTTTTAGATCACCCAAGCCATACGGGTCTTTGGGAGAGCCTTCACTACATCTCTTTTATGCCTTTGTACTAAGGCACTTTACAATTAAAATGGTGCTTTTGATCCCACAAGTTTCCTATAAGAGACGGAGGGAGATCATACACACATAACTTCCCTTATGCACAAATAAATCTAACTAAGCAAATAATGATTAAATTGCATAAAATAAAAAATTGAAAGTGGGTTCAATTTTAGAGCACTAAAATGAAATATTTGGTGGTGTTCTTTGGCCACTTAGCCTTAAGTTACAAAACTTTGAAATAACAATAATGAAACTATTCAATTAAACACCTTAAAATTTTATTTAAGCACCAAATTAAAGATTCCTAATTCTTTTTAAGCATCCCAAAAGAGGTTTAGAAATATCTAATGAAGCATGATTTGACATTTTTTCAAATAGGCCCTGCAAGGAAATGGTCAGGATTTTGTCTAGCCTTGAAGCACTTTTTCAAATGTAATAAATAACTTTACAAATTGAGCTCTTGAGTTTACATAGTGAAATCTCATGACTCCATATTCTAATACCGTAACTCTGTAAAATAATGATTGGTTAACATAATATCACAACTCATGAGTTAGTCAATAAAAATTGATAATATCGCTACTCAGATTGATAATAACACAAGTTACAGTACAATATTGCAACTATGAGAGTTGTGTTATTGTCAGTTAACCATTAATGGTTTAACCATAATATCATGACTCAGATTGATAATATCACTACAAAAAAAATCATGTTATTTTAATATCATGACTGTCGAGTCATGGTATTGTAATATCATAACTTGTAAAGTCATGGGATTACAATATCACTACTATCGAGTAGTGGTATTTCAATATCACAACTTGACCTACAGATAGAGAAAATGTTAGTCCAAAAACATAGTTAAGATGCAATATCACTACTAAGACAAAACTGTGACTGTGTTAGTTACAACTTGTGGTCTAGAGGACAACATCACAACTCTATAGTGACAAAACCATGACTTCTAAGAAAATAGGTTTTTGATCAAAATTTTCACTCCTTTTTCTCTCACACTCCAAGATGTTACATGAAAATGGTTAGTAGGTTGCTTTTAGAAGTTATTTGATCAAATTTTTGGGGTTAGGTCCCACCAAATGTGTCATTTATGAACATGGGATTATAATAATGGGAGATTAGTATAGTGTTAGTGTATGAAATCAAAATCCAAAATAACACAGTAATAGCTAACACCTTAAGCCTATCTCAAGGGGGGAGCTTAATAAATAAAACTAAAGGGAGAACATCAATAAAATGCAAAAGACAAATCATCTTTCACCTTCCTTGGATGCTCCAAATGGCTTGTTGAAGTGGCTTACATGGCTTGTACTCAATGAATCTTCATCAAATAAATCTTGGCTATCTCCTCTTCTCCTTAGCACCTTAGACTTGTGATGCTTTTGGCTTGGCTCAACAATTGGGCATGATAACACTACATCAATGGCTTGAAAGATATTTTTATCATTATAACTTTACATCAAAAGAGCTTAAAATTATGAGTGTGAGACCTCTTATTTATAGATTTTTGTAATTGATCAGAATGAACCTAAACCATCCATCTCAAGATGAAGATGTGTGGCAAATTATACATTCAATTTTGGAGGCTAAAATCAATAAATTCCCTCATAAATATTGGAGATAGAGAGGCATTAAAGAGGCATGGGAGGGCTTAATCAGATATTTGTTGTATGTATGGCCTAGGGATGCCTTCCCAAAAAATGATGTCACTTGATGATGTCTAAACTCATAGTCAATTTCCAAAAAGAAATATTCAACAAGTTATATGGAATTCTTAATTAAGCTCATGATTCAAATTAATTAGTCTTCAACATGATTAATCAATTTTGGTGCAAATCTTGGTAATTGGTGCTCAAATTAATTAAATTGGTCAAAATATCATATTATTGGCTTAAAAGTTGATTGGATTAGAACTAGGATGCGATGTTAGATGTGTTAGAACTATTATCCCATTTAGGATGTTGCCAACACAAAATAACAAATGTACGTGTCTCATGTAAAAAAATTGGTAGAAAAGAGCAATCTAGAGCACCTAGGTGCGAAAACATCATTTTGACTCAATATAATTTCATCAAAGTTAACTATCTCATTTAGCGTGCTTTAGTATTATTAGGCCAACATTTTCCAAAATTTGCACTTGTATATAATAAATTCAAACCATTTAGTGTGCTTTAGTATTTTTAGGCCAAATTGTGCATTTTGATAGAAATTGGTCAAAATCCTAGTTGGAGGTCATTAATGGCCAATTTTAGGTATCTACAACATCCATTATAACTCAATCCAATTAGTATCAATAATAATAAGTCCTACCCAATTCACCTAATCAACTAAAATAACAAGTTATGTCCAATCAACAACAATAATTCATGTCTAATCAACAACAATAACTCATGTCCAATCAACAACAACAAAAAATCATGTTTGGCCAGAAAAACTCATTAGGTTAACAAATTCCCCATATTCAATAGCAAATCCCCACCAAGCTCAAGGTAGGGTATTTATCCCTTATAAATTAGGTTTTACTCTACCTATCCAATCTAATACACCTTTTTGACCACATCTACTTGCATCACATTCATCCCAAAACCCACTTTTCTCTCAAGAGTGGCAAGAGATGAAATATGGTATCCAAAGATTAAAAATGGGAAGCCAAAGAAAAAATTCATCTTTAAAGAGATATATCCCTACCCATTTCATACCAATATTCTACAAGTCCCTTTCCCACCACATTTTGAGGTGCCAAATTTTGAAAAATATAAAAGGAAATGGGACCCAAGAGAGAATATTAAATAATTCTTTATGGCTTACCAAGAAGTGGCATATAAGCACATCTATTTTCTTTGGTTATTTCCCTATAGTTTGGATGGCCAAACATTGGAATAGTTCCTTCACCTACCCAAACAATCAATTATAAAATTTTATGATGTGTCTGAGAGGTTGGTCAAGCATTTCTCTTATAACTTGGAGAATTAATTGACCATGGTTGACCTATGTAATACCAAATAACAAAGTGGGAAAGATTTATAGCCTTTTTATAGAGATAAAAAGGCCTAGCCAACAGGTTCCCCATTCTCTCCTAGGAAATTAGTTATCAAATGCCTTTGCTACTAATTTGAATGCAAAAATGGCCTTTCACTTATGACTACATTTTTTACTACCTCTAATTATATCAATGAAAATGGGTTGTTGATTAAAAAGGCCTTGATTGAAATTGGTGTAATCAAAATATAATCTCATAATTAACCTCAAGAAAGTAACTTGTTAAAAAAACCTAAGGTTTAATAAAAATAAGAATGTAATAGGTGATGGTGTGATTGAAACAAGGCATGTGAAAATGGTTCAACCACCACCCATCCAAAAACCTCCATGTACATAACCAATCGCACTTTAAACACCACCACCTAGAGCATAGTATCAACAAAGAACATTTACCTCTATTGGTGAACCTATAGAAGTGTTCTAAAAACTTATAGTGGAAAATATGGCTGTATGACCTATTACCAAAAATTTTGAAGAATTTTAACCAAATCCCACTTGGTACAGAGATAATGATTATTATGATTATCACTACATAAAAGTTCATGTTACACATTGGTGTATGCAACTTAAATATTATGTATAAGACTTTCTTGAATGGGGAGAAATTACACTTGATAATGATGCATTGACCTCAAATTAGAATATGGGCATCTTTAAGGACCCATTTCCAAGGCATAATAAAAAAAAATTAGGCTCATCAAAATAATCATCAAAAAAACTAGCACAATCTAGGTAATCATTAGTAACAACATCATCAAGACCCCATTTAATGCCAACATTTCTAGACCAATTATGTAGATTATCATAACACCTAATACAATTATGATAATGTTATGGGTCGTATTACTAATAATCATATGGAAACTATCAATATAAATCCCCATCATCTATATAACACCAATCAATGTGCTAGGCTCATTATTTAAAGACCTTCCCCATCTCATCCTTTTAACCCTCCTCAAGCTCAAGATTGTGTTATTACCACTTGGCACCCAAATGTTACAATTTAAGGTCCTTCCACATCCAAGTCCAAAAATCAACCCCACAGATCTTTGCATTCCAAATATAAACATTCCACTTCATCCACTTAGAATCCATATGACTTTCATGAACAATTGGATAAAACCCCAACACAGATATACATTTTAAATATCTTTTAAACATCTAAAGTTTATAAGAACATCTTGTATAATATTATTCAGTAGACCAAAGTCCCTAATGATATTGATCCATCACATTTCCATGCACTTGTAGGACATTTATCCTTAAGGTAATAGATCACTCTTGATCAAAGCAACATGTCATTATTTGGTCCTTTACACAATAATTCCCTTTATAATGAGGCAATCATCACTCAACATAAGGTCAAGAGGGTGCTCATAGATAATGGCTCAGGTTTGAACAATGCCACACTCAAGTTGGTTAGGCACCTTGGGTATTCACTAGCATATTTTTAGGGTGATATTATCATAATCAAAGGGTATGACAATGTAGAACAAGAATCAACTAGCACCATCAATTTACCCATCCTTGTTGTCCTATCACCCATAACACCTTTTGTCAAGTCATTCACTTATACCTATCATATAATATGATCCTTTGGTGTCCATCGATCTATGATCTGCATGCATTTCCATCTAACTTCCATCACTATCTCAAGTTCCCACATTTTGGCATGGAGTTTATAAATACTAGGAGATTTACAACCTTATCATTACTATAAGAACCTAGATGCAGAGAATGGTACCAATTATTTTCATAGCATAGAGTATTCACCCAAAAAGGATAAAAATGTGGTATCTGAGTCTCCTGAATCATCCTATAATTATCTCATAGCCTTACTTATTCATCCAAAAGTCCTCATCCCAAAACATCATCTCATTTCACTATCAAAGATAAAATCTATTGAGAGTACCTAATCAGTTATGTTTTTCACATTTCTAAACTCCTTAAATCACCCAAATCTCATGGCAGGCCCAAGATGGAGTGGCATAAAAAATATGATTCTTATCAAGTGGGTCCTCTAGATTTTTCAAAAAATGGTCTTTTAGATCATGAACAAGTTAGTAGTTTAAGGGATTACTTGTTATATAGTGACAAATTTGCTTCATGTTATCACAGCTAACAAGTACCTTATCCCAAATAAAATCATGGATCATTTTGCTTATAAAGGCAAAGGATTGGGGTAAAATAAAATAGGCATTCTTGAAATTTTAACCCATAACAAACAAAAGGAACTTGAGGTATTATATACAAGCCACTTGGGGGTGACCCCTTAGATCTCAAATGTGACAACATTGTAACATCTAATGATGATTGGAATAATAGAGACATAGATTCCTATTATAGAATATACAATGAGATTGTAGATGTAAACCTCTTTAACGCCATTTCCATCCTTTCCATTCACCTTGACCTTCATTATCCTAAACTCATTGACTAGGACCAACATGATTTTATATCATTGGACAAATTCCAGAATGATAAGGCTATTTCAAAATTCTTGGGCATTAGAGATGTTTTCCCTCTTGGAGACCATAAACAAGGATTTGAGATTAGTTTGGACTATATTACCTAATTTGGAGAACAAGTGGAATTCCTTGGTCAAAAAACAAATTAAATTAAAAAGTAATGTCCTTTAGTGAAATCCTTTCTTAGGGATTATTAGACAATGGAAAAAGTAAAAATAAAGATGTGTTCATTTGTGAAAACATTTCTAAGGTACCAATGGATGGGGAAGTCCACTCTCTTCACAAAGAAGCACACAGAGTCTTAGAATTCCATGCATCATCTTCAGCACTGATGTTAGTCCTAAAGACTAACACACATTTTAACACTTGGTCCAAGGCTTTCCACAAACATTTAATGAGTGGCCATTGCTTAAAATGAATGATTCTAATTATTTTTACATGGATGAGCTTGATGAACCAATTGAGCCATAATTAGATGATTACCATCAGTTACATTCAATACCAACATTTTTGGAGAATTATTCCATGTTTCTTGTGGAATAAACCATTAATGTCAACCTTGGTATGGAGGACAATCCATAGATCATCAAGCTTGGTATCACTCTCACTGAAGAAGAACATAAGCTCATTATTGTTATACTCACATAATTTATTGATATCTTTGCATGGTTATATTACAACATGTCTGGACTATACCCTCCATTGGTCTTCCATCATCCTGTAGTGCATCTTGATGTAAAACCCATCAATCATAAATTATGGAAGATGCATTTGTGTATTGCCATTTTGGTCAAAAAGGAACTTGAAAAATTCTTGGAATATAGGTTCATCAGGCCTATTGATTATTCAAAGTGGATTTCCAACATCATTCCCTTTCATTAGAAATTTAAAGGCATCCACCTCTGTATAGTTTTATGGGATATTAACAAAGCATTTCTAAAATATGACTTCACATTAACCAACATTGATATGATTGTTGATTCCATAGCAGGGTATGAAAAGCTATCACTTATGGATGGATTTTTTGGATACAACCAAAATATGATAGCACCTAAGGGCCAACACACAATAACATTCACCACTCTATGGGGGATGTTTTATTACCAATTCATGCCTTTTGGATTAAAGATTTCTAGTGCTAATTATTAGAGAGCAATGACTATCATTTTCCATGACATGATGCATGACATTTTAGAGGATTATGGATAAAATTTTGAACAAATCTAAGCCTCGTTTAGGTTGACCAATAGCTTTATGGCGAATATTTGAGTAACTTTGAGAGTACAAAGTACACCTTAATCTTAAAAAGTGTGTCTTTGGTATTACATATAGTAAGTTATCAAGATTTATTGTGTCAAGGCAAGCTATTGAAGTGGATATTGATAAAGTTAAGTCCATAAATGAAATGCCTCCCCCATCTAATTTAAATTATCTATACAATTTCTAAGGAAATATTTAGGCTATTCACTGGTTCATTTTACAACTACTTGATCATTGCCATTCATTGACACACCTCCTTAAAAAGGGAAGGGTACCATGTTTCAGTGGAACAATGACTATAAAGAGGCATTTGATAAATTAAATAAATATTTTGATAATCCACTAGTGTTGGCCCCTCCAACTCTAGGGAAGCCTCAGATACTTTACATTTTGGCAACCTAACATGCCTTGGGGGCACTTTTGGCCAAACACGATGATTAAGGAAAGGAAAAAGTTGTGTATTATTTGAGTAGAACGTTGGTAGCCTATGAACATAATTACTAACTCATTAAAATTCCATGTTTAAAAATGGTCTTCACATCTCAGAAGTTGAGACATTATATGCTCAATAATAAGACCATCCTCATTTTTAAAGTTGATCTACTCAAGTATCTTCTATCAAAATCAACTTTGACAGGTCCTATGGCCAAATGGATTATGAACTTAAGAAAATTTGGCATTGAATATACCAACTAGAAGGATATTAAGGGGAAAGTACTTGTTAATCAATTAGTAGATTCTCCATTATCATATGCATATCCATTACAAGTTGGTTTTCTAGATGAGTCTATTTTCACCCTTAATGATCATAATAGTGAAATCTCTACTTTGATGGTTCCTTCACATTTTGTGAATCACGGATAGGTATCCTTTTCATTACACCATAGGGATACTTATCCCTAAGTCATTTCATATTGGGTTTACATGTCTAAACAATATTACAGAATATGAGGCTCTCAGTGCAAGACTCCACCTCATAATCCAATGGAACATTCTACACTTGACAGTATATGGTGATTCCAAAATTATCATAAATTAATTCAATGATAAATACCAAATAAAATATGATAATATTTTACATTACAAGTGCATGGTGGATAACCTTAAACAATATTTTTATCATATATAGTTTGAGAAAGTGCCAAGAATAAATAAAAGATTACTGAACACCATGGCTATTATTGGGTCACTATTAAAAGTGTATTCCAACATTCAAGAATATTAATTCTTCATTGAATAACTCATCATGCCAACATATAACCATCTAAATCATAAAGGATAGGTAAAATCATTGGTCCCAGTTCACCTTGGTACCATGACATCTATACTTACTTTCAAGGCCATACCCTTCCCATGGATTTATCATGTACCCAATAAAAATCACTTATCCATAATTCTTCTAATTACACTTTACTTGGTGGCATGCTCTATCATGGAGGTTATGATAAGACACTCTATTATTTAAATTTGGGTGAAGTAGAATTAGCTATCATAGACATACATAATGGGATTTGTGGGGCCCATACTAGCAGAATGGTCCTCGCTAAGAAATTCCTACTCAAAGGGTATTATTGGTCGATAATGGAATATGGTGTATGTGCATATGTTAAAAAAAAATTACTTACCAAAAACATGGTGATCTAATCCATAATCTATCATAAGTGCTTCAACCAATCACATCTCCTTGGTTATTTTTAAAATAAGGGCTCAATCTTCTAAGGAAGATAAACCCCACATCATTTCATGGTCACAAACACATATTTACTACTACTGAATATTTTACTAAGTGGGTTGAGGTCATTCTGCTCACTTATGTAACCTACAATAAAATTTCCAAATTCATCCTTAATCACATAATATGTCATTATGGCATCTTATCCAGTATCATTTTCAATAATGGCAACTCATTCAAAAATATGGATGTTAAATCCCTTTATACTTAGTTTCATATTAAACATAGATGGTCCACTTCCTATCATCCTCAAGGCAATGGTCAAGCTAAAACATTAAATAAAACCATTGTGAAAATACTTAAGAAGATTATCAATAACGTTGGTTGTGATTGGAAATTGCAACTATTTCTTACCTTATAGGCTTACCAAGCCAATATCTACACTCCTACATGTGCCACACCCTATTCCCTACTTTTTAATTAACAATTTATCCTCCCCATCGATATCGAGTTTCCATACCTATGAATTTCATTGCAATATCTTATTAAATATGATGATTGTAGAGTATCCTAGCTATAAGAGCTTGAACTCTTGGATGAAAAATGGCTAGCTCCCTTTAACCATCTCAAAGGATATCAAAATCAACTACACCATAACTATAATAGATGCATTATTTCCATAGAGTTTTAAATTGGTGATCTTGTGTTTAAACAAAATCAATGAAACACTAATGTGGACCATGATAAGAAAATAAATTTTGAGTCTACATGGTTGGGGTTGTATGTCATCACAACTAAATATGGTTATAAATCATATATATTGGCAATATAATATTATCACAAGCTAAATGAACCCATAATTATCACGCATATTAAGATAAATGGTAGGTGAAATCATTGGTCCCAACTCACCTTGGTACCATGACATCTATACTTACTTTCAAAGCCATACCCTTCCCATGGATTTATCATGTACCCAATAAAAATCATTTATCCATAATTCTTCTCATTACACTTTACTTGGTGGCATGCTCTATCATAGAGTTTATGATAAGACACTCTATTATTTAAATTTGGGTGAAGCAGAATTAGCTATCAAAGACATACATAATAGGATTTGTGGAGCTCATACTAGCAGAATGGTCCTCGCTAAGAAATTCCTACTTAGAGGGTATTATAAGTCAATAATGGAATTTGATGTATGTTCATATGTTAAAAAGTGTTTTACTTACCAAAAACATTGTGATATAATCCATGCTCTATCATAAGTGCTTCAACCAATCACATCTCCTTGGTTATTTTTAGAATAAGGGCTCAATATTCTGAGGAAGATAAACCCCACATCATCTGATGGTCACAAACACATATTTACTACTACTGAGTATTTTACTAAGTGGGTTGAGGCCATTCTGCTCACTTATGTAACCTACAATAAAATTTCCAAATTCATCCTTAATCACATAATTAATCATTATGGCATCTTATCCACTATCATTTTCGATAATGGCAACTCATTTAAAAATATGGATGTTAAATCCCTTTGTACTCAGTTTCATATTAAACATAGATGGTCCACTTCATATCATCCTCAAGGCAATGGTCAAGCTAAAAAATCAAATAAAACCATTGTGAAAATACTTAAGAAGATTATCAATAAGGTTGGTTGTGATTGGAATTTGCAACTATTTCCTACCTTATGGGCTTACCAAGCCAATATCTACACTCCTACATGTGCCACACCCTATTCCATACTTTTCAAATAAGAATTTATCCTCCCTATTGATATCGAGTTTCCATACCTATGAATTTCATTGCAATATCTTATTAAATATGATGATTATAGAGTATCCTAGCTATAAGAGCTTCAACTCTTGGATGAAAAATGGCTAGCTTCCTTTAACCATCTCAAAGGATATCAAAATCAACTACACCATAACTATAATAGATGCAATATTTCCATAGAGTTTTAAATTAGTAATCTTGTGTTTAAACAAAATCAATGAAACACCAATGTGGACCGTGATAAGAAAATAAATTTTGAGTCTACATGGTTGGGGTTGTATGTCATCACAACTAAATATGGTTATAAAGCATATATATTGGCAATATAATATTATCACAAGCTAAATGAACCCATAATTATCATGCATATTAAGATAAATGGTAGGTGAAATCATTGGTCCCAACTCACCTTGGTACCATGACATCTATACTTACTTTCAAAGCCATACCCTTCCCATGGATTTATCATGTACCCAATAAAAATAACTTATCCATAATTCTTCTCATTACACTTTACTTGGTGGCATGCTCTATCATAGAGTTTATGATAGGACACTCTATTATTTAAATTTGGTTGAAGCAGAATTAGCTATCAGAGACATACATAATAGGATTTGTGGGGCTCATACTAGCAGAATGGTCCTCGCTAAGAAATTCCTACTTAGAGGGTATTATTAGTCAATAATGGAATCTGATGTATGTGCATATGTTAAAAAGTGTTTTACTTACCAAAAACATTGTGATCTAATCCATTCTCTGTCATAAGTGCTTCAACCAATCACATCTCTTTGGTTGTTTTTAGAATAAGGGCTCAATCTTCTGAGGAAGATAAACCCCACATCATTTGATGGTCACAAACACATATTTACTACTACTGAGTATTTTACTAAGTGGGTTGAGGTCATTCTACTCACTTATGTAACCTATAATAAAATTTCCAAATTCATCCTTAATCACATGATTTATCATTATGGCATCTTATCCACTATCATTTCTGATAATGGCAACTCATTCAAAAATATGGATGTTAAATCCCTTTGTACTCAGTTTCATATTAAACATAGATAGTCCACTTCCTATCATCCACAAGGCAATGGTCAAGCTAAAACACCAAATAAAACCATTGTAAAAATACTTAAGAAGATTATCAATAAGGTTGATTGTGATTGGAATTTGCAACTATTTCCTACCTTGTGGGCTTACCAAGCCAATATCTGCACTCCTACATGTGCCACAGCCTATTCCATACTTTTCAAATAATAATATATCCTCCCTATCGAGATCGAGTTTCCATACCTATGCATTTCATTGCAATATCTTATTAAATATGATGATTATAGAGTATCCTAGCTATAAGAGCTTGAACTCTTGGATGAAAAATGGCTAGCTGCCTTTAACCATCTCAAAGGATATCAAAATAAACTACACCATAACTATAATAGATGCATTATTTCCATAGAGTTTTAAATTGGTGATCTTGTGTTTAAACAAAATCAATGAAACACCAATGTGGACCATGATAAGAAAATAAATTTTGAGTCTACATAGTTGGGGTTTTATGTCATCACAACTAAATATGGTTATGAAGCATACATATTGGCAATAGAATATTAGCACAAGTTAAATGAACCCATAAATATCATGAATATTAAGATATTTCATGCTTTATTTATCTTAGTGTTGTCTATGAATGCCCATAATTGGGGGCACCCTTCCATATCCTTGAATTTCCATTTCCATACCTTTTTTAATTTATGATCCAACCCACATCATGTCCCAATCTTCATTTCCCTTGCTGACCTTGATGGTGGTCTATAGTTACTATAGGTTGTAACAAATTTTATAGGATAAAAATGTGACAACATATTTGTAGCAAGATATTAGATAGCCACAAGTAGGGTTTCTCTATCTTTTAGTCCTTGTAAATCTCCTTTTCATTGTGTCCTCTTTTCCCAATCCTTGTATCCCTTCATCTTATCCCACATCTAATTGGTCCCTATATATTTCTCATCTTGCATTTTTTCCCACGTCTAAGGTTAAAGTTGGCTTTCCCTATGTTAGTCATTCCTTATATATATGTCATATTTTATCCCATTATGTTTACATCCTCTTTCCTTTGTACATATGTATAGTTATTCCTTGTATATCCTTTTAGAAAACATCTTATATATACTTATTCCAAAAATCTAAAAACATCAAAAAATCCCTAAAATCCTAAACATTTAAAAAATTATAAAAACACCAAAAAGAAATATAAAATGACAAAATCTTTGTCCACTTTGTCATCTTATCCAAATTTGGATTCACTCTTTGCTCTGTTTGGGGTAATATCATTAAAAATATTAGCCTTCATCCTACTCTTGTGCTTTTGCACATATTTCTTGGGAGGGTGTCTTTCATCTAATCATGATCATCATAATTAACATCATCAATTCACATTCCACCCATTTTTGGAGTACATTGGTCTGATGTCCACACAGACTATGTAGGCAACACTCCATTACATGGGTTATTTGGGGTCAGCTCGACCACCATCACATTGTCCTTCATTTTCCATTTTTTCCTACTTATAAAAAAAAATCTCACATTGTCTTATCTTACACTTGTCCTGACTTAGGGGAACAATGAGTACAAGATTTATTGAATGCCATCATGAAATGAATGTATTTTTATTATTTATTATTTTAAATATTGTGTGAATGATTGGTTGATTGCTTGTTTATGTGTAATTTTATCTGGGCTCAGTACATATGCATCCACAATATCATCATGAACTTTATATCATGATGTGTGTTTACACATCTGAGAAAGTCCCTACACAATTGGCACATATGTTATTGTTAGCCATTTTTCACTCCTAGGTTTTACATCTTTAATTTTGGATAAGTACAACATTCTAAATTGGTTTATCCCCATAGCAAAAAGACTAAATGTTATTCCCTTCAAAAGCCTTTATTTAGTCTTTTCACAAGTGTTATTTCGGTCCTTTTACCCAAGTGTTATTTCTTTCAGCAAGGTTTTACTTTGGGTTTTTTGTTCAAGACTCAAAGAAATCATTTTGGACTTTTTGTTTGAAATAATCTTTCTAAAGGAATTGGTCCATTTCAACTTTTCCAAAAGGTCACTTACAAACTTTTCAAAGGGTCTTTTTCTTGGAAAAGTGGTCACTTGTGAAAAGTCTAAAGGAAAGTTTCCCTTGAAATTTCTTCGAAGGAATTCTTCCTTTCAATTTTTTTGAAGGAATCAAGAATGTGCATCTTTCTGAAGGGATGTTTTCAATATTTTTGAAGGGTCTTTTATCGGATTGGTCCTTTGCATTTTTTCAAAGGAATTGTTTCAAACTTTTTGTCTGAAACAATCTTTTTGAAAGAATTAGTCACTTACTTTTATTTGAAGGAATTGGTGCTCTTCCAAAAGGTCTTTTTCTCATACAAAGTTACCTACACACTTTCTCTAAGGGTCTTTTCTTAAGAAAGTGCCCCTTGAAAAAAGTATGAAGGGACATTCCAAGAATGCCAAAGGGCATGTTTAGGCTTTTGGAGCGGTGAAATGAAAATTCCGAAGGGTTATTCTCAAAAAAAGTGTCCTTCAGAGAAATTTCAAAGGGACACTAACAAAAATTCCAAAGGGACACTTGAAGAAAGCCTAAAATAATTGTTTCGGACATTTTGTCTGAAATAATCTTTCTGAAGAGACACTCCAAAAGGCTTGAAAGGACATGGATCAATCAAAATGGACCGATCAAAAGGGGCTCAAAAGTTTATTTCTTTTGGAGAAAATGCCTACAAGAAATTGTTTAGAAAGAATTCCTAAAGGAAAGTCTTGATGGAAATTGCTCTAAATAAATGGTCCTAGTAGAGTAACAACTATATGGACATCAGCTTCAAGATGAAGGACTAGCCATTGGCATTCAAGCAAGAGGATCCCAAACATCAAAGGGCTCATGTTTTACATCTACCAAAGTATATTAGAGGGATTATCTCACCATTGATCAGATCAGGATCTGAGTCATTTTTTATGACCAATCAAAGAAAGAAGACAAGGCCAACGGAGTGAAAATGACTCTCCCCTACATGATTGCACACATTGGCAAGCTGGTGGAAAGCTATTAGCATCAAGACAAATCTACAATACTTGAACTCTCTTGTAATAGCTGCATTAATGTCATTACTCAAAATATCTTGATTCTGTTGGGAAACCATTAGAGAAGCATCTTTCAAAGATCAAGCCAAGAGTACTCAAGGGAGGTGACATGGATCAATCAGATGGCCTGAATGAGCATCATTAGCAAAGATGGTTGCAACTAGAGATGGAGACTCCTAATATATTGATTCCTCTCTTTGGCACCTAAAGGCCTCCCCCTCTCACTTCTTCTCTACTATATATATAGCCCTTAGGCTAGTGTAAAAACAACCACATAGTGTATGGTGAAGCCCTACTGAATTGATGTCATGTTTTGCCTTTAAGCATTGGTACAAGTCATTTTAATTTGAAGTTCTAAGCAATTATTTGAGTGTGTAAGTGATATATAATGACAATAAGTGATGGTTTTCATCCTTTTATCCTTTATCCTTCATGCCTGAGCAAGAGTTTTGGGTCTACCAGGTCATATAGAGTGCATATAAGTGTGTTGATTTTTTTCATGTGTATAATTGCTCTTGGAATGTACAAGTTGTATTTCAATTCATTTTCCTTATGTCATTTCATAATCTTTCCTCTATACTAAAATACTTCTGTTAGAATCTTTAGATCTTGAAAATAGTTTGTGTATTTTGTTGTATCATCCACTAGGGTATGGCATTCATGTGGAAGATAATCTTGGTGCATCACCATTCTTAGAACAAGTTTTCTTTATGTAATTTCAAACTCTTTTCCCTTCAATCAAACTAGTTTAGATAGAGTTTATTTTATAGAGATACATTCAAGGAGCTAGCCCTTTAAATCTAGAGGTTCATTTCCTCTATAGGTATACCCATATGCCTAGAAATGTCCCAACATTACCCAAATCTAGAAGAGGATTGAACACTCTCTTCTAGGGTGTAAGATTTAGAGACAACAGTTCTAGCACGCTCAGTGGAATAAATTATTGACATGTCAAGGTGAATGTTGGTCTTAATAAGCCTAAGGTTGTAGAAATATTCTTAATCTAGCATTTGGTGACTCCAAAAGGTGAGAATCTTTGGTTGTAGATCAAGTTTCCCACATTATACTTCATGGTCCTCACTAGGTCATCTAGGACTTCTGATCAAGCCCCTCTAATTGAAGCTCTTCTTGAATAACAATTCCCTAAACCATTCCCAGCACTTAGAGATGCTTGACAAGGAGGTTTTGGAGAAGAAGAAGAAGAAGTTGAGGAAGTTGGAGAAATAGGAGATCATGAGGAAAGAAGAGAAATGGATAGGTAGTAACCTTTCTTGGCCTTTAACACCCAAAATCCAATTGACCTTATTGCATACAACCATATTCCTCTAAATTCTACCAAGAGTCTCCTTGGTTTCAATGGAGAGGGTCATATTACCCCATCTAAATATATTATGGACATTTAAATTTTTTATAACTTTCATAATGTCGCCCAAGCCAACATAGCCATTAGATTGCTTGATATGTCTCTAAAAGGTAAGGCACTTGACTGGTATAGGACATTGGAAGGTGATTGCATTATAAGTTGGGATGGCTTTGGGGAATTATTGGTAACTATATTTGAGAATAAGAGTGACCATACTTTATTGATCCATTAGCTGAACATGATAAAGATAAGTCCTAATGAATCCATGTGAGATTTTAAAGGCATGGTGGAGGTTACCACTTGTCATGAGACCCCCTCTAAGCTTTATGTTCCCCACTTATCTTAAGGGTATTGGTATTGATGTGGTAGTGATGTTATAGTCAATGGGAGGATTCACTCTACCAAATGCATGAGATAGCTATTGAAGTTGAGAATAGATTAATACAAGTTGGAAAGCTACCTCCAAGAGTTTCCATGCCTTTGTTTTCTCATATTTTAGTTGAATCTACAAGCATAGCACAATTTCTTAATGTCAATGTCAAGCTGAGAACCTTTCCCAAGAAGATGGATAATATTGTGGATAAAGATGAAGATATCCATTCATTACAAGCTCAACTCAAGCAAGCTCAATTCTAGAAAAGTGCTCCACCTAACCCTCAATACTATCTCAATAAGGCTATAGAGCTCCACCCTAATACAACTACCAAGGAAGAGGATAAGGTCAACAAGGTTTCAACAGGCAGCCCAATGCCTATAATCCTAATTCCACTCCTTCCATGAAGGTTATTGTTCTAGTACATGCTAACCTGGTCCAAGGGGATGATCATTTAGACCAATGGGTATAACCTCAAGGTCATTTTATGCATGATGGTGGAGAAGATAGCCAAGATTTGGTGGAATAAGAAGAAACTACTCCTTACATGACATTAGAAGAAGTGAATCCTAGCCAAAGGGATATTCATGGAGAAAGTAGCATTCAGAGTGTAGGTATGATGAACTTTCAAGATAAGGATGATTATGTGTTGAATCAAAGCACATCAATTATATCCAACATAAGAGCCAATAAGAGAGCTCTAGGAGATGTTACAAGAGTACATGTGACACCAAGTGATGCCTTCCCAAGGCCACAAAGTGTGAATCCTAGTGTAATACCTACTACTAGTCATGCCCCTCAACAAAGTTAGAATACAAGTAGGTTTATCAAGCCTACAATAAACTAGGTTCAAACTCCCTTACTAACTTCAAGAATGTAATAAAATGTGAATACTTCCCCTTTAAACATTTTTGATTCTTTGAAGAATGCCAAGATAAGCATATCTCTTTGGAAAGTCTTGCATATGCCTAGTCAAAAGGAGATCTTACAAGAATACCTTACAAACATTCATGTAGCCCCTCAAACTTTAAAACACAATAGTGTGGCCCTTAATAATTCTGCAAATCATGTCTTAGATCCCTCCACCAAATCTGAAAATCCTCCACCCTTCTACCTCACACTCATTATGGGAGACAAGTTGGTTCACAATTGTATTGTAGAGAGTGGAGTTAGTACCACTGTCATGCCTAAGGTGGTGGCTGATAAGTTGGGATTAAAGTATGAACCACATTCTAAAGGTGTGTTGTAGATTCATGGGAATCCAACCAAGATAGTGGGATTGGTCAGAGATCTAAAAGTCTTTCTACATTATTGCCCAAGTTTCCCCATTTTACAAGATGTTGTGGTGGTAGACCTTCCAGCTCATTTTGGTATCTGCTTGTCAAGAGACTTCATGGCTAAGATAGGAGGGTACCTTTCTACTTATTGGTATTTTATAGATTTTAAAACAAGATATGTAACTAAGGTAACTGTAAGGACTTATCCCTTAACAAGGTTTCATATTGAGCCATACATGGAGACAAGTTCAAATCATAATTGTCTAATTAGCAAAGAAGAAGGTGTCATGAATGATGACGCATCCTCCCCCATTGAAGGTACTTCTTATCTTTTACTTGATAATTACAACACTAAAACACATGGAATTTATCCATATACTTTATAGAAGAGACTGATTTGGGAATTTATTATATGCATGAAAAGGATATTTCAATCCCTTCACTCACTAATGAAGACCATGAACTTGAAGGAATATGGGAAATGTTTTTTTATGGCTCAAGAATCAAAGTATGTGTATAATCTGGTGTTATGTTAGTTTTTCCATAAAATAATCAATACTACTCCACATATAGATTCCACTTCAGTTGCACCTGCAATGTGGTGGAATATGAAGGCCTAGTTCACAACCCCCAATGGGTAAAGAAGAGAGGGATCAAGAATTTGAAAGTTTATGGAGATAGTGAATTGGTCATCTATCAAGTGAGAAATCAAGCTATAGCCAATAATCCCTTGATTAAATCCTACAAACATAGGGTATGGGACCTACTTGAATACTTTGATGCCTTCAACATATAGCCCATACCAAGGGATTCAAATAAGCATGCTGATAGATTGGCTACCATAGGAGCATAGTTTGATGCAATTGTTGATGTAGGAAAGGAGAAGGATCAATCTCATATCAAGGTAATTTTGAGGCCTTCTATTCTATATAATGAAGTTTCATGTCAAGTGTTTGAAATTGATGAACACATTGCACACTTCTTACAAAATGAGGTAGGATTCTCCTCAAAGAACCAAAAGAGACTGCATGATCAATATGAAGAATAAGTTATTCAACTGAAGACAAAAAAAAATACCTAATGGGATGATTACTTTAGAGAGTGTTTTCAATGAAGATGATCAAAATTAGAAATAAAGAGTGAGCACGTCAATAAAATAAGAGAACTATGAGAGATTCATGATTTACAAAGATAAGCTCCTAAAAATTGGTAAGGTATGTTCTCTATTCGAGAGGCAGGCCTTTATTGAATTATGAAAAGATTTCCATAACATATTTGCTTGGGAATATAAAGAATATAAAGGGTTTGATCCAATTTTATCTCATCACATCATAGAGTTAGAACTTGGAGCTAAACCAATTAGGCAGAAACAAAGACCTATCAATCTCAAGATAGAGGAACTCATGAAGAAAATGTTAACCAAGATGATTGAGTCTAGGATTATATTTTCTATCAAAAACTCAACTTGGGTAGCTAATCTTGTACCTATCCAAAATAAGAATGGAGAGATAAGACTTTGTGTCAATTTTTGAGATCTTAATAGAGTGTCTCTCAAGGATCATTATCTACTACCTTCCATGGAATAAATTTTGCAAGTTGTTTTAGGTTCTCAACGCTTATCACTTCTTGATGGTTATTTAGGTTACAATCAAATATTAGTGAATGAAGAGAATCAGTTCAAGACAACCTTCACTAAAAAATGGGGGACCTTTACCTATAAAAATATGCCTTTTGGTTTATCCAATGATGGATCTACATTTCAAAGGGCAATGGACATGGCTTTTAAAGGTTTGATCAATAGGTTTCTACTTGTGTACCTTAATGATATAACTATTTTTTTTAAGGGTTTTATTGTTTATATGGAACATCTAAGGTAGATGTTCAAGAAATGTAGGGAGTATGGAATATCCCTTAATCCAAAAAAGTGCATCTTTATTATCCATAAAGGTAAGTCATTAGGTCATATTGTTTCAAAAGAAAGCTTGTCCAATGACCTTGAGAGAATTGAGGCTATTCTAGGCTTGTCTCTACCTCAACACAAGAAATAACTACAAAGATTTTTGGGGAAAATAAACTTTATAATAAGGTTTATTCCAGGCTTTGAAACTGTGTTAAAGCCTATCATAACCATGCTCAAGAAAAACCAAGCTTTTGCTTGGACAAAGGAAGGTAAGGGTAGTTTTGAGGCAATCAAGAAAATAATTGTAAAATATCCTACTCTCTTTAACCCAAACTTTTCCAAATATTTCATACTCTATACCTTTACTAAGCTTGACATAATCTCAGCTATGCTTATGCAAAATAATGATGAAGAGGTAGAGCAACCAATTGCATTCTTTAGCCAAGGATTGGAATATTATGAGGTCAAGTATACATTTGTTGAGAAGCAAGCTATAACAGTGATAAGAGGATTGAAAAAATTCAAACACATGGTTTCAAATAAAAAGATACATATCATGGTTTCTGATCCTAGCACCAAGGAGTTTCTCCTAAGCAAAGACCTCAATGAAAAGAGAGCTGGGTGGATTACAAAGGTGATGGAGTATGATGTGGATATTAAGGTTATAAACTTGGTAAGAGGAAAAGGATTATGTGAGCATTTAGCTTCTAATTTACAGGAGCCAAAATAGGAAGTCTTGATCAACCAAGTTCAACCCCAACCAACTGATCACATACAAATTCAAAGTTAGACATAAGACATCATTAGTTTTCTTTAAAATGGTGAGTGCCCTAATGGCTTGAAAAAGTCTCAAATGAGGTATTTTAGATTGCAAACCATTCCTTACTGTCTTGTAGATGGTGTTCTCTTTAGAAAAGATGTGAATGGTGTGTTTTTGAGGTGTGTTAATAATGATCAATTTGATATGCTACCGGAAAAGTTTCACAATGGTGTAGATGGAGGTCATTTATCTCTTAGGAGGACAATTGCAAAGATTATGAGGGCTAGTTACTATTGGCCTAGTATTTTTAAGGATTGTTACCACTAGGCTAAAAAGTGTCCTCAATGTGCCTTCTTTGTAGGCAAATAAAAACTTATAGCCCTTCCATTGAAACCTATCCAAGTAGACCAGCCTTTCATGTAATGCGGCCTTGATTGCATTGGTATGATTAACCCTCCATCAAGTATTGGACACAAATGGATATTGGCTGCTACTAATTACTTCATAAGGTGGGTAGAGGTTATTGAATTGAAGGAGGCAAGTGAAAATACTATCTTGGAGTTCTATGACAACAT
Organism: Torreya grandis; assembly: GCA_037957365.1. Lineage (NCBI taxonomy): Eukaryota > Viridiplantae > Streptophyta > Pinopsida > Cupressales > Taxaceae > Torreya > Torreya grandis. Next base: position 779,786 of record JARHVA010002341.1, read on the forward strand.
TATAACAAGGTTTGGAGTTCCCCATGTTATCATTTCTAATAATGCACTTACTTTCATAAGTCTAAAACTTTTGATTGGGCAAATAGGAATGAAGTTTACTTAATTACCTCATCCAAATATTATCCTAAAGGTAATGGGTTGGTTGAATCTACTAACAAGAATCTCATCAAGAGGACATTGGAGAATAATCAAAGAGCATGGCATAGCAATTTTAAGATAGCCTTATGGGCTAATAGGATTACTCCCAAGAGATCAATTGGTAATTCTCCCTTTATGCTTGTTTATGGGAGAGAGGCTAGGTTGTCCATATTTCAAGAACTCCCTACTCTAGAACTTACATAGCAGCTGAAACTACTTGAAAATACTCTAATGAAAGTTAGATTGATATAACTAATATAATTTCAAGAAGCAAGAGATAATGCACATAAGACCATGTAACACCACCAAGTACTCATTAATAAATCCTTTGAAAAAAGAGCAAGTGCAAGAGTGTTCAAGGAAGGTGACTTGGTTCTGCAATGGGATGAGCACAAAGCAAAACTAGGTAGATATACAAAGTTTGACACTTTATGGATTGGCCTTTAAATCATTAGCAAGTGCAAGCAAAGTAACTCTTTCCAACTGAATAAGATGAATGGAGAAGAATTGCCTATCCCTATGAATGGGATACATCTGAAGTTCTGTTATTAGTCCTTGCAAGTTTGTTGTAAATAGTAGTTTAGGTGTGTTTCCTTTGGTTTATTGTTGCATTCCCTGAGTGCTTTTAGCACAAGTGTGTTTCCTTCCTTTCATTTGGTGTGCATCTCTGCCTTTGTGTGTATGAGTCAATCCATCTTATGTTTTTAGGCCAAAAGTCTATTCAAGTCATTTTTGGGTGCTTATATGTGTGACTCCATACCTAATGGAAGGATTTAGGCAACTAGTCTTAAGCATAGCAGGCATGCCTCCCCTTGGAATCACCAAGAATGTTAGCCATTTTTCAATCCCAAGTTTTGCATATTTTGTTTTGTCTAAGTACAACATTATTAATTGGTTTATCCCCATAGCAAAAAGACCAAGTGTTATTCCCTTTAGAAGCCTTTGTTTGGTCTTTTTGTAAGTGTTATTTCAGTCCTTTTGCCCAAGTGTTATTTCTTTCAGCAAGGTTTTACTTTGGATTTTTTGTTCAAGACTCAAAGAAATAATTTCCAACTTTTTGTGCAAAACAATCTTTTTGAAGGAATTGGTCCAGTTCAAATTTTCTAAAGGATCACTTACAAACTTTTTAAAGGGTCTTTTTCTTGGAAAAGTGGTCACTTGAAAAAAGTCAGAAGGAAAGTGCCCCTTGAAATTTCTCTGAAGGAATTCCTCCTTTCAACATTTCTGAAGAAATTAGGCATGTACATCTTTTGAAGGGATGTTTTCAATATTTCCAAAGGGTCTTTTCTTGGATTGGTCCTTTGCATTTTTCTGAAGGAATTGTTTCAGACTTTTTGTATGAAACAATCTTTTCAAAATAATTGGCCACTTACTTTTCTCTGAAGGAATTGGCGCTCTTCCATAAGGTATTTTTCTCCTAAAAAGTGCCCTACACACTTTCCCAAAGGGTTTTTTCTCAGGAAAGTGTCCCTTGCAGAAAGTCAAAGGGACATTACAAGAATCTCAAAGGGCATGTTTAGGCTTTCAGAGAGGCGAAATGAAAATGCCGAAGGGTTATTCTTGGCAAAAGTGTCCTTTATAAAAAGTTCAAAGGGACACTAATAGAATGTCTTAAGGGACACTTGAAGAAATCTTGAAAGAATTGTTTTGGACATTTTATCCAAAACAACCTTTCTGAAGAGACACTCTAAAAGGCTAGAAATGACATGGATCAATCAAAATGGACTGATCAAAAGGGGCCTAAAAGGTTATTTATTTTAGATAAAATACCCATGGGAAATTGTTTAGAAATAATGCCTAAAGGAAAGGCCTAAATGAAATGCCTCTAAAGAAATGGTCCTAGTAGAGTGACGGCTATATGGACATCAAATTTAGGATGAGGGACTAGTTGTTAGTGTTCAAACAAGAGGATCCCAAACATCTAAGGGATCACATTTTGCATCCATCAAAGTAGATTAGAGGGCTCATCCCACCATTTACTAGATTAGGATCTAAGTCATTTTTGATTACCAATCAAATAAGGAAGACAAGGCCAACAAAGTGAAAATGACTCTCCCATATGTAGTTGCACACCTCAGCAAGCCAGTGGAAAGTTGTTAGCATTAAGACAAATCTGCAATAGGTGGACTCTCTTGTAATAACTAAATTGATGCCATTACTCAAAATATCTTGATTTTATTGGGCAACCATTAGAGAACAATCTTTGAGAGAGCAAGCCAAGAGTGTTCAAGGGAGGTGACATGGATCAATCAGATGGCTTGAATGAGCATCATTGGCAAAGATGGTTGTAGCTAGAGATGGAGACTCCTAACAGATTGATTCCTTTCTTTAACACCCAAAGGCCTTCCCCTCTCACTTCCTCTCTACTATATATACAACCCTTGGGCTAGTGTAAAAATAACCATGTAGTGTATGGTGAAGCCCTCCTAAATTGATGTCATGTTTTGCCTTTAAGCATTGGTACAAGTCCTTTTCTTTTAAAGTTATGAGAAATTGTTTGAGTGTGTAAGTTACATATAGTGACAAGAAGTGATGGTTTTCATCCTTATATCCTTTGTCCTTCATGCTTGAGAAAGATTTTTGGGTCTAACAAGTCATATAGAGTGTGTCTAAGTGTGTTGAATTTATACATGTATATAACTATTCTTAGAATATACATGGTGTCTTTCATTTCATTTGCCTTATGGCATTTCATAAATCTCACCTCTACACTAAAATACTTGTGTTAGAATCTTTAGAGCTTGAAAATAGTCTGTGTATTTTGTTGTATCATGCACTAGGGTATGGCATTCATGTGGAAGATAATCTTGGTGCATCACCATTCTTAGAATAGGTTTTCTTTATGCAATTTATAACTCTTTTCCCTTAAATAAAATTGGTTTAGACAGAGGTTGTTTTATAGAGATACATTCAAGGAGCTAGCCCTTTAAATCTAGAGGTTCATTTCCTCTATAGGTATATCCACATGCCTAGAAATGTCCCAACGTCGCCCAAATCTAGAAGAGGATTGAACACTCTTTTATAGGGTGCAATATTTGGACATAAAATTTATCATGATTTATTTATAATTATGGTGCATCATGTCAGGTGAAACATTAAAAATAAAGTTACAAAGGTTATATACAAATATGCTAAAAACATCCCTTTGCTACTTCTATCATCATCATGGCTAAGTGTGCTAGCATGCTAAATAAAAATGACAACAATCATCATCAAGATCAATAAATATGTTAACATAATCACATCATACAAAAGAGCATATAAGAGATAGTCAAACCTCAAAAACATCAGTATTCTACATCGTGATCCACATTGAAGAATTTAAAAAACATCATGTCATATAAAACATCATATATCCATTAGGTCTACATCATATATCAACATAAAGTACAAATAAATGAGAATCATATATATACATCAAAAGTCCATGAGTATAAATGAATGTCCATATGTACATAGAAATGTTTGTATATCACATATATATGTATATCTTATAAATAAAAACATGAGGAGATACAATAGAAAAAAATCTCATCAACTCTTAGTATGTCCCTCGGGAGATGCACTCCTTTAAGGAGATATAGGTCTCAAGTTGTCCTAATGGAAGCTCTATCATGTGTTATGTGGGGGTATCATCTATATAGGCCCCATCAACCCTATTTATGGCCTTGATTATCTAAATGACCTCTAAGAGGTGGATGTATGATGAGTCCTATAAGACTTACTAGATCTCTGACTGTTATACTCCTAAAAAGATGGTACCCTTTGGCTATAGGGCACTACACTCTCATATAATCATCTATAATAGCCAACCTCATTCTTGGCCTACATTCTCTCTAATAGATCCCTATTCAAGCCATATTGTGTCACATTTATCTCACATAATTATTCTCCCCATAGAGCATATAAGCATCTACACATGTTTTATCTCGTTCCCTTATCAAAGTAGTAACCTTAATATCCTTCATTGCTAGCCAAGCCTAGATAATAGTCATCTACATGACTTGTGCCCTCAAAGTGATAATTTATGTATCTCAAGCAATAATAAATCCATACAATCTAGTGGTCTTCCCATAGTCCCCTACTACATGAGTCCATAAGGTGGCCACTAGCTGCTCTAAACCCAATATCTTTGGCATCCTAGTTGCACTCTCTCTCTATAGTCTATTAATGGTGGCCTGGTCCTTAATTAACCTTGTAGAGGTGGATGGTCTTACTATGTCATCCATCCCCACTCCCCTCTCTATTTTGGTTATGATTGGAAATAAATCATATACTATAGTGGTATGATTAGTGTATATAATCAATGATTATCAAGGAACCAATCCTACATACTCTAGGGTATTTAGAATATCTCATACATGTGGTCTCCCCTGCCCATCCTCTACATGTATCATATCCCACCTAGTTCAACCTTCATCATGGCCCCCACCCTATCCACTTTTAATCTCTTTCTCACCTTATTCAGATCTATATCCCCCATCTCATCCTACATCAATAATCATAGCAATGGGTTGTTAGACCTAGATTGGAACCTATGCCTTCCCTCTCCCTCCATCCCCATAACCATCCCCACATCTTTACACTCACACTAGCCTCTTACATGTTTTTTTATTCCTCTACCACCAAGGATAAGCATAGGCTACAACCTATACAAGTTTCCTCAAGACTTGTGTTAATACTAGTTATGGTCTTGTCAATTTGATGGGCTTGTGTTGTACCTACTAAATAGCATATGTACTTATAACACTTGAATTTTCCTCTCCATTTGTGTAATCCTAAGGCATTTTTGGTACCATTACCCAACCTATAACTACCTATACTCTAGGTACCAATTGCCCCCACTCACTAACCACTCATGTCACAAGTGCAAAATAGTGGGGTCTATCAAGCACATCTTGTTGCATGCAAAACTATCATTTCACTCTATTAGGATAATATCTCTCAATTATAAACTCATTTCATCCAATGATTTAACACATGATGGTCATTAATTTGGTGTAATCATCATCCTCAAACCACCCAAATTGTATCTACAAGTAAAGCTTCCAAATCAACTATACATTTGGTAACTCATCTATCACTTTGTGATAGAACCTAAGGTCCCTTTGGTGACTTCATCGTCCTCTTATAATGATATACCATCCATAAACTATGAGATCATCTAGAATTTAATTCCTCCTCTAGCCCAAGGGACACTCAATCATTATGTGCTTCGATGACCACCCTTATAAAAGGGTCAATGGGCCAATACTCCATCCACCTTGGTATGCCACCATGTGGAAATTTTTATATAATTACACTAATACCACTGGCCCCCATGCAAACATAGTAGTATCATAATACATGTCTCTCAACACTCCTCCTCGGCCCATATGAAAATACTTGACAATCTTGTTAGCAAATATGATGCTGCTAAAAATGGCCATAAGGATTAGAGGCTCTCTATCAATCATGGGCTCTATCACTAATGCATAAATATCAACCATCCTGTCTTGTAGCACAATATTTATAATGTTGACTAATTTCACTAGCATCTCCATTTGTCCCTATGTTAACTAGTTAAGGGTTCACCCTCGAATCAACATTCACAATAATCTCCATATATCCTACATAGTCATAGTAACCTCCCCTATAGGTAACTTAAAGGTGTTAATCTATGAGTGCCATTGTTCAACTAACACAATAAGAAATGCTCTATCCACTTGAATGACCAGAATTCATGCCATGTATAGTAGTCATATGGCCTCCATCTAGCCCACAACCTTTCCAATCTAAATATGTGTCCCACTCAACATATATGACCACCACTATGTGTTATAACAACTTGTATCTACTCCTACAATCAAGTTATGTTAGCACACTTAGTCATTTGTTATCAATCAAACAATCAACCACACATCATATAATCATATTTTCATCATGAATATTAAGTTAATCATATAAAATTAAAAAATTAAACATCAAACTAGATATGCATATATTCAACCAAAATCATTCTATTCATTAGTCTTGGTGATTTCGCCACTACTCAGAGCATTTTTGTTGTTAAGCGGGACTATTTTGACACTCGCCAAGAGATTTATTTAATCCTCCATTTGTCTATTTATTTTTTCACTATCAATCCATTTATTCCACTAAAACCATTTTTTCATTGTTTTGATTTATGTTTTCACTATTTGACCCTTTCAACAGTGAAACTATATTTTTATTATTTAGGCAATTTCGTGCCTACTTTAAATTTTCACCATTTAGGTGATATCAAACCTACTTTGGTGATTTCATCAAAAATATCATGATTTCATCATTAATTCTAGTTAATTTTCCATTTTGAGAGATATTTCCACTTTTGGCATGATTTTGTTGTTTCTAGCAGTGCTTTCACCATTGGTAAAGTGTTTTAGCCATTTGTGTGTGTAATTTTTCCACTGTGAAATTTTCCTTTAGTGATGAAATTGACACAATTCCTAATTTACCCTATCATTAATGACACTTAAAGTGATTTTTTTCAACAATTTCTTTACATATCGGTTCATCACTCCTAGGTGGTCACTTATACTCTTTTGTGTGCTCTCCAAGGTGTTTATGGTGTGGAATCCAAGCCATAATTATTACAACACTCATGCGTGAAAACCAAAGCTCAAAATTCATAGGGCAAGGGTGAAAATGAATTATTTTCATCCCTAAAATATCTAGGTACATCCCTAATTTCAAATTTTTAACCCCCTTATTGCATCCCTTTTACTCCCAAGAGGCTTATTTTTTGCTCCTTTCACCATTTTCATCACGTTTTTGCCTAGTTTCTCTGTTTCATGACCTATTACACCATGGAACATCTTATTCCTTATTTATTATGGCATGTACATCAAATTTATTTTCTATCCACTCTCTCAAGGGGGTATCTTGGGGCATATTTTTTCACTTGGGGTATCCTTGTGAGCCCGTTTTCAATGGAAAATCATCAATTTCAACTGCATCACTTGGGGCATTATCATATTTTATTTTGATTTTTCTTTAAAAATTCATTACTTTATTAAGTATCTCATAATTCCCTTTCAAAGGGTAAAATTTTAGACACTTCATTTTTACCACTTTATGTCATCATTAATTGCCAAATCAAGTTTTGACATAAATAAACAATTAAAGCACTAAATCATGTGAACATACAAGATCATCAAAATAACTATTAGTTTTATTTAAAATCATGATAACACATTCTCAATCCATAAAATGTACCATGTCATGACAATAAATTTGTCAACAAAATTCTGAACCAATTGGATGCTTTGATAATGCTACCCTACTTCAATTAAATTAAATGGTCAAATAAAGAGGGAGCATTCCAAACATTACCACATTATCCTAATCACTTTTTATTATCTAATTAAATTTTATTATTTAATTAATCAATCACTAATAGGAAGTTACATGGAATGCACGTCATATTTACCAACATTTAAATAAATCCTAATTTCCTACATCATCCACCCACTTGGTAATTTAAAAATCATATTTAAAAAGTCACAGTGTCCTTCACAAGGCAAATTCAATGCAAGGTAAGAAGTGTGCAAGCAATTTCTATGACATGCATTTACACACTCCAAACTCTCATGAATAGTTATTTTTACAAGTTATTACACAATCCATGTCATATCATTTAATAATTATCTTCAATTTTTGGATTAATCCTCCACCATTGATTTCATCTAATATCAATAGTCATAATTGATCCTAAAAATATATAGACAAAAGGGCCACCTTCCATTCTCAAAAATATTCCAATTGATAACAAAGTGTTGTTAAATTATTCACATAAAGCTTCAATCATCATCATCATCCATCATCTAAACACCAATAGCATAAGGGGAGATGCTATTAGATTTCCCAGGCATCTTGCACAAGCCTTTACAACTACATCTAAACACATCTTAAATTTTGGCAAGGATATTGCAAGGAAAGGTATAACAATTTTGTTTACTTGTTTTCTTGTTTGATTTATACTTAGGCTTGCTCAATCTGAGGGCACATGCATATGTTAGTGTTAGGATTTTAATTTGATTTTTATGTTTTACTAATAGAACTAAACTTTATCTCATGTTGTAACATATCCTTAAACATCTAGAAACTCATTTCTCACTCTACAATAGAAGTTGAGGTCCCCTCGGTGCCCTTTTCATCCTCTTGCAATATTATAGCATCCATACACTATGGGCTTATCTAATTTATAGTTCCTCCTCTAGCCCAAGGGATACTCAATATTTATATGCTCCCATGACCATACCCATATAATGGTTGATGATTTAATACTTTGGCTACCTCGATATGCCATCATGTATAAATATTTGTACTACACTAATACCATCTTCCCCCATGTAAATACAATAATATCATCATACATGTCTCTCAACACCATCCCAAACCCATATGAAAATTTATTTCACTCTTGTAAGTTAGTAGGATGTCACTTAAAATGTCCATAAAGATCCAATGCTCTATATCAATTGCAAATTATGCCACCAATGCATTAATCCCAACCAACCTGTCCCATAACACATCTATAATTTTGACTAGTCTCTCTAGCATATCCAATCATTCTTGTGTTAAACAGTGAAAGGCTCACCTTTAAATCAAGATGTGTAATATCCTCCACACATCCTCCATAGTCATAATAACCTATCATAGGTAGAGGAAAGGTGTTGGTCTCTAAATGTCATCACTCAACCAACACAAAAAGAAGTACTCTATATGATCAAAAGATTGATATTCATGCCATGTGTAGTAGTTATACAACTACTAGCAAGCTCACAACCTCATCAATTTAAATTTCTGGCTTACTCAACACATATGGTTACCACTCACATGTTATAACTTGTATCCATTCCTGCAATCAAGTCATTTTAGCACACTTAGTAGTTTTATATCAACCAAACAATTAGCTAGACATCCTATAATCATATTTTCATCATGAACATTAGGCTAATCATCTAAAATAATATAATCAAACATCAAATTAGATAGGCACGTATTCAATCAGAATTAGTCCATTCATTAGTCTTGGTAATTTTGCCATTACTCATGGTATTTTTACTATTATGCAGGGTTGTTTTGCCACTTTGCCTAGTGATTTCACTAATACTCCACTTTCCTATCAATTTTTCCACTGCAAAACACATTTTCAATGTTTCACAGGATGTTTTATCTATTTGACCCTTTTAACAAAGAAATTGTGTTTTCATTGTTTAGATGATTATGTGCCTCCTTTAGAAATTTCACTATTTAGGTGATATCACACCTACTTCTATGATTTAATCAAAATTATCACAATTTTTTCATTGTCTAACAATTTCATGATTTTGATTGATATCACCACTTGTGGAACTATTCTATCATTTCTAACAATGCTTTCACCACTTACGAATGCATTTTCATTATTTTCATGTGTGATTTTTCCATTTCCAAATTTTACTTCAATGGAGACATCACCACAAATCCTAATTTACCCTATCATTAATGACACTAAAAGTAAAAAAAATCACCAAATGTTTTACGTATCAATGTTCTACTCTTGAGAGGTCAATTTTGCTCTCTTACACACTCTCCAAGGTGTTTGTGGTGTGGAATCAAAGCCATAATTGTTACAACACTCATGAATGAGAACTAGAGCTCTAAATTCAGAGGGGGGAGGATTAAAATGATTTTTTTTCACCCCCAAAATCTCTCTTTATAGCCCTAATTTCAAATTTTTATTCCTCCTATTGCATCCCTTTTACTCCCAAGAGGCCTATTTTTGGCTCTTTTCATTATTTTTCATCTATTTTCACCTAGTTTATCTATTTTGTGACCTCTTCCATTGTAATACATCACATTATTTCCTTATGATGGTCTATCCATCACTTTTTCATCCACTCCCTTGAATGGGCATTTTAGGGCATTTTATTTTCACCTAGGGCATCCTAGTGAGCCTGTTTTCAATGAAAAATCATTAATTTCAACCACATCGCTTGGAGCATGATCATATTTTATTTTGATTTTTATTTGAAAATTCATTACTTCATCAATGATCTTCCAATGCCTTTTTAAAGAGGCAAAAATTATAGACACTTCATTTTTTCCACTTCAGTGTCCTCATTAATTGTCAAATTGACTTTCTGCATCAATGAATAATTCAAGCACCAAATCATGTGAACATCCAAGATTTTCAAAATAACTATTGTTTTTATATTGAATCATGATAATATATCCTTAATATTTAAAATGTACCACATCATGACAATAAATGTATAAATAAAATTTTAAATCAATTGATTACTTTGATAATGTTACCCTAGTTCAAGTAAATTAAATGATCAAATTAAGAGGGAACATCACAAAGGTTACCACATTATATTAATCACTTTTTATTAGATAATTTAATTTGATTAGCTAATTAATCAATCACTAATAATAAATTACATGGAATGCACATGACATATTTATCAAAATTTAAATAAATCCTAATTTCCTACATCACCCACCCACTTGGCAATCTATAAATCATATTTTAAAAGTCAAAGTGTCCTTCACAAGGTAAATTAAATGCAAGGTAAGAAGTGTGCAAGCAAGGTCTATGACATGCATTTACACACTCCAAAATCTCATGAATAGATCTTATTATAAGTTTTTACACACTCAATGTCATATTATTTAATGTTTACCTTCCATTGTAGGATTGATCCTCTACCATTGATCTTCCTTTAAAATAAACGTTCATAATTCATCTTGAAAATATATAAATGGAAGGTCCACCTTTCATCCTCAATAAGCTTATAATTGATAATGAAGTTTTATTAAATTCTTCACATAAATCTTAAATCATCATCATTATCCATCATCTAAACATCAATAGTGCAAGGGGATAAGTTGTCAGATTACCCACATGTCTTGAACACACCTTTGTTACTACGTCTGAGCACATTATAAATTTTGGCAAAGAGATATCAAGGAAAGGTACAACAATTATGTTTGCTTGATTTTATGTTTTCTTTCTTCTTAGTCTTACTCAATCTAAGGGCACATGCTCAGGTTAGTGGTAGGATTTTAATTTGAGTTTTGTCTTATACTTATAGAGATAACATTTACCTCATGTTTTTATAGCTGGGACATGGTCTATCCATATATATCGAGTTTCAAGTGGATATGCATGCCCTCTATATACTTTCACCCTCATTCTCCTTAATCTGGTCCTCACCAACTTCACAATCCAACATGGCATTTCCAGCTCCAGAACTGATGACCCAATTTGTCCTCGTCCACCACAACATAGTATTATTAATGATGGTAACCTCATCACCAATTACACTACTTGGGTGGTTCCCCTACATCCACACAGATCCTCACCTTTAAAAAAAAATATATTAATTTTTTTTTTAAATTTTTGAATTATTTTAAAATTCAAAATAAACTCTATCCAAGTATATGTCATAAATTATAGCTTTGATACCATATTGTGATTTGGTCTACTCAAGATAAATTTTGAACTGAGACATATCTCACATAGAGAAACATGATGGATAGGTGAGAAGAGGGAAAATGAATGAATAACAATGTTGTTGACCATTTTTTGCCCAACAGGCCAAAAATTGGTCCCCTTCTTCCCCTGTTGTTCTAGGCCAATTCATTTTTTGATTTTGCACAAGTCCAGGAATTTCGATGGACTCTATAGGTTAGTCTTTTGGTGCATGAAGAATCAGTTCAGAGAGTGCTAGGTTTTACAAGGCTTCTTCGGGCTCTTGTTTGAAGAAGTTCACAAGGAAGGTTGGCATCTTTGAACCATTGAACCAGTTCAACACTTTGGTTTAATGCCTTGGTTCAATCAGCAAGTTCATCACTTCGGTTCAAAGCCTTAGTTCAATTGGCAAGTTCATCTCTTCGGTTCAAAGCCTTAGTTTAATTGGCAAGTTTAATGCTTTGGTTTAATGCTTTAGTTCAATCGACAAAGTTCATCGCTTTAGTTCAATCAAATAGTTCATCAACTTGGTTCAATGCTTCGATTCAATCAGATGGTTCAATCACTCAATTCACTCAGTCAGTTCATCGGCTTGGTTTAATGCGTTGGTTCAATGTTTTTGGTTCAATATTAAAGTTCAATGCAAATCTCAACGCAAAGTTCATCGACAGGTTTAATCAAACGATTTGATGCCTTGGTTCAACAAATGTTTGAACCGTTAAACCATTTCAATGGATTGGTTTAATAGTTGGTTCAAAGGAGAGGTTCAGCGCAAAAGGTTCAAGCCTCCCAAAGGGCAAGTGCCCTTGTGAAGGGTGGTTCTACATTTAAAATCCCTTGCAAAGGGCAGGGAACACTTTGAAGGTAGCCAAAGGATTTCAAAAATGCACAGAAAGTCTTAAGGCTTTGAATTCTTTCAGACTTTTTGTTTAAAGGAATTCCTTCGAACAAAAAGTCTGAAGGAATTCAGAGGAAGGCCGCGAGCTCAAAAGGACTTGGGGAAATCAAAGCAGCCAATTCTCACAGACTTTTTGTCCATGGGAAAAAAGCCCACAGAAAAAGCCCACAGAAAAGGCCGAAGAGATAAAAGGCTGCCGAAGGGCAGGTGCCCTTGTAGGGGGCTCTCGACCAGCCAAATGAAGGGCATCTCTCCAGAGCCAAAGTGACACTTCCCCTTTGGGAGGGTCTAAAACAAAGGACGAGTCAAAGGAAAAGGCCCAAAGGAATTTGCTAAGGATGGTGACATCCCGAAAGCCATCAACTTTAAGAAGATAGATTAGTCATTATTTTTTCAAATGGTGATGGGTCTGCGAACGTCATTTTTACGATAGAGAAGTAGCCATTTGAGCACCAACAAAGAGCCTAGAGAACAAAGAGAGAAAAGTGCCAAGTGTAGGAATAGGCAGATAGTCCAAGTGGTGAAGGGAGGTGTCGATTCAAGAAGTTACTCTAGCAGGTGATACAGTGTTTGTGAATTGATCATTAGGAGGCACAAATGGCTAACAATGTGACCCATTTTTCTTCATTTTGCATTAATGAGCAAACAAGCCGTGTAATCACCTTGAAGGAGCAGTCTTGCAAGTAGACAAATGGCACGGCTCATAATTTCTCATATGATGTTTAAGTGGCTTGCTCTTCCCAAGGATCAGAGCGCACATGGGTCATTTGTAAAAAGGGTGCCAAAAGGCCTCCTTCCTTCCTCTATATATTGTAGACTTGTCATTTGGAAAAGGATCTTTCACATTTGTAAGGCAAAGCCCTGGCAAATTTTCACCTAAAATCAATAAACGCATTTTACCTCTATTCTGGTTAGATATCTTTGTGTGTGTCTAAGTGTTGGTTTTATGTTTAGTCATTGCTTCCTAATGCTTTCACAGGGTTAACACCAATGCACCTAGTTTTTATAAGGTGCCATTCTTGTAGGTGACAAGGAGAGTTGTACCTGGAAGCACAGAGATAGAAAGAAGCTACTATACAGTGTGCCCTTTCCACAGCACCTATGGTGAGTCCCTATTTTTTGTGTATTCCATTTAAGCCTCCCTGTTAAGCTTCTTGAAGCTTGGTCCTTTTGCCAATTTTAAGTGTACGTATGTGTTTGTCTGGCTTCAAGTGTGAGTGTGAGTAGGTCGAATCATTTGGTGCATCACCCATTTTAGAGTAGGTTATGTTTTCCTGTAATCTTTCTCCCTTTTCACCCCCCCCCATTATATATCTATATACATGTATTAGCACTTATTAGAACAACTCAAATGCATCAAAGGGAGCTAGCCCTTACCTAGAGAGTCTCCCCTCTAGCTTCGCTAGTCCCACAGGTGAGAGGGGAGTTTCCATTTTGACGTGTGGAAGGCAGGAGCTCGGCCTCCTGCCCCAAGTGCAATCCACTGCGTCAAAAAATGTATAATAAGCTATTCATGTAATGTTCCTTTCATATAAAATAAAAATAAGGATAAGAGAATATATATCAAAGTCAAACCTTGTTTATCTTGTCTTATTGGCCATAATAATAGGCATATATTATTGGCCTATAATTGTGGCTAATGTTGGATGGTAATAGTTACACATGCATAACTAATTCAAAACCTAAATAAAAGATATTAAACCAACTACAATATATTAATTTCCAAGTTAGATTAATAAGGTGCAATTATGAATATCGCATCAACAATTTTCTCACAAATATACACATAGGGTGGAAGAAAGAAGTTTTGCATGATAAGATGAATGATAATTAAAGTAGCAAGTCATATGGTTATGAAAAAGGAAGAAGAACATGTATTTATTTAATTTGTTGAAAACTCTTTTTTATTAGTGCTTTGTGGGCATTGAGGCATTTATTATAGATGTGTAATATTTTTAATTATTTCATTGTTGGGTGATTGTGGTAAAATTTGATTTCCAAGTAAGAAATAAAAGGGTGTTGCATAATTTTTTCATGCCACAAATTTTCAAGTGATATTGTTTTTTATTTTTGAAGATTCATTTTTTTTTGGTTAAATAAATGTTGTTTGTAATTACTTTCAAATATATCTATAGATAAGTTGGTCAAAGTGTTTCATCTGTAATAGGTCAAAGATACAACTCTCACTTATCTTTTAGTTGTCTATTTTTTCTTGAAATGCAAACATGAGCATGCATGTAAAATGGAATTATATGCAAGTCTAGAACACTGCATGTTAAGTGATTGTTTAGAAGAGTTTTTAGTTTAGTTTAATAAACACTCTTAGTGTGTAGGAGGTGAAGGGGTCCATTTTTATAACTTATAAAGTTATTTTCCTAAATCTCATCATTTTAAGTGATTTAAATTATGTCTATGGTATTTTTAGTTATTTTTCAAAATTACATGAAGGTCAGTGTTTTATCAAAAATTGGGAAATAGGAGATGTTAGATCATAATTAGATAAAATGAACTAAGCTAAATTAAGATGTTAAATGTACACATAAATTAAGCATTCATTGATTTTTAATTTAATATATTTGAAAAGATGCTAAAAATGAAAAATTTAAGAAGGATATAACTTAGCTAGAAAATTGAAATATAGGACTATGATTAAGACTGGAAAACAAACTATGTGTTTTTGTTAAATGACTTTGAATTTAAAACAAGGCTTTGTTTGATCTCTAAACAAGGTTTTTGGAATGAAACAAGGGTCTGGTTTGATAGTGTCCTTAGAGACCACCAACATCCATTAAGGGTTAGCTCTATGTAACTAATATGATAGGTTTGCCTTCATTTGTGTATTTTTATATTATAATATCTCTTGATCCTTATCGAACACCATTGTATGCCTTATTCGTCTCTTGTAACATTAGGTCAATAGATCATGAATGTTAAACTAAAAAAATGGAAAAAAGGGTTAGCCATTGAAGTTGTGTTTGACCTCAACATCCCCTATGTTGAGTTTTGTCTGCATACCAGTACTATGAAAAAGATCAAACTCCATGTAGTTCTCCCATGCTACAATGGTGTGTGTGAAATAGTGGTGTAGAATGCTAAATAATGGCGCAATCATGGTGTGCTTAGATGCTTCAATTATGAATTATGACCTTGGAGCTGTATACGGAGTTTACTTAGGCCTACTTGGGTTGTGTGGACTCTAAATTGGAAAAAATAGATTTTTTTCACTTAATGTGCAGTTAAATGTTCTAGTACCTTTCCATGTATGAGCCTCTTATGCATAAAATGGTTTGAAATGTGGATTTATAGTGATATTTTGGTAATTCCTTTGGATGGGTATTATTAAACTTGTGAGACGACCCATTACATGAATTTAATTTTGAGAAACTAGCCATTATTTTATGGGAGGACATGACTGTCATAAGTGGACACTATCAAGGAATGGGATTGTCTAAATAGGGTGGTCTTGTATAAGAAGCAAGAACAACTAAACTGGAAGTGTGGATCAGTCTAAAAGTGAGTTTGGGTTGTTTAAGATGTTTGATATGGATATTATTTGATCATTAGTTTCTTTACGAATGGGTCACTTTTAATAAGAGTGAAGGAAAAGCGATCAAAAGATCATGGAATGAAGCATGAGTTAAATGCATATAAGGAGTGGTCACAAATTTATTATTTCAGTTTAAATTTTAATGTATGTGTCTATTGTAGGCATGTAACCACTTGATTTTTAGGTTTTGGAACATTTCAATTCCATTAAAAAGGTTCATTTTTGGTTTGGATTCCTCCATTGAATTTTTTTATAAAATCTATTGGTCTTAACAAGTGACTCACCCTCAGAATTTGTTCATTAAGTTGAAAATTCTGAAAGAAGTACCTAGAGATCAAACCCATTAAGATAGAGCCCCATTTTTTTTAGGATTTTTTTGTGATCTAATGGCCAATATTTCATAGAATAAACATATCATAGGCAAACATATGAATTATACCACCAGAGGCTCACACTTAGTGATTGCTAACTAATTATCTGAGTCTGATTCCTACTTAATTCAGCTAATGAAGTCATATATTTAGTTTCACAATAATAAATTTCAATCTTACACCAAGGGAAAGGTGTTTTAAAAAGAATAAAAGGATAAAGAGGGAAGAAAATACAATAAATGGTTTACCTTTGATCACACAAGCGATCAGAGTACTTTGAGCTATGAACAGAATTAACCATAGTTGTACCACTATGTGCCTGATCCAACTATTACATGAACTCAAGACACACTACAAGTGAGATCGTAAGGATAAATTTTGAGTGCTATTAGTTCATCCAACCTATTGATAAGCATGTTAATGACCTATAGCTATTATACACATTGGTCATAAGATATCTCCTTGATAAGCAAATCTAGGCATTATAGAGTGAATAAAAATAACTATGAGCAAATCTAATTTAGGCATTCACGTAAATATATAGGATAGTCATTCATCCATTAATATTTTCCAAATAAAGTAGAACTCACAACTTGTATCTATTGCACACCATGGTTTTGGAAAAGTTTAGATAAAATAGGAATAACTCTAACCGACCAATTTAATCATCTGTTGCACAATTAAACTAAGACTATCTTGATGCAACCAAATCTTGTTTATAGTTCTTATCACTCAATTACATGAAAAAATCAAAGACATAAAGACTTGAATTGAACATAATGCTACAAATGGATGAAACAACAACTCAAACTATGTATTCAACATCTAACAATGTGTTTAATAGAATTGACCTCTTCAAGTAAGTAAATTGGGAAAATAACAGTGAAAGAATGGTTAGTGAACTTCAGTCCAATTATAGTAAAGCTTTGACACTTATAATTTTCCCCTCTTACAAGAAAATATCTCTAATTAAAAATACCTAAGCTAAGCCATGGACATTAGTTGCATTTAGCTTCAGGTAGTTGGCAAAATCAAATGTGAAATTACAATTCCAAGGCTACCCTTTGCTACAAAATCTGATCTAATCAGCTTGTCATTATTGAAATTAGTTCATACATGACATTATCCTTAGTTTTTAAGTAATTTTTAGTTTAATATCATCTCCATCTCTTGTCTCTATGAAGCTCTATGTGGTCATTTGATTTTTCCCAATGCTAGTGCCTTCTCTCTCCGCCATTTGGCTTCTCCATAAACTTACCATATTCTTGAATGGATAAAATAATCATTATGAATATGCTTATAATATCCACCTACATTGGACTTAAAAGCATTTATGTATTATTATTAATTTACTAGGCACAAGGGAGTAGTTGGGATTGCATCAGGACTATTAGTCACCTATGCTTCTATTGAAATGATTGATATGCCTCTTTAAGGCTAAATGTCTTGTATGATCTTTTTGTAAACCCACTACACACACCATGTTAATTATTCTTGTATTATTAATGATTCAGTGGATCTACAATTTTATTTTGTAAATCATATTGAATTCACAATCCATTCTAGGCCTTTGATAGTTTTGACGGCCAAACGGGCTATCAATTTTATGCTCATAAATTGTTGGTTACACTACTAGCATGTCCTTTATTTATGTGGTCCTATTTTTCCACTTGAAAACATGTCTTCATCTAAAATATTTAACTCTACCTTTTGATTTTATTTACTTCATGGCCATGTAACCTCTCTTTACTCTTCGTGGGCTCTGACAAACTGGGAGACTAATAGTTCCAATAATATGGCTGACAGATCCACATGACACTCGTTGATTAGTTCTTGGTCTCTATAAAATTCTAAAAATTCTACCACATGGATCTTTCTCACTCTCCCTTTTCTTAACTTAGGCCTCTATGTACATGTTGATTATTTCAGTCATGATGTAGTGAGATCATGCCACGTAGTGCAATCCTACTCACCTAGAGCTTGACTAGGCTTCAAAGTTGTAATGACCACCCTAAGATAGTGGAGCAATGATATTTTTCCATGTGGCATCATCATACTCACCCACTTGCCTAGGGATCTAACATCATTTATGGGTTGTATGAAAACATCCAAGAGAGTGAGGTAGTGGGATGATGCCATGTGGCATCATCTCGCCAACTGCTAGCCTAGATCTTTGACATATTTAGAAACATCCCTAGGATAGTAGAGCAATGGGATGATTCCACATGGCATCATCTTTCCAAATCACTAGCTCAGAGGCTTTGTACTGGTATGAACATCTTCAAGATAGTAGAATAGTAGGATTTCATTATGTGGCATCATCCTGCTCA
This sequence comes from Torreya grandis, assembly GCA_037957365.1. Taxonomy (NCBI): domain Eukaryota; kingdom Viridiplantae; phylum Streptophyta; class Pinopsida; order Cupressales; family Taxaceae; genus Torreya; species Torreya grandis. The sequence continues at coordinate 798,555 of JARHVA010002341.1, forward strand.
CCCGCTAGCTTGGAGCTTTATTAATGTGGAGACCCATTGGGCACACTCTCAAAAATTGATGAAATCTTTTGAAGCAATAAAAAAGTTTCACGTGTCCCTAGGAAACTTTTATGAAATCAACTAAGTGATGAAAGTATTTTGGGTGAGGACTAGGACTATCAATAGCTTTGGAAGTTGCCATGTGACATGAGACCCATCGGGCACACTTTCAAAAATTGATGAAGTCTTTTGAAGCAATAAAAAAGTTTCATGTGTCCCTAGGAAACTTTTGTGAAATCAACCAAGTGATGAAAGTATTTTGGGTGAGGACTAGGACTATCGAGAGCTTTGGAAGTTGCCATGTGACATCAAGACAAACTAAGGCACTTGTGAGCACAATATAAAAGACATAATCAACAACTTTGAATTAAAATCCAGTGACTAAGCATTTGAAAATAAACACTAGGATCATTCAAATTAAAATGGCCACAAAAGTTCAAAATAAATGACTATGAATAAATCAAAAAAATGACTAAGTACGGAATGAAGGAATGCCCAGACGTTTCCATTTTCTTAATTTGAAATTCAATTTAAGCCATTTATATGAAAGTGATGAAGTTGAAAAGTAAACCTTATAAACATTTAACCATTTTAACTCAAACATAATCAAAAATGGACTGAATTACTCAGAAAAAGAAGCCATAAAAACTTTGAAATAGTTAGATAATTTATACAAATCTAAGGCAAAATAGTCTAAAAAGAAGCTGTAAAATGTATTTCAAAATACCAACAAATAAAATAGACTAAGACTTAGTAGATTCATGCACGTTCATATTTTTAACTTAATCTAACCTAGATGCAAATTAGACAAGCAACCACAATAGAATTCTTTAAGTATAAGATCACACTCCAAAGTGAAAGAGGGTCCTCATTTTTAGCTTACAAATGGGGCATGTCGAGTCCCAAAAAATGGTGACCTTTGCAGGGAGAGTGCTACTAAGTAAGCAGAACCCAGAACATGAATCTTCAGACCTAAAATAGGGGTATAAACCAAACATAATTCTTAATACAAAATCAAAACATGAAAGTGATAAAGCCTACCTTGGCATGGGACATACTAACTTGATCTTTTATCCATACTTCTAGTGTGTGTGTGTAGTGATTATTCAGTTATTACCCTTTTTTGAATCCAAATGGAATCCATCAAATCTTTATAAGAAATATAAGTCTCTGAGAGGGGAATTAAGGTTAAGTGGCTTAGAGGGGAAGTGGCTTGAGCATTGCTCCACTACCAATTGGGCATCCATATCCTTGATGGAGTTCCTTTTGGATCCTTCTAAGGCCTTGACCATTGCCAGCTAAGGTAGATAGCCTACAGTGGAGTTGCTCAGATTACCTCTATGTTATAACCTCTCAAGTTGTACTTAGAATAATGTAGTATTTTTTTATTAATTACTTAACATTCATTCACCCAAATGATAGATATACTAAACTACCTAGCCAATCATATAATTATCAACATCTTAAAACAATAACAGTTCCAAATTCTAATAGTGAATGCAATATAATATATTACAATTGCAAGGAAAGTAAATATATTAGGACTCAATCATGGCTGGTTCAATAATACAATAATTATTGTTCAAGTATAAATATAATACAATTACATTTCTATTAGGCATTCAGCCTTAATAGAATAAATGGATACCAAGATTTTCAGAGCTCAAGTCGAACTAACTCATGTATCTCTAATAATCTCAAGTGTAGTCTCCAAGTAAGTATTGTAGTGGAGAGGGAGAGCATCATCTGAGTGTTTTTCCACACCAACCATGGATCATCAACCCCCCACACAATCCTCTATTAATAAATGGCCCTCCCTTCACAGATAGGTAGATAGTAATGGTGTAGGAATCTAGAGAGACATGTTATTACCCTGTGTGATGTAAGATTTCTACGACATGACATGTATCATAAAGAAAATACATTTCTAACATGATATCATACAACATGTAAATAAAACATATGAAATGGCAATGTCTATCTAACATTACTTTGTCTAAAGTTTTCAAATAATATACGATCACCTAGATCAATCAATTTCATAACACACCAATTGATCGGATTATCTACATCCAACATTAGTGGTGCTACCTAGTCTAGTGAATTTTATCTCACTGACTACTTAGCATCATCAATGTGGAATTTATTATAACATATAACATAGTATATAACTTAAAGATTCATTCAAAAAAATTCTATAAGTGTGAACATACTATGTAAATAATCATAATCTTGCATTTTGTCCATCAAATGCATATACTAAATCTAAAACATGTTATTATTACACATATAACACTATATAACAAAACACAGTCCATACAAGATCATACCATCTGGGTATGCTTTTAAACAAGGACCATAATTTCTTGAATTTCATAAGTAATGTACTGGTTAAATTAACAACCAATGGATTCAATCATAATTTTCTTGATAGAAGTATGAACAAGTTATTTATTAAAATATACAAATACATACATTTAAACCTTCCAATGGTATGCAATGAATCCATATTCATTCAATTCATAAAGAATAACATTAAATCAAATACTAAATCACTAGAATAAGTCATTCAATAATTTCATACATCCAACAACATTAATTTTTAGCTTAATATTTAATAGTGCAATATCAAACTCATTCAAAAACAATAATTTCATATTCTATATCAATATTTACACTTTGAATTGCCACAACAATCAATCAAATATATTTAAGATACAACCCTAATGACTCAACACACCTATATGCACCCGTTTAGACTTATATTTAACAGTAAGGGAGTGTATATTGATACACGGTTTACACATATTGTAAATATATTGGCTCATTATTATGAAATTCATTTATCTGTATACCTAGACATCCATTAGTAAAAGTATGCATAGTATATGAAGTATTTTAGTTGACTTTGCCCTTTTCTAAGTATTAAGTAAATACAACTAGATAACTTAAGTGATGATTTGTATCCCCTTAGTATGTAATAAGTATAATAAGAATAATATTTATTTCCCAATTTTTCAATGCATATGATCATTTAAACAGATTCGTATAATTAAAGAAGTCAAGCTTACAATCGTATCAATTTGAAAACATCATTTAATATGTTTAAGTTAATTCAAGGACTCTAACTAATTTTAGATTTTGTTTCTAAAAATTGAGCAATTAAAAACCATGATTACTTAGCTATATATATATATATGGAGCGCAATCCATAAACTAGTTAGGACTTTAATTAAGCATGTAGCTACATATAATATGCAATCAATAAAACACGCAACCAATACATATTCTATATATATATATATAAACATAGATACTCCATTTTAATATGGATGACATACCTATTTTATTTCTAAACTACGCTTTAATTATGAACTAGATTTTGCACTTTTAAATAAGTGATCTATAGAGATCCTAGCAAATTTTTAAGGATATATATATATATATATATATATATATATATATATATATATATCCTTAAAAATTTGCTAGGATCTCTATAGATCACTTATTTAAAAGTGCAAAATCTAGTTCATAATTAAAGCGTAGTTTAGAAATAAAATAGGTATGTCATCCATATTAAAATGGAGTATCTATGTTTATAAATATATACAGTTCAATCAATAAAATAAGTAAAAATCTCTTCAAAAGCTAAGTGTCATTCATATATTTAAGACACAATCTAAAGTTATAATATTGTCTGTATATACAAAATGTAGTTATAAGAAATACACAGTCAATAATAAGTAATACGTAGTCATAATATATTCCAAACAAATCACTATGATTTTGGATGGAATTCTTGTTTTTGTCTACTACTCAGTTTAAGATATACAAATATGCACCTCGCTGATTCTTAAATACCCAACTAATTGGTATATTAATGTATACATAGTCAATAATATATCAAATTATATGCATACACCTATAACTTTAAAATATAGACGTTGATATAGATAATTTATAGAATACAACTTTTTTTAATATTTAACATTATGTTATTTATTCTAGTGTTGAGCATATTATCTTCCTTACTAGAGTAGCTCAGAGGCCATTATACAGACCATTTTATTTATTCTAGAAATAAAATACCACATAAACAATTCATGGGGTCTATAATCTTTATATTATTCTAAAATAATACATTCATAAGAATAATTACATAACTAACCTTGTAAGGATTTGTTGGAAAGATGAAAATCCTCTCTGATTGCTTTCTCCAACTCTCTCCATTTTGCCTCCTCCTTCTATCTTTGTATATCCTCTTACCATGTCCTTGTTAATTTCATAAGACTTAATTTATAAAACCCTTCTTTCTTAATTATTCTATGCCCCTTTCTTTGCATGCCATTTACTCCTCAATCTAAGGCAATGGCTAATGTTAATATGAGTTTGCATGTTTAGTTTGAAGTAACCAACTTCTATCATACTCATTCAATTCTCAGTTAAACTTAAAAACTTGAGATCTCCAAAGATTACTCAAGTCCAATTAATGTTAAACATTTCCTTAATTTAATTTATCTATAGTTATCTCCTTTAACAGACCAAAAGTCATAGTATTCCTCACCTTGAACTTTTTAAATTAATATAAAACATATAATTCGTTTATTGCATCATAGATCCCCTAGTTATCTCAAGCATAAGTCTACATTGATAAAATAAAGTAATGATATCCAATTTATAATTTATAACATACTTTCATGCATATTATTTAAAGGCTAAGTTTATATCAACTTAACTCTATGTTAGTGTTTTAGGATCATTCAAACTCCTTGAAAGCAATAAAACCAAGGTAATTATTTATTTATCTAATAGATATATAAATATATAGTTAATTTTAATTACATGATAATTAGGTCATCTATAACTAGTGTGTGTGTGTGTATATATATATATATATATATATATATATATATATATATATATATATATATATATATATATATATATATATATATATATATATATATATATATATATATATAATAGAAATATAAATATATAGTTAATTTTAATTACAAGATAATTAGGTCATCAATAACTAGTGTGTGTGTGTGTGTGTGTGTGTGTGTGTGTGTGTGTGTGTGTGTGTGTGTGTGTGTGTGTGTGTGTGTGTGTGTGTGTGTGTGTGTGTGTGTCTTACTTATATTGGTATCTTAAATATCAATAATTAGTGAGCTAAACATTCAAAGATATTTTTAAAGACATTATACTAGTTTATTCATATATAGCAATTAAATATCTATTTTCTTGATTTATTCTCAAAAATATAGACAATTATAAGTAAAGAAATCTTATGCAATCTTATGTATATCAAGAACTAAATCTACATACAAAATACAATCACAAACAAGATTTCCATAACTGTGTACTAAAATTTAAAACATGTTATGCATATAACATTTTAAATATATTGTGTGGGTGTATGTAGGGTATTAGTAATTCCTCTGTCATCCCCCAATCATCCCATATACACCGTCATCTTTGATGATGCTCTCCCTTATCATGTTTTAAGGGTAGGATCAATCCTGCATCCACCTCGCAACATGTAGGTAGTTCGTGTGATTCATCATATATATCAACCAATGATGTAAAACTAAAAAATATACATCCACAATATACAGAATAAGAAAATACAACTATCACATCGTGTAAGATAAGCAACATATCATTGTCCCATAACCAGAATATATATCATAAAGCTTTAATCAAAGCAATAATAATCATTTGATAACCATATTAACCCTTGGATTTATAAAGTTATAAAACATACGGTGAAATTGGGATGTAACACCCTATATGTGAAGAGCTTTAGGCTTTATCCTTTGGATTCATTTTTTTTGTGTAGGATTTTTTTTAAGTCTCCACTAAAGGTTCAAGAATCAAACCATGGGATAAATGATGATCTCAGAAAACTCATGACTACTCATCAAACCTTCATGAATCCATTGTATTCATTTCTCTTTTATATGTGCTTTTAAGTGCAGTTAGAAGGTATGAAAAATAATAATCCATGTTTCTAATCATCCCCATGCTCTGTTAAGGATTGTGGATTTTCATAATTTCAACAATGCATCAAAAATAGGTTTGTTTTATACTTTTGCCCAGTCTTCTTATCCATATTTTAAACTCATCATGCTAGGAAAACACTCTCAAGCATTAATCACAAATTGGAAGACTAAAACACCCTTATCTTGAAGTTGTACACAAGGATATCCCATCTTAATAGATTGTTACCTTATTTCTACCTTTTGAGACTGGATACCAACATGAAATGGGATAATTGACAAATACAGACTTATTGCTAAAATAAATTAGTCCACAATCTTTAAATATTGATTTTAATTAAGGCATAATAGGTTAATACATCCATACCAAATTTTGAACACCAAAACAAACAACAACAAAATAAGAGCAAGAAAGCAAACCTAAACTAGGAAAGGAAAGATAGAAATCCCAAGACAAATAACAAGCAAACTAATATAAGAAAGTAGGGATATATACACTATAAATTTTCCAAATTATAGCCATAAATATTACTCTAGCCAAAGTCTCCAGCTGTTCTAACAGGGAACTGGGTTAGGTTGTTCACCATTAATTAGAGTCCATGTAAACTTAAGCTCTCCGCCAATCCTACAACTTGAAAAATTAGTTCTTTCATGAAACTTAGGAACCAACTAATAATTAAAATGAGATAATTCAATAATAAGATAGATGCATGAGCATATTTGAATGAAAAATTTACAAATTAGACTATAAATCTTAAAGGCATCCCATTCACATAACACAAACACCCTCAAATCAAGATGTAAGCACTCCCTAAGATTATCAAAGTTAAAATACTCAACATTATCACCCATATCCATACAAGGAAACACTTTAGATTTACAAATAGGACCTTCTTTAGAATCAAACACCTAAGGATCATCCTCATACCTACCATTTGATACATCATTACCTGCTCGGGGAAAGCCATGCATCTTACCATCACCAAGAGTTTCTGATCCCTCAAAGTTGTGTTCCTCCTCTGCACATAACTCATATTAAATATAAGCATCCTAATTATAAGCATGTTCAAGTTGAAGAGGATCTTCTTTGTATTTATCATAGGTTGGATGATTTAAAACCTCCCAACCAATAACTAAATCTACAACCTTGTCCAGTCTATCACTTTCCTCCATTCATTTCAAATTAGGTTTTGGCAACTAATTTTTCACATGATTATCTCCTGTAAACACAAGTTCAAATTGATAATTATTTTTAAAAGGCAAATTATTATAATAACATGTAGTGAAAGACTCATTTTTATTTGGATATGAAAAGCAAACAATGGGTTTATAAAAGGCTGCCTCACCATCCTAATGATCATAAACAGGGATATTTATTATCAAAAGCTCAATTTTCATGATCGTAGAGGTTAGGGGCTCATTGATTACCCATTGTAGAGAATTTGGGCTAGTTGCAACAAACTCATTTGTTGCATCCCTTTTTTTTGACTTGTCTAGTGCATGGTGTTCTTTTGACCAATTTTCTTTCTTAAATATCTCAAACAAGTCAGTATACATATATTCCAGATAACCATGTTCATCATCTTCAAAATCAGATTCCATATGATCATAGGAGAATGATACATTATTTTCATGATCTTGAAAATCATCGTTAGGATATTAAAGTATTAATTCATGGTTCAGACAATCATAATACGAGAGGTCATTTATCTAGGGTTCACTAACTAGGCTATTGGGAATAAGTAGTTTGGTAGTTTTTAATGGTGAAGGACTTGGGGAATATGATAAATGGAAAATTGATATATATTTTTACACTATAAGAGGAGGTCTTTCTCTTCCATATTTAAGTTATCTTCACTAATATCATCACTTTCTTCACTAATATCATCACTTTCTTTAGTTAGCTCATTGAATGTAGGCATTGGGGACCGATAAGAGAAGGAATCTTTTGTCTGATGACACATCTACTCTTGGAAAGTTTTAGATTCTTTCTCTTGTTTAAATTTTAATTGCTCTTATAACTACATGACTTCTTTCATTGCAAGGATTATTTTTTTCACTTTACTAATGTCACCATCTGGATGATTAATAAGTTCACAATTAAGTAACTCAAATGAGGGGGCTTCTAATATAGTGAGGATGGGTTATTGGGATTCATACAACATGGGTAGGACACTCTTGGGAGAGGATGAGGACTTTTTTGGGCTTCAAAAATGAAACAAAATTTTATTTTCAAGGTTCTAACTATTGGTGATGGAGTTGGGTGTCAATTTGAGGTAATAGTCATGGGCCTCTCCCCTCAAAGTGAAAGGAAATATCCTATAGGCATCATCCTCAAACTATATTCCCAACTCATGCATATCCCATCTGTAGGATACAACATGCTCCTCAGCTTCTATTGGACATCCATTTTTAAACACCAAGATAGAATCAGAGGGATCTTTAGGAAAAGGATGTTGAGGTCTCAGAATGCTAATGGTTGACTCAGTGAGCTAAACCATCTTAGATAAGTTCTATACCTAGGTATCCTTATAGTGTGGTCCAAATTTATCTCAAATAGACAACAAAGAACAAATAATTTAATAGCAATCAAAATCAAGACAACTTTTCCCAATATTATCAGGGCTTTCCTTTTAGCACCAAAAAGTGTTGGTCTTAGCAAGTAACTCACCCTTAAAATTTGCTCATTGGGTTGCACATTCTAAAATAAGCACCTGGAGATCAAACCCAGTAGGATATATTCCCCTTGTTCTTAATATCTATTGGTGATGCAAGGGCCAAGATTTCACTGAATGAACATAGCATTGGAAAACATATGAACTGTTCCACCAAAGGCTTATACTTAGTGATTGTCAACTAATTATCTGAGTCTAATTCCTTCTTAATTCAACTAATGAATCCATACATTTAGTTTCAATATAATTCATTTATATCCTACACTAAAGGAAAGGTTTCATCAAAATAAAAAAAGGAGAGAGAAGGTAGGGTAGAAAATAAATGGTTTGTCTTTGATCACACAAGCCATCAAAGTACTTTGAGTTGCAAATGAAATTAGCCATAGTTGTACCACTATGTGTCTGATCTAGATATTGCACAAACTTAAGACACACTACAAGTAAGCTTATAAGGGGAAAATATTGAACATCATTGGTTTATTGAAACTATTGATAAGCATGTTAATGACCTATAGCTATTACACACATTGGTCTTAAGATAACTCTTTGATGAGCAATGTTAGGAATTATAGAGTGAATAAAACTAGCTATGAGCACAATCTAATTCAAGTATTCACATACACATATAAGATAGTCATTTATTCACTAAGATATTCAAAAGAAATAAGAAATCACAACTTTCATTTATTGCACATCATGGTTGTGGAAAAGCTTAGATAAAATAGGATTAACTCTAATAGACCAATTTAATTAGCTATTGCATAATTAAACTAAGACTATCTTGATGCAACCAAATCTCATTTATAGTTCTTAGTAGCTAATGAAAAGTAGAAATCAAAGACATGAATACTTAAATTAAACAAATGGACTAAACAACAACTCAAACTATGTATTCATCATCTAATACGGTGCCTATTATAAATGGCCTCTTCAGACAAGCAAATTGGGCAACTAATAGTGAAATAATGGTTGGTTCACTACCAATTCTGGAAAAGCTTCACCATGTAAAATGCCCCCTCTTACAAACAAAGATCTCTAGTTATATATACCCAAGCTAAACCATCGACATTAATTGCATTCAAATTCAAGTAGTTGGCAAAATCAAATTTGAAACTATAATTCCAAGGCTACCCTTTGCTACAAAATTTGATTCAATCAACTTGTCATTACTGTAGTTAATTTGGATAAGACATTCTCCTTCATCTAGTAGTAATTTATAGTTTAATGTCATCTCCAACTCTTGTATCCATGAAGCTCTTATCATTTGATTTCTCCCAATGGTAACACCTTCTCTCTCTACTACTTGGCTTCTCCATAAACTTACCACATTCTTGAATGGACTGAATAATCATTATGAATATACTTATATCAACCTCTTGCCTAAGACTTTGAATCAAATCTAGATCAGTGTTCATTTACTAGGCATAAAGGAGTAGTTAAGATTCCATTAGGACAACCAACTACCCATGCTTTTATGCAAATGATTGCTAAGCCTCTTTAAGGATGAGTTTGCCTTTTATGCTCTTCACATAAATCCACTATGCACACCATGATAATTATTCTCATCTTATTCATGATTTAGTTGATTTGTGATTTAATTATGTGAATCAAATTGAATATGTAGTTCATTTTAGGCCTTTGATGATTTTGACAACTAGATAAGCCATCAACTTTATGCTCATGACTTACTGATTACACTACCATCATGTCCTTTATTTGTGTGATCCTATTTTCCCACTTGGTAACTTGTCATAATCTACAGGCTTTAGCTCTTCCATTTACTTTTTTTTAATTTACGGTCATGTGGCCTCTCTTCATTCTTCCTAAGCTCTAACAAATTGGGAGACTGATAAATCTAAAGGTAGGGATGATAGGTACACATGGCGATTGCTAATTGGTTATCAACCTCTAATAAATTATGGTGATTCTACCACATGGATCTTTATCACTCTCTCATTACTTAGTTTGGGCCTTTATGCACATGTTGAATATTTTAGTCATGATGCAGTGAGACATGACACATAGTGTAATCCCACTCACTTGGATCTTGGCTAGGCTTTAAAGTTGCATGAACCACCCCAAGATAGTGGAGCAGTGGGATTAAACCACGTGGCATCATCTTACTCACTCACTTGCTCAGGGATTTGACATCATTTTTGGGTTGTAATAAAACATTCGAGAGAGTGGGGTAGTGGTATGATGCCACATGACATCATCTTGCCAACCCACTATCCCAGAGCTTTGACATCTTTATAAACATCCCTTTGATAGCAGAATAGTGGGATAATGCCACATGACATCATCTCACCAACCTATTAGCCATGAGGCTTTACACTAGGATAAACATCTCTAAGATAGTAGAGTAGCAAGATTTCATTGCATGGTATCATCCCACTCACTTTTTAGGCTGGAGATTTATTGGTGTGGATACTTATCAGGCAAACTCTCAAAAATTAAATCTTTTGAAGTAGCAGAAAAGTGTCACATGTCCCCAAGAATTTTTTTTGAAATTGACCAAGTGTTGAAAGTCTTTTGGGTGAGGCTCAATACTACTAGGAGTTGTGGAAGTCACCATGTGGTGCCAAGACAAACTTAGGCACATGTGAGCACAAAATAAAACACACAATGTTTGGTTAATTTTCTATCTAGACCTTTCTTTAGGCACACATTGAAGTGACTAAGACCCAACAAGCTAGCATGTTGGCATTTCATGCAAGACTTAGAGTTCTTACATGCTCACCTGAAGCACATAGCAAGAAACTAGTTCCCATAGGTTTTGTCATGTAAAAGTGTACTTGTCATATATTGGTACTCAAGCATATACTTTATTCAATGACTAACCAAAAAAATAAATACACAGTTTTGGGTTTAAGTTCATTTAAGTGAACAAACATGATTAAAATGACCATCACCATTATAACCAAATTTCACATGAAAACATTCAAATAACATAAATTTAATTCCTTATATTCATAGTAGATTTACAAATTACATAACAAGTGCATGTCACAACTCAGTGATATAATTCAACTATAAACTAGAGTACAATAGCGACATTACAATGATATATGTGATTACATCAATGGAATAATCAACAATAATCAATCATTATATAATAATGATCAGTAGTATTACAAAGCTCTAAATAGGGGTATTTATACTTGGTTCTCACCAACCAAGTAGTTACAATAGTAATGACACTCTCAGTGACTAGCCAATGATCTCTAGTGAACTAAGAGTCATAGCAAATGACTACATTTTTACCCTAAGGACCCAGGCCTTTATGTCCCTATATTCTCATTCAGTACTAGATCCTTGTTACCAAGTTTCTATCTTCGTGCACACTGGTGTTAAATGCATGCCTGATTTAATTATATTGTATCCCTAAGAATCACTCTTTAACTATCTCCCACTTCATGTGCACTCCCCAAGTCTTTCATTGATATTTTGAGCCCCTCGCTCTCATGTTACCATTTATTATACATCCCATCTAATTGGGTCTTCTCACATCATGATCTCTTGCACCATGATCTTCTACACTTGTATAAATTTCATGTCATACTCCTTCTATGTCATGTTTCTCCCACACCATGATTATTCCATTCCATTAGCAAAAGACTTGACCAAAATTTAGGGTCCAACATTACCCCACACTATACTATTATTCCATCCTGGACTAAGCACCAGTATCAACTTTTAACAAAAATTTAGGGCCAATTTATTTGATCTAATTCTTAACACCTTCCCAATGTGACAAGATATTGAGCAGATTTAGCATTATTTCTTCAATGGATGCTTTTACCTTTTTGGTCTCCTTGGTTTAGTTGGGACACTCACTTTATTGACCAAACATTCAAGGGATGTGGAAGCATCTTTATGAACATCCTTAAGCATGGTGACCTCAACTACAACCTATCCCTAGAGTGCCACAAAGTTATAATTTATTTATTGTCAATGCATACTTATTGTCTCTTGCATAGCATCTACATCCTTGACTGCATTTGTGTGCTCAGTGTGGTATTTTATTAAGAGGGTTGTATCATCCAATTTTTCGCACTGAAGCTCTTCTTGTTGAATTCACGCTTACAAAAAAAAGTGGGTCATGCCAGCTTCTCAAAAACCCCGTCTAAAATGGGAATCACATCCCCATCTCTATACAAGGCATGATTTCACACCCCCACTACTTTAGTAAATTAATTTGTTGCCCATACTTTTTCATCTCTTGGACTAGGCTACTCTTTGCATCATTTCAATAGTAGGTCTAAGAGGGTCTCCAACTTGTCAATTACCTCACTAGTTAAAGGGACTCCATTTATAAGTGTTGGGTCTTGGCTTTGAATAACCTTACAAATATTTAGTGTTTTTGCCTTACCGACTATCCCTACTTCCAACTAGTACCTCAGCTTTGCTAATTCTTCTTTTAGTTTGGTGTAGGCAACAACCTATTTATTGTGCAGCTCCACTACCTTAGTATGTTTTTGTTCAGCCCATCATGCATCATATTTGGCAAGAACATTTTATCTTCCAACCTCAAATGTTAATTTTAAGAGTGTCATGCTAGTGTGTATAGAAGTAAACTAACAAGGGGATCTACCCAAAGAGTTTTGGGTAGTGTCATTACTTGTGGATATAATATAAGACTATTAGAAGGCATCTTAAAATGTCATTATTCATTATACATGTCAAGGAAGATCAACATCTCATGTCGGGTTTGAATAGATACATCCTCCTGATCAAGATGGGAATATAGATATAGTAGTTGGTCAGGGACACCTTTATGGTATGAGAAGTAGAGGTTGGTGGCTACATAGAACCTTTCTATTCTAACCATGGATTCAACTAGCTCTTTCCTGTTTATGAGATCCCGCTCAAGTATCTTAACATCCACATCGTACTCTTGGGAAGAGGTCTTGATGTCAAGGCCATTCAATCCATCTGCTTCAGAGCCATCCCTTTCTTTACCAAGTAAATCTTCAATCTCCTTCTACATCTCCTTAAAGGTGGTCTCTTCATGTCGTGTTAGAGAGGGTGTCTTCTCAAAGTTAGTATCTTCATGTTCAATTTAGACTCTCTCTGAGGTCCCTTTGAGTAGCTCTTCCAGTCCTCTAGACCTTGTTCCAAGGGATCATTTTGTGTTGTTGGTGTTGAGCCTTTAGGTTGACTTGTTGGTGGATCCCTCTTTGGTAGTGAAGCCCTCTTTGGTGGTGAATCCCTTTTTTGTGGTGCCTAGGTAGTCCTTTGCCTTTTCAAAGGTTCTGGCTGAGAGCATGTGTTAGCATCATGCTCAGAGCACTTATGCTTATTTTTTAGTGGTGGCATTGAAGGGAGTTTCTCTTTCAAATGCTTTGCACTTCCCAAAGATTTCTTCTTTGGTTTTAGCATATAGAAAAGAGTATGAATGGAATCCCCAACCAAGGTTTGATGTACCTTGCTGTCATTTTTATCTGACTCAACCTTTTCTTTATAATCTTTCTTCACAGCGTATCCATACATCTAGTGAAGAGTGTGAGCCTCTAATTCAATTTATTTAGTTTCAAGTGTCACCAGTTGTGTGTTTTACATTCAATTGATAAATTTTTGTAAGTACCACACCATGAAAGCATAAAGTAGTTTCAACTAAGTAGAAAATTCTCTAGATGGGGCCATCCTTATGTGTGCGAAGGAGTAATGTTGCTTTAAAACAAACTTGGCTTGATCTCCAGCCTATGTAATCAAGTCTTTTGGACAATTCCACTCATTCCAAAAGGCTTCCTTCATCCCATCATACCATGACTTCATTTTAAGCTTATATGACAGAGTAATCTTACCAATATAGGTGAATGCCTGGTACCACTCCATAGGGGACTTATGCTCAGGTGGGTACACCCATTTCATTTATCCAAAGGTGTAGCTAGATATACTAATTTTATCAAACACCATTAATAATAAGAACATGTCCCATAGGAACCTATGGTTGGGCATCTAGTGAGCCTTCTCTACATCTTCTATAATTTTATTGGAAATGTAACACCAGTTATAATTTAACCCCTCGATGACTTAGTGTGAAATGTATAGGTGGGTCATGTCCACCTCTTTCCATCTGTCTCCTTCACCAACCTTCATCAGTATAATTCACACAACCACTCAGAGAGTGGGATCCTGAATATTTTTGATATGCATAAAATGGCCTTGTTTTTGGTACTTAAGCACCATTATTGTCTTTTCTATCTCCACCATGTCCTCTAAATCATATTCAAGGTCTATGACTAAGCATTGTACCCCTGATATTTTGTTAATTATTTCATTCATGATTCTCATCCAACACTAAGCAAAGTAGATATATTCCTCATGCACACAAGAGATTAAAAACTTAATCGCTTCTATAGGCTTTCCAAATTAGGGGAGGTTGAACATTTGGAAAAGGCTAGTAGAATCAAATCACTCTTAGTTTTTTGGCACTCGACTCTATAATCATTTTGTATTTTTACCTCATTCCTAGGTTGATGATGGTTGTAATCAAAAGTAGTACAGGTGGTCACATTAGATATGTAGTTTTTGGCATATAGCACTGTCTTAGGGTAATGCATTTCCTCAATCAGCAAGGATGGAGGTGGAGGCACTTGAACTTTCTTATTTTTTTGGTATTCCATCCTCGTTACTTCATCTTCTATGTATACACATTATTCTTCAGGTGATTCTTCCCTGATTCACATTGTTTCCCCACTAATACCTAACTTTTCTTCCTTTGGAATGATAGGTAGTGGTTCACTTCATTGGGCCTTTTTCTTAGCCTGCATCACCCTTCGTGGAGCCTGAAGATTGAGGTGTGACTATCCAATATTCCAAAACAAATACATTTTTACTATTGTAAGTGCCTCATCTCTCCTACTTCAATGCCTATTAATGGCAGATGCCAACCTCTACAACCTGCACTCAAGAAATCCTTATTCTTTCAATTCACCTAGCTCTGGCTAGTCAGTTTATCTAAAACACACTTCAATGATCAAGAATCAACTAAAAATCACCACTTTACACTTGACTGAATGAGTTGAGTTCATTTTGCAACAACATGAGTTTTTTCCTTCAGCTCTATAAATTCTCAATTGTAGCAATAGGAAAATGTGAAATTAACCACTTTATCTTTTTATAGCTTTGAGGGGTAACTCGCATTTACTACACCCCCTCTTTGACAATCACTTCATGCAATAAATGTGAACAATAGTATTACTATTAGTGTAGGTTTTTATTTTTCCCTATTATTTAATTATGGAAATTATATATTTGTGTGCATACATGGAGTTTTCCTACATTCGTGGGATAGGCTAGCTTATGTGGAGATTTGTGTCATAGATGTGTCATAGGTGTCATAAGAATGTCATAAGTAACTCCCTTGATTGGGTATTCTGGGTATGGGAGTTACTTCTCTATTCTTAGCACCTTGTCACCACCTTTCATGGAGGAGTTACAATCTATTTTTGGGTTGCTTTGACCACTTTTTGTGGACGAGTTACTTACGTGCTCTCCTATATGTATTCTTCATTTTTGGCCATCTTACGTTAATCAGATATTGGGTTTTCTCCTATTTGTCTTGTGCAATTTATCTTCTTGTATAATTTCAAATTGCTTTAGCATCTATGTGATGTGCACTAGCTTCATCTCGTGTGATCACGTCTCCATTGCATTCGCATTATCCAGATTCTGGCAACAACTCCGATATGGTATCAGAGCTACCCCAGTAATCGTGTGTCTGGTTATGCTATTAGTTTATTTTGAAATTGTGAGGAGGGGAGTTCTCTTTATGTTTTTTTATTTTTAGATCTGATCTAAAATAAAAAAAGAAAAAAAAACTTTCAATATCATTTCTTGTGTTGCTTTTATCTTTTCCTTGGGAGCCTTGGCCTTGGGTGTCTTGGTTGTCTTCTCTTCAGTCTTTAAAGGCGCAGAAACAACTTCAGTCGCTGGTTTCTTCACAGCAAGTGCTGGTTTTGCAGCAGTAGGCGTCTTTGCAGGCCTTCCGGCAACCTTCTTTGTAGTGGCAGGTTTAGCAGCCAGCTTGGCAACAATGGCCTTCTTGACTGCAGATTTTAACGGCCTTCTTTCCCTCTGTATATTTGCCTCTCCCTGCCATTTTTTTGCACTTATTTTGGTGAGAGAAAATTGCCAATACTGTTGTTTTTTTTGAAAATGGCGCCCCTCTCCTTGTTTGGCGTCCCATGTGGGCCCTTAAATACTTGGCCATCCATTTCATTCTGTCTTTTTAATTTTTTAGTTAAAATTGAAATTTAAAAAAAAAAATCAATCAATTTGATTGAACATTAAGTATTTTAGACAATTTGATAATTTGGGGGTTTAAATTTAAACTTGTATCTTCGCCTGTCGAAGACGAAGGGTGAGGCCTGAGTTGGTAGGAGGCCAATTCCCCCTCACAAATACCTCCTTTGGATTCCTCACTCCATGCCAAGTCCAACGAGTGGTTGGAAGGCCACTTTCTCTCTCAAAACAGGCATTTTTTTAATGTTTTAGTGCTATTTTTTTACAAAAACACTAGTTTACAGAAAATTGAATTTTTAATATCTTGCAAATGGTAGCTCAGATTTGGGTGCCATTTTTTTTAAAAGTGTTTCTATTTTAATTCTCCATAGCATAGGCTTGTTATTTGTTAAAAATGCACTAGTTTATAAAGTGCCTAAAATTTGGGTCTCTCGAGATGCATTTTCTGCTAAGTCCAACGTCTTATTTGCTTAAAGTCTTGCACTGAGTGCTCTAAGACGCATTCTCGGCTGAGCCTGACATCTTTTGAGCATGAACTTGCATATTTGAGGGAGGGATCAACATTTTTGGGGGTGTGATTTCTTTTCAGCACTTGCAATTTTTGCTTGTATTCTCCTTTCTGCATAATTTCACAACTTGCAATCAACACAACTTCACCTAAATTCAGCTTAAAATGGATTCTTTTCAACTTAAAATCCTAAAACCCTTCAACTATCATGAATAGAAGGTTAAAATGTCAATCATTCTTAGAAGCAAAGGGTTGTATAGGATCACCATGGGTATTAAGTAGAACCTCGCACTGATGCTGAAAAGGTCAAGTGGTACAATCATAGTGATGAAGCCTATGGATTACTAGGCTTGTCCATGTCTCCAGAACTTCTCTTCCATTTAGAAACCTCCAAGACTCCCAAAGACATATGGGACACCCTAGAAACCTTATTTGGGAAGCTTGATGAGATGAGAGGTCATGAGCTCGAAAATGAACTCATAAGTCTAAGTCCTAGCAACTTTGACACCCTACAGGACTTCTTCACTAAGTTTAAGGCCCTTAGATTGCAATTGAAAGAATGTGGGATAGAGAAGAAAGATGATCAACTCATCCTTTCTATTCTCGCAAAGTTAGGACCAAGTTATTTAGTCTTTGTTTCCACTTTCCATGCCACAAAAAGTGCCCTTGGCACTACATGGAAAATGCCTTCTTTGGATTCATTCATTGCCGACTTGACTAGGGAGCAAGATAAGATAATTCAAATGGGCACAATCAAGTCTACTCAACCCCAAGATTTGATAGCTAAAAATGGTAAGGATAAGACTTCAACAAAGGAGAAGAAGAAAAAGAACAAGGACCAGGACTAGGAGAAGAAGAAAGAAAACAACAATCCTGCCAAAAACAACACTGAGTCTTCCTCTTCCAATGCTAAACCTAAGAAGGAGAAGGTTAAGTGTGCCTATTGTAAGAATACAGGGCATGATGAACACAAATTCATGAATAAACAAATAGATCACCTAACTCATCTTTTAGAGAAGCACAACATAGGTGTTCCTGAGTCCATCAAGCAGAATTCATCTACCCAAGATCTTACCAAGGCAAAAGGCAAAGGCAAGGAGAAAAAAAAGGGCAAGGCCCTTGTAGTTACTGCAGCTTCTACAACATCATGGGTCATTGATTCGGGTGCTTCTCACCACATGGGCTCTTCACTAGTTGAGTTTTCATCTTTAGAGCCTTGTAGCATGACTTCAATTAGTTTGGGTGATGACACATCAATTTCTATTGCAGGGAGAGGGTTAGTTGAAATGGAAGGAGGAACATTCAATAATGTTCTAAGTGTTTCTTCTCTTTCAACCAATCTCCTATCAGTGTACCAAATCACTCACATTGGTTGAGGCATGAGAGTTGAGTTTTTTCTAGATTCAGTGGCTATCAGGGAATTGCATAGTGATACTACAGTGGTAGTGGGTAGAGTAGATCACCAAGCAAGGTTATACTCCTCACATTTTGCACCTAATTCTTCTCCAATAGCATTGCTAACTCATTTAGATAGAGTTAACAAATTATGGAATGAGCGGTTTGGCCACCTTAACTACCACTACCTTGAACAACTTTGCAAAAATGACATGGTCATTGGCTTGCCTCATGTCTAATTCTCAAAAGGACTTTGCGAGGGGTGCTCCCTTGGGAAGCATCCCGAAGCAAAATTTGACAAAGGCAAAGCTTGGAGGGCTTCACAACCTTTGGAGTTAGTCCACAGTGATGTATCGGGACCCTTTCCCAAACCATCTTTCACAAGGGCCAAGTACATCCTCACTTTCCTTGATGATTTCTCTAGGTACACTTGGATATATTTTCTCAAACAAAAGTTTGAAGTGTTTGAAAATTTTCTAGACTTCAAGGCTCTTGTTGAGAAATAGAGTGAGAAATCCATCAAGGTTCTTTGAACTAATAATGGAGGGGAGTATGTCAACAACAGGTTTGAGTAGTTGTGCACCACAGAGGGGATTGATTTACAGCGCACAGTCACTTACAGTCCTTCACAGAATGGGGTTGCAGAATGCAAAAATAGGTTCTTGAAAGAGATGGGTAGCTATATGATTCACTCCAAATCCTTAGCACCACAGTACTGGGCCAAAGCCATCAATTGTGCTTGTTACATTCAAAACAGGGTTCCTCACAAAGCTTTGAAAGGGATAACACCCTTTGAAGCTTGGCATAAAAGGAAACCTAATGTTGAGCACCTTAGGGTTTTCGAATCCCCAGCCATGGCCCACATACCGAAGAAGAAATGCAAAGCTATGGAATGTCAGTCCAAGCCTTACATCTTTTTAGGATATCCGGATGGTATTAAGGGGTATTGCCTTCTAGATCCGACCACTCATGAGTTATTCATTGAGAGAAGTGTCCACTTTCAGGAGAGTCCTAGAGACTCAACACTTAGCACTTCTTCTCCCTCATCGGATCTACTTCTTCATGATGGTTCCTCATCAAATTCAGAATAGCCACAACAGGTTGTTGAGCCAGAGACATCTTCTTCTTCTTCGAGTTCAGACAGCGAGGACAATGATGTAGAGTCATCCACCTCTAGTCAGTCAGAGGATGAGGAGTTAGCACCTGACTCACCCACTTTTGGGCCACTTTGTGCTAGATAGATACTTGAGAGTGCTAGCACTTGGGTAGGAGATCTTGCAGATGATAGACGAACCAGGGGGGATTTTTAGAGAGATCGACATGCCTTCTTTGCTTTAGTTTCATATCCATAGACTTTTTGAGAGGCATCGGGGGTACCTGAGTGGGATAGTGCTAAGAAGGAAGAATATTCTTCCTTAATCAAAAATCACACTTGGGATTTGACTTCACTTCCTAAGGGAAGAAAGATGGTTCGATGTAGGTGAATATATCGGACCAAGTTTGCAGCAGATGGGTCAGTTGATAAGTACAAGGCACGATTGGTTGCCAAGGGTTTCTCATAGGTGGCAGGCATTGACTACTCAGAGACCTTTACACCCGTTGCAAAGATGACTTCTATCTGACTCACCTTAGTTATTACTGCAACACATGGTTGTGATGTGCACCAGATGGATGTGAAGAGTGCCTTTTTTCACAGAGATATAGAGGAGGAGATCTACATGGAGCAGTTGCCAGGATTTGTTTAGGATTATTCCTTAATATGTAGACTTAAGAAATCTATCTATGGCCTCAAACAGGCCCCTTGGTCCTGGTATGCCAAGATGGATTCCTTCCTTCTCATAGTGGGTTTCACTAGGTGTCACTCTGACCCTAATGTCTACTTATACCAGGATGATTCACTCCTGATTTTGGTTCTATATGTTGATGACCTTTTGATCGCTAGGAGTTCTTCATCGGCTATTGCAGTGGTGAAGGCATCTCTCTAGGATAGATTTGACATGACAGACTTGGGTTTGTTGCACTACTTCCTTGGCATCGAGATCTCAGAGTTAGATTCAAGGATTTTTCTTGCACAACCTAAGTATGCTTTTGATTTATTGTCTCAGTTTTACATGGCTGATTGCAAGCCATCTCTGACTCCATT
Organism: Torreya grandis; assembly: GCA_037957365.1. Classification (NCBI taxonomy): domain Eukaryota; kingdom Viridiplantae; phylum Streptophyta; class Pinopsida; order Cupressales; family Taxaceae; genus Torreya; species Torreya grandis. The sequence continues at coordinate 819,573 of JARHVA010002341.1, forward strand.
TCTATCAGGAGTCAAGCTTGAGGTTGACTGTTCTTCACCATTGGTTGATGCCACTCGGTATCGACAACTTGTTGGCAGTCTCATCTACTTGACTCACACCAGGCCCGGCATATCATATACAGTGGGACTTGTCTCTAGATTTATGTAGGAACCTCATGAGCTGCATTAGAAAGCAGCTAAGAGGATCTTGCATTACATACAGGGTTCACATAGATATAAAATTCATTACAAATTTGGCATAGAGGTTGACTTGGTTGGATATACAAATTTAGACTAGGCTGACAATTCACAGACTCGCAAGTCCACTTTTGGTTATAGTTTCTCTCTAGGTTCTGGTCCTATCAGTTGGTCTAGCAAGAAGTAGAATGCTATTGCTATATCATCCATAGAGGCAAAGTATAGGGGAGTTGTTAATGCAGCTACTAAAGCTATTTGGCTTCAGAGGATACTTTTTGAGTTTGGCATTCCTATCAGGCAGCCCACCATCATTTATTGTGACAACCAGAGTACCATTCAGATTTGTAGGAATCTAGTTCAGCACTAGCAGACCAAGCACATAGAGATTCACATGAATTTCATTTGGGAGCTTATTCATAGTCAGGTCATTGACCTGATATTTTACTAGTCTTCAGAGCAGGTTGCAGACATCTTTGTTTCTATGCAATTTCACTTTCACATTCAAAGGAGAGAAAATGAGAAACTAAAAGAAATGGTCAAGGCTTGTGTGTACTTGGATATAGTCTGTGCACCGTAATCCAGACGTTGTGAGAACTCCTCTTTTGTTGTGGAGGAATGACACCTGAAAGAGATAGACACTAAAACACGAAGAACGTTAGTTGATAAGAAGGTGGATTGCCAAGCAAAAGCTTGGTCCTAGAAGCGCTAAGGCTTCTTGGAGGATGACAATCCACTGTTTAAGATAGAATATGACAGAGACAGAAAAGAGAAATAATGAAAGATGTGAAAAGAAAGAACTAAAAGCAAATGCATACCTAATAAGCTACAATCTGCTAAGCACAGTCGCCGACGTCGGTGATATTACCGGCGTTGGTCAAGGAGGTCGTCGATGACGGTTAGACTGCCGACGTCGGTAGGGGAAGTGGACGAGGTCGGTCAGGGCAAATGGCTAGGGATGGGTTACGGGACTAGTTTCTAGTCTGCAGAATGGATTTGGTCTCGTCTGAGGGTCTGAGGGTCTATGAGGGATTTAGAGGGACTGTTTAGGATCTAAGGGACTGAGAATCTTGTCAGGAAAAGGGGTGAGAAACAGGAAAAAGGCCTTTCAGCCTTTTCATAAAGCAATTTAGTCAGGTTGATTAGATGGGTCTTAAGATGGTTTGTGGGTCTTTGATAACTTATGTTGAGTTAATTGGATAGAGGGTGTTGCCTAAAGAGAGACTAAGGGAGTGTCAGAGGCAAATAAAAGGGAATAAGGGGTGAGAGAAGGCTTTTCAGCCTCTCCGAGAAGAACAGGGAAGGTTGGGTCAAGGATGCTTGGAATAGATAGTAGACAGAATACTAATATATTTGAAATGATATTAGAATGAAAATAGTACAAATACTTAGCTGTGATATGAATTGGCAAAGGTGCAGAAGCTGTGTTTCAGTTGTCGTTGGTGATGGAGATATCATGTAATCCCTGTGCAGAATGTCTGATGCAAGACCTTAGTGCCTAGAAAGTGCTGCCAAGAATGCTGATCCCTGTAAGAACACCAAGAAGCCTAGAACACTGAAAAGCAAAAGCACGAGAACTTTGTTTCGCCGGAAGAAGATTCGAGAGTCGTGATTAGCTTCAGAGATTAGCTGATTTGTGATTGGGATCGTCTAAGGGTCAAAAAATTTGGTTAAGTATAACCGACATCGGCGATTTCGCCGGCGTCGACCGACATTTGACCAACGTCGACGGGTGCAGAACGGGCAAAAAGAGCCACCAAGCCCATTTTTCATCTGCTAAGTGCACTATCCGTTGGAGAATGTCAAAGGTTGGGCTAAATATGCACGAGAGTTGGTTAGGCGGTTAGAGAGAAGTAAGAAATAGGTCTTGGGTGAGTCATAGGATGGGAATTAGTCCAAGGCGAGGTGTCCTAGGCGAGGTGTCATGGGTGATGTGTCCAAGGAGGGGGGTTAATTCAAAATAAGTTTATTATTTTAAATTAGTAATTGCATGTTTTAGGAATGGGTTAGGAATGGACCAAGGGGGAAGGTGACCAAGGGTTAGACACTATTTAGGTGTCTACAATCTTCACCAAACCTTTCATCGAGAGCAAGTTCATTTATCTACGAGCTCTTCTTGGGGTGCGGTCCACATCTGCAGTAGCATCATCTTTGGGGGGCCCACTAGCCTCTTCTTTTCTTTTACGTCTCTCTTTTGGGGGGGAGTTTTTTCTTACGATTTTTCTCCTTTTCTCTATCTTATGGGAGATTGCATTTGTACATGGGTACCTCATCAGGCCTAGTTGTTGAGACCCATTTTATATTTCCACACTACCCACCTAAGTTGTGCTTATGGGGGGGTATTAGTGTAGGTTTTTATTTTTCCCTTTTATTTAATTAGGGAAATTATATATTTGTGTGCATAAATGGAGTTTTCCTACATTCGTGGGATAGGCTAGCTTATGTGAAAATGTGTGTCATAGATGTGTCATAAGAATCTCATAAGTAATTCCCTTGATCGGCTATTCCGGGTATGGGAGTTACTTCTCTATTCTTAGCACCTTGTCACCACCTTTCATGGAGGAGTTACAGTCTATTCTTGGGGTGCTTTGACCACCTTTTGTGGAGGAGTTACTTATGTGCTCTCCTATATGTATTCTTCATTTTTGGCCATCTTACGTTAATCAGATATTGGGTTTTCTCCTATTTGTCTTGTGCAATTTATCTTCTTGTATAATTTCAAATTACTTTAGCATTTATGTGATGTGTACTAGCTTCATCTCGTGTGATCACGTCTCCATTACATTCCCATTATCCAGATTCTGGCAACAACTCTGATAATTACCTCCTTGTATTAATGACATGTCTTGTCCCTTACTTTTCTCAAATTGCATGATAGTTGTAGGAAATTTGAATATTCATACCAAAGGTAGGAATCATTATTTACCTAGAAAGCTTATGGTTACATGCCACATCCTATGTAACCTTTATCCTCATACACTTTTACTTTCATGGCTTTACTTCCACAAGTATCCTTATAGAACATATTTTCTTACTTCATACATGTAACACCCCTTACCCCACACTAATAGTGATTTGTGGTGCTCCATGAGAACATAAGTATAAAATTACAAATGATTACAAAACTAAAAAAAGGGCATGCAACTAAGGCAGGGCTTTATTAAAAACAAGAAATCCTAAACTAATGTCATATGCCTTAATGGTACAAACAAGAAAGACTTAGGCAAAAAAATATGGTCGCAACTAACTACCATTATAATGGGTAATCCAAACATTTTAAGTGACATGCACTAGTGGGATGGATACTATGAATAATAAAATAACCATCCTAGTGAACATGAAGTTTCCTAGAGTGGCACATGAACTTGAAGTCATATATTAAGACTTTCATTCCAAGAGCAAAAGTCTTATTCTTGAGGTTGCAATCATGTCAAACCTTTTATTTTCATTTCTCCACATACTGACTCCAATTTTCAAGAAAATGAGCTTCATCCAATTATATTAAAGCATCTAGGCACACTTTAAATGATGCCTTATCATCTAGTCATCCAATGCACGCAATGCAAAGAGAGGGACCAAGAACTCTATGGGAATAACTTCCTCAGTACCGAACATAAGATTAAACAATATACTTTTGTTGAAGTGATTATAAATGGTCTAATAAGCCCAAAGAACTACAGACAACTAATCATTCCAGTTAGTGCATCTAATATTACATATCTTGGTTAAATTTGTGCCCAAGATCTTATTTAATGCCTCAACGATGTCATTATCTTGGGGATGATATGGTGTGGTTATATGTTAACAATCATGAATTCAACTAACATGACATGGATGGTCTCATTAAGGAAGTGAGTACTATGATCACTAGTAAAATTCAATGGGTAACTAAACCATGTAATAATATGTTTCTAGATGAAATGCATAATAGTAGAAGTTGTACAGCCTTGTGTCGACATAGCTTCAACCCAATGGATGAGATAATCAGTTAAGGTGATAATGTAGCATGAACTAGTATGCCATCATGTTGGGTTGATGGGGCTAATAAAGTCAATGCCCCATTTCTCAAAAGGTTCCTATGACAAAATAGGATGAAGTGGAATTGCATCTCACTAATTAGGCTTTCACACACACTGAAAAATATCACACTAGTGTGTGTAAAGCTTAGCATCCTTAAAAAGGGTAGGCCACCATAAATCACCTAATAGAACCTTTTACATGGTATTTTATCTTGCATAATTTCCCCCATCAATGCCTTCATGGACCTTACAAATCATCTCAGTGCACTCATGTTTTGTGATGCAATGTCAAAGTACTTCATCTTGGCCAAGCTTATAAAGATCTCCGATGAGCTAGAATGGAGTAGCATAAATGGCAAGTTGTTTCTTGGCTAGAGTGATTAAATGAGTTAAAGATGATCTAGTAGTCAAAAAGGTTGTTATGTCCTCTAAATATTCAAGAACATGTGGGACATGAAACAACTACATGTCAGGCAGGTCATCTTCGATGGTGTGCACCTGTTCACTAGAATCAATTCGTGAGAGATGGTTGGGACTGCAATTAGAATTACCAAGCTTAACCATTATGGAGAACTAGAAATATTGAAATAACATGATCTAGTGGTAAATATGACCATGTAAAATTGGTTTGTTAACTATATACTTCAATGCTTCATGGTTTGTGAAGGAAAAAAAGGGGTTGCCAATAGATATTTTTAGAACTTTTGAAGAGCATAGACCATAGAGAGTGTCTCGCGCTCTATGGTGGTATAGTTCCTTTCGATCAGAGTAAGCTTTCTACTTGAAAAGTAAATAGGGTGATCCAAATTACACTCACTATGTTGAGCAAGTATCATACCAACTACCATGTTGGAAGTATTGACATGGACATGGAACATTTTAGTCTAGTTGGGGAAATGGAGAATCTATGTGGTGATAAGCTTATCTTTTAAGGCTACAAAATATTTTTAGTACAAATGGGTCCAAATGAAATGTTTATTATGTTTTGGGAGATCCTCTAGAGGCATTGAAATCTTTGGATACCCATATATGAATTTCTTATAGTACACAATATGGACTAGGAAGCCACAAACCTCTCTTTAGGTAGTTGGCACTGGCAGATAGAGGATGATGACAATCTTGGTAGGGTCTACTATAAGTCCATCTCAGCAAATAATGTGACCAAGGAGAATGCCAAACGAAGAGGAAAAAATATAATTCTTCAAGTTGAGATAAATTTTAAGTGTCTTTCAGTGCTTGAGCATGAGCCAGAGATTGGAAAAATGGTCTTTCACCAAGTTGTATATTGTCCAATCATTTAGATAAACTTGAAGGAACTTATGGATAAATTCCTTGAAGGCTTCAATGGTTATTTTAGAGAATATAATATGGGCATTATTTAACTTGAATGGCATGAAATTGTATGCAAAAGACCCTCACTTAGTGGCAAATGTAGTGTTGTACCTATCATCCTCTGTGATTTGGACTTGATGGTACCCAGAGAAACCATTTATGAAGGTATACATTTCACATCTAGCGAGACCTTCAAGAATTTATTTGGTGAATGGTTTCAATAAAGGATTGATAATGCAATTAACATTAAGTAACTTGTAATCCACATAAATCCTTATGCACCCATCCTTTCTAATGCTTATCACCATGGGAGCTGACCTAATTGGACTCATCGATTGGAGTAATGACTCCTGTGCATAATATACTATCAATTTCTTCTTTAACACATGCATGTAAATTAGGATTCATTTGAAAGGCTATTTCTTGATTGGGTGAGTGTTTTCAACCAATTTGATATGAATTTTATCCAAAGATGAGTGAACACTCTTTATCTCACTATAGTTTCTAGGGAAAACATCCTGATATTCTTTCAGTAGCTCAAACACTTTTGAGATTTTAATATCAGACCATTAATTTCCCATAGAATCCATCTTTGGTGCATCCTCCATGCTAATATTTCATTGCATGGTCTGAAGTAGCTCTAAGTATGGGTGTTGTGTACCTAGAATTGTGTCACAAATAGTTCTAGCACCATACTTTGTGTGTATATACAAATGATTGGTTGATGGATTAGGTGGATCAAATCCTTCACCTCCATCAACTTGGAACACAAATTTTTTCTTACCTTTTCGAATTTATTCTCAAAGTGCAAAAGAATATGACTACTCACTAGGCTCATTGAAAATGGTCAATCCTTCTTTTGGGATGCCATGTATGTTTTAAATTTAGTCTTTAATGGGACTAGGGTCATTGATGACTACTTGATGCATTGTTTGAAGTGTAAGTTGCAAATCCATCCTTGGGGATGAATAAGATAACATCAAAACCATATTATCCTTAAGCAAGTGCCAAGAATGTGTGCCTAGATGGAATTCCTCATGAACATACCAAGCTTTGGCCCAAGTGTGTAGAGTGCTATAGAATGCATGAACCTAAAGATATTTTGGTAAGAAAGTTTCATTAAACACCCACATTATCTCACATGCCTCAAGGTGAGGTTCCATTTCTTGAATACCACTATAACTGATAGTGCCACATATGTGGTTGTCATGATGAAATATACTATTTAATGTAGAATCTATATGATCCCAATTAAGTAAACACTCATGATGACTCCACCACCACCTTGTAGTTTTGTTATCCAAAATGTGAACAAGTGATTGTACACGATCAACATTAGAATCATAGAAGGCCTCTAGTTGATGGATAAATTCATGGACTTCTATTTGCCTATGGAATTGCAGAGCTTCATCTAGCCTTTTAAGTGGTATAACCATAACTAGTCCACACATGACTTGCCTAGTCACAAGATAAATAAAACTATGGCACTTGTAATACTTGCATCAAGTGTCTTCATGACTACTGATGGCACTACATATAAGGTCATAGTCACCTTGCACCCAATAATCATAAGTGTTACTTGTAGTATTAGAGAGAGATTGTGCATTTATCCATCATAGGATGCCATCAAAGGTGGGATCATGATGTTCACTATCTCAAGTTATGACATTGCATATTTGATTAATATCCTCATCAAAATTAATCAATTTAACATACAAGGGCCCATGATCTTGGTCTAATGAAATGAAAATGCATTGGTCAATATTTTCAAAGCTGATATATTTCTATTTGAATCTTAAATCGACATTATTAACATAACACCATGGACAACCCAATAGGGTTGGGAAGTCATCAGCCTTTCCCAATTCTAGAACTTCAAAATCTACTTTGAAAAGAACACCAAGGATATCTATAGTGGCATTTTTAAGGATGTCAATCAGAAAAGTGTGGGTCTTATTAGTCATGAACAATACATGGGGTGAAGGTTGCAAGGTTGTGATAGCCATCTTTCACCAAACATCATTTGTGAGGACATTGAATTCAATGTCGATGTCAACTAAAATGTCCTAAAGTACCCATCCATCGATGGCAACATTCAACAATATTTCTTTGTCCTCTTGTGGGCTAGGGGAACATGAGTATCTTGTCATTGAGCATGGTTTAATTGATGATATTTAGTAGGCCTTGGTGTTTGATGCTTAAGCTAATTACATAATAGGGGTACAATATCCTCATCTAATAGGCACTTGCAAAGCTCTTGAAAGTTAGCATGCACCATGTCATGATGATCTGTAGCCTTTTGCATTTCAACATGTTGAGTGGCATCATAGCCTTAATAAATTAGATCTCACCTTGTAATTCCCTTACCAAATTCATAGTATCTTGGAGAACCTATTTTAGTTGTTGAGCATCAGGATGCCTAGTTTCATGAGGCTCTTTGCATTGTACCTTCTCAATAGGTAGAATGGATGTAAACTAGGACCGTCCACCATTGTGCATTTAAATATTAACTTTTTGAGTTATTGGAGTGATAGGGCACAATCACTAGTGTGGCTTATCAATGTATATCATACTGACACCCTTCTCATTTATTTATTTTGTAATGGTCATGTAAAAATCAAGACATTCCTCTAAACGGTGCTCATTTTTATAGAAAGCACATGTAAGATAGACCGAGTAGTCTCATTGGTAGTGATTAGGAGAACAACACTTGTAGCACATCTATGGTGGAAAGCTTCCACTTCCTCTTCCTCAACTTTGACCTCTCCCATAATAACCACCATTATCTTGATTATTTAAAATAGAGGCTTGACACATACTATGCACATGTGCCTCATGAATATCACTAATGAGATGACATTCACTCATGTCATGGGTATATGCATTGCATATCTTACATTAAGTGGAATCCTTCAACTTAATGGCACGTTGAAATAAAGGATAAGATAGAACATCATGTTCATCCTATAAAATCTTACATGATTGCTTCAGTATAATGTGTATGGCCTTACGAGGACAATTTTTTTTGTTATGGCCTTTAGAATTACAATTAGTACACCATAAGCTGCTATGAGTGTTATGACCACTGTGTGTAGTCAATGTTTCTAATTGGGATTCCATTATAGTGATTTTAACCTCCATGAAAGGACTTATTCTTGTATCAGTGTTGCTAATAGCTTTAGTGCAAAGCGAAACTGCTAAGGCCTGACACAAGCTGGTAAAAGTTATCTAAGACAATGTTCATCTAAAGGGGAGCAATAGTACTCCCATAAACCACTGATCGTGTTGAACAACATTAATCTCAAAGGAAATATTGGAGAGAATTTTATTGAACCATATATCATATTCACACACACTCTCAATTAGTTCTTGTTTTATATCTTTCAATGTAGTAATACTTTGTTGTTCAAACTCCATATTATCAAATTCCTAGAGGAATGTTGCCTTAAGCTAGTCATAATAAATTACTAATTTTTGAGGATCATATTTCCTATACCATTTGTGTGCTCACTCTAGGAGTGTGGTTGCAAATTAAGTAGATTTTTGCTCAAATAAGGTCATGTCATGTGCTCTTCGGATAAGTTCACACTTGTGAACATGTTTGATAGCATTCTCCACACCTTGATATTCTGTCAAATAAATCATCACTTCATAGTACATGGCGGATGATGGAGGTGCTTGCAATGGTGGTTTCTAAGAACTTCCAAGTCCTATTCCTTAGGAGAAGTCCACCACTTCCTCCTACACCACCTTCTAGTCCACCAAAGGAACCACCACCTAATCCACCTACCGCACCTTCAACAACAACATAAACACTTGAGATGTTGGGCACTGAGGCAAGTTGATTCATTATATTTGGGATACTACTTCGCCCACTACTTATGTTGGGTCCACCAGGCATACCAAGTTGGGCCATAAATTTATCTTGTAAAGGAAAAGAATGAGTTAATACACTAGTGTCTAAAACTTGATTGACTAAAGGTTCTCTTACAGGGTTAGTTTCTAACTCTATGTTATCTCTGTCCTAGTTGTGTATAATTAGTTCATCTAGCTCAAAAGCATGAGCTTGTACTATGATTGGGGAACTAGGTTAGTTCAACTTGGGTTCTTCAGTCTCTACTAACTAACTTGTTTCTCTCGTATATACTAGAGCTAGTGTTGGTTACAATTTGGAAGTTGGAGAGTCTTTGTAATATTATGCTTCCCTATGGATCCTGATAGTACTTCTTGAGTCCTCCCATCCACTTTGTATATTACTTCCACCTATAATCCTTCATCGTCCTTCATCATATTTGTGCTTCCATAATTCCCACTGACTGGCTACCATACTCAACCAATAATCCTTCACAAATACCCCTACATTCCCCTACCAACTGTGTTGCTCATGTAAGGGAGATTTTATCCTTCCATGGGAAAAACTTTAAGTCTAGAGTCAATAAATAGATTCTTCACCTCTAGTGGGAAATGCCTGAGATACCAACCACGTGGTTCTTAGAGAAACTAGAACTTGGCTTCTTATGGACAAGAATAAGTTGAAACAATGTATTCTAAGGTGTAACGATTTAACACCCCTCTCTAGTAGACATCAAAAAATCATGTCCATGATATTCCCATGTGTGCTAAGGTCGTTTGATGCTCTATTGTCTAAGTTGTATTCCATCCTTGATTCCTTGACTAGTCTTGAGAATATGCTATGATACAAGCATGAAAATGAATAGGGACTTCCATAAAGAAAGTTTCATATAAGTAACTATAGATATTTTGTTCAACCCATGCATGCAGAGAAACTTCTGGTTCAAGAAATAGAATTGCACAGTTATCTTTGACATTGGTAAACCATTATTCAATGTTTTTGAGAGAAAATCACTCAAGCATTTTCCACCATCATGCAACAAGATCTATGGGTCCTGAAAATAAAACCAAAATGTTGGGTTAATTTTATATCTAGACCTTTCCCTAGGCATGCATTGAAGTGACTAAGACCCAATAAGATGGCACACTGATATTTCATGTAAGACTTAGAGTTCTTGCATGCTCACCTGAAGCATGCAACAAGAAATAGATTCTTGTGGGTTTTGTCATGTGAAAGTGTACTTGTCATATGTTAGTGCTCAAACATATACTTTATTCAATGACTAACCAGAAAAATAAATACATAGTTATGGGCCTAAGTTTAGTTAATTGAAAAAACATGATTAAAATGACCATCACCATTATAATCAGATTCCACATGATAACATTCAAATAACCTAGATTGCATTCCTTATATTCATAGTATATTCACAATTACATAACAAGCACATGTTGTAACTCAATGATATAATTAAGATATAAACTGGAGTACAATAGAAACATTACAATGATATATATGATTACATCAATGGAATAATCAACAATAATCAATCATTATACAATAATGATCAACAACATTACAAAGCTCTAAACAGGGTATTTATACTTAGTTCTCCCCGACTAAGTAGTTACAATAGTAATGACACTATTAGTGACTACCCAATAATCTCTAGTGGACTAAGAGTCGTGGCAGCCAACTACATTGTTTCCCTAAGGACTTGGGACTTTGTGCCTCTATATTCCCATTCAATGGTGGATCTTTGTTGCTAAGCATCTATCTTCATGTGGGCTAGTGCTAAACTTGTGCATGATTTAAATTTGTTATATCCCTGAGACTAACTCCTTAACCATCTCCCACTTCATGCACACTCCCCAAGTCTTTTGCTAATATTCTAATCCCTTTGTTCTTGGGTTCTTTGTTGATTATGCATCCCTTCTGACTAGGTCTTCTTGCACCATTTTCTCTTACACTATGGCCTTTTTCACCTATATAACTTTTGTGCCCTACTCCTTATACATTGTGCTTCTCCCATGCCATGCTTGTTCTGTGCCATCCTTCTTTTGTGCATCTATCAAAAGACTAAGCCAAAATTTAGGGTTTAGCACATAATCAATAACTTCAAATTAAAATCCAATGGCTAAGCATTTGAAAATAAATAGCTAGGATAATTTGAATTCAAACAACCACAAAATTTTAAAATAAAATGGTTAAGAAGAAATCTGAAAAATGACCAAGTACAGAATGAAAGAATGCCTAGACTTATCCATTTTAATCAACTCAAAAGTCAATTTAATCCATTTATATGAAAGCGACTAAGTTGAAAAGCAAACCTTATAAACATTTAGCCATTTTGAGTCAAATGAAAGCAAAAATGGACCAAATTTCTCAAGAAAAGAAGCCATAAAAACTATGAAATAGTTACATAATTTCCATAAATATAAGGCAAAATAGTCTAAAAGGAAGTTGTGAAATGTCTTTCAAAACACCAGCAAACAAAATAGACTACGAATTAGTAGATTCATGCACGTTCATGTTTTTGTCTTAATGCAACCTACATGCAAATTAGACAAGCAACCACAATGGACTCATTTAAGTATAAGATCAAACTCCAAATCAAAAGAAGGTCCTCATTTTCAGCTTTAAAAATGGGGTGTGTTAGGTCCCAACAAAATCTACTAAAACAAAGAAATAAGGAGTGCAAAATATATATAAATGGTGTATTTTTTTATTACATGTAGCAACCTATTGTTGCATTGAGTTTGAAAATAGGCAATGTTTATAAGAACACCATGGATGTAACATGGCACTTCCTCATTGTCGGTGTTGTTGGAGATAAAGAACTTACAATTTGAGATTTACAAGTACCTCGGGATGGACCTGGTTGACAAACATGCAAATACCCATCTTAAGTATGTTGCTAACTCAAAAATAGGGAAAATAATGTAGTGTTTAAATTTTATTTTTATTAGTTTGTTTGCTTTTGTATGTTAGTGTTCTTTTTGAAATTTTTGGTGATGTAGATAAGGTTGGTGATCCATAATTACTAGACTTATCACCTCTCAAGTGATAGGAGGGGAAGGTGTTGAGATTAGTCTCTAAGATTTGTTATGGATATTCATTTAAGGAGTAGGACTAATTAAGTACTTTGGTGTATGTTTAATAGTGGTGTATCTTATAGGCAATAAATTATCTATAGATAGTGGACATGAAAGTTGAATTATTCCATTTGATGGTTCATACATCATGTATAAGTTCAACGAAGGTTATATTGATTATTTTGGTTGGATCATTCCATAGATATTTCATATTTTGGGTACATGTACTAGGTTTGGAGGGATGGTGAAAGTTGCACATTCATCTTCATGATTTCAGAAAGGCTACATGGATTACATTAGGCATAAGGCACATGCGTTCAAACTACAAGGATTATAGTGCACGTATAAACATAGATTAATCAAAGTACAAGGTACAATTGGAAAGATATAGTGGTTTCATCAAAGGCAATGATTTTTGGCTCCAATATACATCTTTTGGTTCCCTTTAGATCAAGGGCATTTGTTGGGTCTCACGATCCAAATTCTATTTTATTAGTAAGTAATTAATGTTAGTAATTTATTAGGTTAATGTATGTATTTGTATGAGTAGAAGGGTAGTTGAGCCCATTGGGAAGTCAAGTCCCATATAGAAAACTTATTTAATCTTGAGGAGGAATGAAATTTGTAAACTGAACATTTTGCATTAAACAAATTTACTTTCATTGAATAACATTTAGTTTTTTTATTTATCTTGTGTATAAATTCCTAACAGAGAATGCTCCCTTCCTCATGAGCATTGCCATTTATAGAATCAACACTATTATTCACTAACAACAATATGGCATTCAGATTGATGGAACAATCATTTTCATAGTTGAATTTATGGTGGGAAAATATCTTGTTGTCATGTGAACATCCACACCCTCTACTTTTAGATCATTCACATTTTCAACTCTATCACAATCTCCTTCAAGAGAAACAAAATTGAATAATGAACTCAAGAAATGAGGTGTATTACCTTTATCTTTTTTATTTCTCTCATCAAAGTTGGTTGTCACGATTTTTTCCAATTTTCCATTGACATGATCTTTTATGTTTTTAAATATGATATTAAGATATTCATTAGACATTTTCCCTTCATTACTTACTGGAGTTTGAGAATTATTAATTTCACGAAGAGACTAATTTACGGTCAAACTACCTAATTTAAGCACCTTGTTTTGATAAATGAACCAACTAGATACTAATATAGTTACAATGCATATTGTACAATTATTGATATGGGAATTTTTTAATTGATATTTTATGTAAAATCTGATGTTAACTAATCATTATTAGGTTTTGAATGTCGAATAGAAGGAATGGATTCAAGTATCATGTGAAAATTTCCTACCCATATATGATAGATGAAGATATGATTAGATGATAAGGTAAGCCAAACTAAATAGAATAAACAAATATTGATGACCTTTGAGGTTCATATTTGCTTTAACCTATCTAAGGTTATCCAAAGAGCTACTGCAAAAAATAACTAGAAGGAATTTAAGATATTTGTAAGTATAATGCACGTTGGATTAGTAAGTACCTTCCTTAATTGAATTTTTGTAGGTGGGTTTTGATCCCTACGTGGAATTTATTAACCATTTATATTTTCCTTTTTTTTTCCAATGTTGCCATCTAGATCATGAAAAGTACTTGAATCCACATGCGCCTATTGAGCATTCGAAACATAGGAAAGAGATGAAAGAGTTCCTTGTTGAAACAGTACCATTAGAGCCTTATGATGTTGTTAGAAACTTGGATGCAATACTTGAAGAGTTGTACTGAGATGAGGCAAAGTCTAAGAAAGATTAAAATTGTTTTATATAGCATACATTCAAAAGGTTCTCTTATGGTTCTAAAGAAAGAATTAGATCGATAACCAGTTCAAGGTATAAGTAGCTTGGAGTATTTTATGCATCCATAATTACAGATAAGTCAAGGGCAATGTGTTATAAACCACAAACTTGGCTTAAATTTAACTATGGCCAATGTTTAACACTGAAATTGATTAATCATATTAAATATATAGTCATTAATGGAAATAGTGTTTATTCATGTTTAGGTGTTTAGTCCTATTACTCTATTAAAGAGTCATGGACCATAGCTATTAATTAAATCAATTTTAATAAATGTTTGAAGATGGATCATAATGTGTGGAAATATATGTTTAATAAATAGATATCTTAACATAATAGATGCTTCATTTTCAAACTTACATTTATCGCAAAGTTAAGGTGTAAATTGATTATGTGCATGAATAGATAGAAATCGAAATTGATTGGGTGTAAAAATGCAATTAAAGAGATGCTTCATTTTTAAATTTGTATTGATCATAAAATTAATGCCTAGAATTGATTACATGCATAAATAGATAGAAATTGAAAATGATTGGGTGTAAAATGAAATTAAGGGGATACTTTATTTTCAAATGCCAAACTTGCATTGATCACAAAGGTAACACTTAAATTTGATTACATGCATGAATAGATAGAAATCGAAACTAATTGGGTGTAAAATGCAATTAAGGGTAGCATGGGTGTTTTTTAAATGTAATTGGTGGTTTTATTTTATGGGCAAAGAAATGAGCTTTCTTGTTTTCTTCTTTCTTTATTAAATATTATAGTTCTATTCATGGTTTAAATTTGACGGTCACCTATGATATCATCACAACATCGTTATCATCATTATTATTATATTATGATAAAAATAATAGATATATTTCATATATATATATATATATATATATATATATATATATATATATATATATATATATATATATATATTAAAATTAAATTCATGGTCATATTTTACATTGAAAAGTTCCAGGTGATGGGAATGTAAACTTTGCAAGTATTTTACAACTAAAAACACAAAACAATGATAATTACATAAAACAAGAAAACAAAAATAGTTGGTGGTTTTAGGGTGATCTATCCATGAAGCAACTTATGTCATCATTATTTTTATGTTCAAAACCAATGCCCAAATACAATCCTATTAGTTTCGATTGTCGAAAGCCATTTCAAGTCGGGTACTCTTTTATCTTAAATGGATCTTTGAGCCCAAAATTTGTGGAGAAAAACTGACATAAAAATTAAAAATTCATGGAGTTTTACATTGTTGGGAGGTCATGACTCTTTTACCCAGCCTAAATGCTTTATGTAAGGGAGAAAACATCCCAAGAGTCTGGACAAAGTCAATTTCATGTCATAATAATCAAATTATGGTATGATGATGGTATTGCTAAAAGGAGACACCCTCAACCAAAAGATGTTTGAGTGTAAAGGAGCCACTCAAATGAGTGTTTAGAATATATAGATGCTCTAGAGAAGATTTAGGGTCATATAAACATTCTTGATAAGGGGTTTCAAGGCGGTTCGATTAGAGGAAAATTAGAGGAGAGAAAGAAAGCAAGTTGGAAATAGAAGTAGTGTAAGACGAATGCATGTTGGATTGGTAAGTACCTTATTTAATTAAATTTTTGTAAGTGGGTCTTGATTTTTTTAATAGAATATTTAATTATTTTTATTTTCATATTGTATTTTCAAGATTATTATCCGGACCTTGATAAGTACTTCAATTCACGTGGGCTTCTTAAATATTCCTAGAATAGGGAATAAATGAAAGAGTTTCTTACTACAACTATACCATTAAAACCTTATAATGTTGGTGGAAACTTGGATGCAATACTTAAGAGTTGTACCCAGATGAGGCAAAGACTCAAATAAATGAAACCTATTTTATATATCATATATGTAAAAAGTTTCTTTTATGATTCCAAAGAAAGAATTAGGTCAACAACGAGTTCAAGGTGTAGTTTGCTTGGAACATTTCATGCACCCACAATGATAGATAGGACAGGACAAGGGCAACATTTTACAAATCACAAATTAAGCTTAAATTTAAATATGACCATTGTTTAACACTTAAATGGATTAATCATATTAAATGGATAATTGTTAATGGGAATAATAGTTATTTGTGTTTAGGTGTTTAATTAGAGTCATGGACCATAAACATTAATTAAAATAATTTTAAAGAGTGTTTATAGAAGGATCATAATATCGACAAATCTATGTTTAATATATAGAATTTTTAATATAATAGATGTTTCGTTTTCAAACATGTATTGAATGCTTAATATATAGACTTCTTAGCATAATAGATGCTTCATTTTTTTGATATCCCTGAAGACATTATATGGAATCATTTAATTACATAGAATGTTAACATCTTTGCTCATATTCTGGAAATAAACATGTAGTGGATTTATATTGTTGATTAAACATACATCTAAATCAGTGAGCTTATTTGGCTAAGAAGCTACGAGTAAGGGGTATCCACACCGTCAAAATTACCTAGGGCACAATCTTGAGCTTAACCATTTGACTTTTCGTGTCAGATATCTACAGAGATTTGTACCTTGGTGGATGGATATAAGCAATGATCATCCTCACTTCATTTTCAAACTTATATTGAACATAAAGTTAAGGATTAATTAATTACTAAATGTAATTGGTGGTTTTGTTTTATGGGCAAAGAACGAGCTTCCTTGTTTTCTTCTTTCTTAGTTTGAAGAATCATTCAAATTTTGAATAACATTTCGTTAATGTTTTTAACTCAAAGATAAAATGAGACATATAAATATTGATTAATTTTACATAATATATCTCATTTATTATATTTATAAGACCTCTAGTGTTAATTCTAATTTTATTGAGATTAATCGATCCATTTATCTTTGCAACTCATATACCCCTGAAAAAAATACATTGAATTCACAAGTTATTGATTCCTTGTTACTTTAACACCATGTACACAATAATCAATCTTCTCAACATATTTTGATTAGTGCAAATGATAAGTTTTGCAAATATGTCGTTAAGTTTTTCTTTCTTAAAAACATACAAATACTCGAAATTAAATGAACAAAACTTCTTTACGAATTTAATTAAAAAATATATCACCTTTTTTGCTATACTATATAATTCTATTTGAAATTCAATTGCAGGGTCTTTGTAAATCCTACTTATTTTACCTTATCAAATAATTTTTTTTTTGAATTATGATGTTTATATAGAATAATTTAAGACTTGTGTGATACAGTAGATGGTTTGGAGAACAAATGTGCTCTAAAACAATGGGTTAGTGATTCCTTGTGTAATGTATATACCATTATATATATGTATATACACAATGGGTATAATAAAAATTGGCTTATGATGATGACGGTCTGACGTAATTAAATTGGTGTGTGGGAGGGCCCCACTATGACGCATCAAAGTGTAATTCATTTCTATCTACCGAGTGAAGTACATTCTTGGAAATGAGAGTTCAAATTTAAAATAAAAATAGAATCTCAACTTTTTCTTTTAGATTTCATAAATTATAATATAATCGGGTTCGTTATGATTTTCTAAAAAAAATTCAGAGGGAAGTTTCTTTTCAATTACATATATAATTTAGCAATCAAGAAAAAAACTCTTAGAAAATGTTTGATAAAATTTGGCTTTTGGCAAAAGGTCAATTGAATTTTGATTGTCAACCATGAATTCAATACTTTTAATTTATTAAATGGCGGTTGGCGGCCCCACATATGGGAATAATGATTTAAATTTGTGATTTAATATTTGTAGTATATGTATTTAGATATGTATGTATGTATGTGGGGTTAATTTTGAAGTGTATGTGAGGATGGGTTTGTATTTGTAATATTAATGAGTGTGTTTTTATTTTTAGATGTTTGTATGATTATTTTAAGGTATTTAAATGTATATAAATATGGGATTTTGTTAATGATGTGAAATTTATTATTTCTCATTACTAATTTTAAGTTTGTTGGACTTTAAATTTTAAAGTAGATTTTAGTGTAGAGTTTCAAGTGTATATGTATGTAATATGAGAGAGTATGGTTTAGAGTGAGAAGTTCAATCCCTATTTCTAAATAAAGTATTTTTAAGGGTTATTTTTTACTAATTAATTATTTTTTAACAAATTCTTTAAATTCTAAATTAACCAATCAACTTTTTTTTTTAATAAAATAGTTACCAATTTTTTAATTAATTTTTCATTAAATTTTTAAATTTTCAAAAATATATATGTATTAATTATAAATTCTATTTTATCTTTAAAACTTACTTATATATATGCATTTCATAATTTTTAATATAAAAAAATTTCTTTATAATTAAACACTTTTAAAAGATTATCATTTTTTATTATATTCGTCTCAGTAATTTGTATAATTATTTTAAGGTATTTATACATTTGTATGAATAGAGAATTTTGATCAATGATATGAAATTTATTTTTGGAAATAATTGTGTGAAGAATTTTGACCTCAATATTTCGGATCACCTCTTGTGATTCTTTTTCAAGAGAAAGACATAATTATCATGTCTTTCTCTTGAAGAAGGATAACGACAAGGTCGCCCATCTCTATCTATCTGTTGTATATTCCATATAGATACATAGGGATCCCTTGGGGTATATAGGGCTTGCAGATAGATAAGACCCCTATCTGATCTGACAACATCATACATTATTAACCATGTTTCAAAACAATGTTGAAGTAATCCACATCATACTCTTAGAAAAAGCTTGAACAAAGGGTGATCCAAAACACCCAAATCAAAAAATTTCATATAATTATCCCCTAAAAAAAAGTTTTCAATTATATGCACCATGAAAGTATAAAATCTATAATAAAATTTATCAATTCCTACTTCTAACCCTAACTTCATTAAATTAGATTTAATAATAAGACAAATAACTTTTATTTTTAAATTAAAAAAAATAAATTATATTCATATTTTTAATAAAAAATTATATATCTTGAATCCACCGACTTCAAAAACAGAAGTTAATAAATTACTAACATTATATATATTTAAGTGTTAATTAGAAAATAAAATTAAGTCGGTAAGGAAAGAGACCACCCATTTAAAATTTGAAGCAAAACTTTAAATAACTCTCATGTAACCTTATAATTTCAATGTATTTTTTTGAATATGAAAAAGCCGTATCTTGATTGTCAATAATTGTAGATATAAGTGTGGAAATGTACTAAAATAGGTCTAAATAAAAATTTAATTTGTTTTCACTTCATTGCAATGTGTCATGTGGCTAAATATATTATAATTAGATTACGGTATAAACAAATATATTTATATTTAAAATATATATTATTTTAATTAATTATTTTATTATTTTCTTAATATATGTTTTTAATTAATAAAAAACGTCTTTAATTTAATTATATTATTTTGTGAAAATATGTATCCAAAAATGATAAAGATTTAACTTAAAAAATTGAAGATGAACAAAGAAGTCTTTTAGAAGCATTGATCCCACTTTACAAATGTCACATTCAAATTGACTTTAGATTGCCTTCTCTTAGTTTTAATCTCTAATAACTTTGTTTAGGTGGTCGTGTTGAAAATTTGATCACATGTAAAATAGATTTATTCACCAAGCCCTGAATGGGAATCAATCCCTGAAAACTTAAGGAAACTAACATATATTTTTGGGCTTACAGTGAACTAAAGAACAACAAAACTATCTTGATATTTGTAAGGCCTTTAGATAATAAAAAATTAAAAACAACAAATTTCATAATTAAATAGTTCCAATAACGTACATACCCAATGTTGTGTGGTGTGTGTTTAACACAAATTTATATGCTTCAATAAATACTCTAATACTTGTTTAATTCTTTTACAATGTTTATACGTGTTCAATAGATTCTTGTGAGCAATAAATAAATGCTCTATATTCTTTTGATATTCCTTAAATAAAAATGAATTGTAATGCTTGCATATTTATAGACAATTGAATTCAAGTCAGAGCTTAATTAGGGCACAAACTGACATCAAATAAATGAAAAGTAAAATGGACCGAACAAAAAAAGCGAATGCACTCTAGTCATAAGGAATCGTACAAGAGGGCCCAAAAATGTCATTAATGCTCTAGACAAACCCATGAGTGTCATTAACACTTAGAAGAGGTCCCTAGAACATCATTATATGGGAAATCAAAGGAGAGAAGATGATATATAGGAAATTAAGGACCATTGAAAGTTAACAAACACATCAATAACATTTAATTTAAGTTAATAATCGATAATTACACAAACATTCTAAAAACATGTAATTAAATAACACTTAATTTTAGGTGTCTACACAATGCACTATAACCTATGGTAGAAAATATTATAATACTCAACTTATGCAAGCGTCCCTAAAACATATCTGCAATATTTTTGGAGATGTTAGAAGGAGAATTCACAAAACAACCATAAAATTATTGGTGATGTTAATAAAAAAATTCACAAAAAATAATAAAAAACCACTAATAATGTTAATAAAAAGAATCCACAAAATAAATATAATTGTAAAATTGCTGACAATATTAATTAAAAAAATCTACAAAACAACTCATAATATTAATAAAAAGAGTGACAATGATACAACCCAACACTCTAAACTTTTCAATCTCTAACCTCATACCCCTCATACCCTATTGACAAAATTTTTGGTTCAAATAATATTTTATAAACCATATTTGAACTATTCATTGAGAAAGCACAAATAATACACGGTACTCTTCATACATTATTACAATGGAAGTCTTCTCGAAGAGGTTGCGGATTATAAATACTTTGGCATTGATTTCAACAAAAAGCTAAGCTGGTCTAGCTGCAGGTATAAAAGGACATTAGGTGGGTGGAAGGCTTTCTATGCTCTTCAGAATAAGTGCCGTGAAGCGGAGTTGTGGGATTGGAAAACTATTCAAACCTTGTTCGGTCTTCTTGTGCTACCAGTTGTTCTTTACGGGTGTGAATTATGGGCCAGCAGCACTACTATAGCACAATGGAAACAAATTGAAGGAATCCAAAAGCGTTTGATTACAAGCAAGATTAAAATCAAAAGCACGGTTCCATATGACATCATGCTAAGTGAAATGGGCGCTGTTCCTATCGAGGCACTTGCTATGGTTCGCCTTTTAAGCTATTTAAAAAGAATCGAAAAAATGGAAGATGATAGATGGCCTAAAGTTGTTTTTAGTGATACACTATGTAAGCGAAAAAGGACATGGATGCAACAAAACATCACATGGATGAGTAAATGGAATATTCAATTCAATATGTGCCCCACAAATAATAAAGAAATAAAAGTCTTTGTTATGGAGAAATTTTACAAGAGAAATTGGGGAAGTGAGATCGGGAGGAAGAAACTATATTATATAAATGAGTTCAACCCCACTTGTGATCAACTCCAAAAAGCGTACATAGGAGCCAACATTTCTTGGAGGGCTAAAATTCTTATTGCTCAGTTGAGAACCAACTCTCACCAACTTCGTTGTGAGACCAGGCGTTGGAAGAGGCCAAAAGAGGCTTGGGAAGAGAGAATTTGCAGATTTTGCAATTCTGGGAAAGTGGAAACTGAACAGCACTTTATTCTAGAATGTGAGGCCTACAAAGATAGCAGAGATAAATTTGCGGATACTATATGTGACAGTTCTTGGCATAACCTATTCAACGAAGAGCACATTGAGCAATTAGGGGAGCTCATCATCAGCGTACACAAGAAGCGAACAGTGCTACTTAAATCTGCTTGAGTTGTCTTGCTGTCCCATAGGCTATTTTTAGTCTCGTGGACGTTAAAATTTTTATTATTATTATATTATTACACAACTCAAGCCTTCATTACCCCTGAAGGAATTTAGACCCATGTTTCTTTTGTCTCTCTTAACATGTGGCTAGAAGTGGTCCTTTTATGGCCATGGAAGGGACCAAAGATTTTTCCGGGCACCAGAGGGCCCACTGTCACACACATGGCAATTTAAATGGTAGAGGAAAAGGAGTTTTTCTTGGCGTTTCAACATTCCAAGAGAATTTTTTCCCCTGCAGAGACGAATCTGCCAGGATAAGAATATATATCCTGGCAGTACCCATATTTCAGTTGACGCCTAGAAAGTTTGTTCTAATGGAGAGGTCCAGAATCTTAAAAAGGAAGGAAAAGCAGAAATGAGGATGTGGGCATTAGGTGAAATCCATAGCCATTTTCTTCTACTTTTATTCCTAGTGTTTATTCGTGGTATAATTCGAAGTGGGTATGCTTAAATTCCTTCTGCTTTTAGTCTAGTGTTTGTTATTGGTATAATTCAAAGTGGGTAATGATTTAACTTCTTACAATCCACTGATTTGTATGACACAGCAGCATCCTGTATTGGCCCCCCTGGAATTACACAGCACACTAGATTACCACCACGAGAATTCTTTGAGCCAGGGACTTCAAAAGCACAGAACTTCCCCACCAGTTCTCAACATGATATTACATTAAGGTCTAGAAGGAAAATTCAATTCCCCCTGTCCTATTGCAATATAGGTATGTCAAGAGGAGATATGTTATCCACAGGAGATAGGGCCAAGGAAGCTTTAGAAGGACAGTTTCATGTTGGGGGTTTACACAACCAGGTGTTGGATATCACCCACAGAAGCTTATTGCCCCGTAGGACTAGTAGAACAATAGAAACGAGGCATGTGACAGTGTACTTTAAGGACGATGACCAGCCCCATGGAAGACCTGCAGAGAACTGGGTGACCTGTTCAACTTTCAACATTTTGGCCCCAATATACAAGCGCATCAATGGCGAGGTGAGTTAGAATTCTGCCATAGCCTTGTAAATTCTTGCTAGAATAATTCAAAATTAGGCATACTAAATTATAATTAATAAAAATGGATTATGGAGCATGCCACCTAAGACTTCTTCATTGGGCATAGATATTAAAAATTGTTAAGTCATTATGATCAGATTCGTCTAAATTAAGTTAGTGGTAGAGATAAAGTCTATTATTGATTAGTTTATTAAGAACTAATCCTGGTAGGTTTGTTACATTTCAAGCAGTATAATTATATAGTTTGAGATCTGAATGTATGACAATCCCTGCCTCAACGAATATCATTTGGTGTTAGTGTCCATTATTCCCTTTTTTGATGTGCTATGGAGCTTCTCTAAAATAGTTTGAGCCTAATGCCACCAGTGGTGTCACAGCCACTAGCTGTCTGTAAAATCGGTTCATGTTGCAAGAACCAGGCTGTGTTGGAGAATTGTGAGCATGTGAAATACTTATGTAAGGCTGTTGGAAAGGAAAAACAAGCATAAGAATTCATTCTTAAGAAAGGAAAAACAAGCATGAGAATTCATTGTTAGTATTTGAGAAAAGTAGTGTGTAAAGCCAAGGGCAGGCTGCCTTTCTTGCTGACCTTGAAGATCTAAAAGAATAGTAGGATTTTAAGCATACAGAAAAAGCGAGGAGCAAATTGAGTGAGGGTAAAGATATACATGAAAAATTTGTTTGCGTATTATCTTGATTAATTATTATTTTCTTGGGAATTATGTGTGTGAAGGTGGATGCTATTTCATACAGCTCATAAACAAAGCTCTTTTTTTAATTTTTAAGCACTCTTTTTTTTTTTTCAATTTTAAGCTTACCACTGCGTCAGGCATGCCCCAAAACCCTCATGAGCAAGTTGTTGTAGTTGTTTTTTGCCTTAAAATTGCAGATTTGAAGTTTATTTTCAGCCTAGAAGTGAGAGAATAGCAAGGTGATGCTTTTGTGCAAAAATCATTATTTGTCCAGATTTGAGCAGGAGGCTCGTGAGTCAACAAGAAGGCTCATAGGGGCTTTGTAAAATCATCAACAAGTTGTGCAAAATTTTCATGGGCTGAAACAGGCCATCTTGAGGTTGTTTCCAATGTACATTAGATATGAAATGTCTTTGTCATGTGTCGTTTAAGTTAAATGTGAGTGAATTTCTTATTGAAAATTTTCTCCAGGTCCAAGAACTTCAGCAACATACTTACATCTTAAAATATGTGGTCTTGAAGGGAGATCTCATCAGCCCATCTTGGTGAGAGTGTTTTGTGTGTGGAAAGAGATATCAAATTATGGCCAAAACATTTTGAAGACTCTCAAATATTTGGTTTTTGGCATTTTGAATGAGGTGAATCAATGGTTTGTTTATTCTTCAGCAGTGTATTCTTCTTCGCGTTGAGACTATTGGATGCAATTATGAATTATATGTTTTGAAGGAAAAGTCATTTGAAGAAGATGTTTTCGTTGCCAGTTCAAGCCAGCATGGCAGAAGGAAAATTGGTAATTTTTGAGGAAGAAGCTTCCAAATTGGTGGTCGTGGTGGAAGATGAGATAAGAAAACAGTGAAGTGTTACAAGTGTGGAAAATACGGCCATTATGCAAATTAATGACTCTATCCAAGTTGCTGAAGATGAAGATAATGCTTGTGATGAAGAAGCTCTAACAGCATTCAATGATGATGATGCAACATCAAATGAATGACTCCAACCAAGTTGCTGCAGATGAAGATGAGGTTTGTCATGAAGAAGCTTTAACAGCATTCAATGATAATGATACAACATATTGATACAGAGTAACTTAAGTTTCTAAACCCAGCTGAAATGGCAGATAATAAGCGGAAGCATGGTGGGAAGAAGATGCTTTTGTTTCCAGTTCAAGCCAGTGGGTCAGAAGAAGAATTGGCGATGTTCGAGGAAGAAGCTTCCAAAGTGGTGATCATGGTGGAAGACGAGACAAGAAAACAGTGAAGTGTTACAAGTTTGGAAAATTTGGCCATTATGCCAATAAACGACTCCATCCAAGTTGTTGAAAATGAAGATGATATTTGTGATGAAGAAGCTCTAACAGCATTCAATGATAATGATGGGGGCCCTAGATATATGGATCTATCTAGGGTGGATAGGGTCCTCTCCATCTGGGGGCGGCTATATTAGAGTAGAGAGAAGCGGGTC
This sequence comes from Torreya grandis, assembly GCA_037957365.1. Classification (NCBI taxonomy): domain Eukaryota; kingdom Viridiplantae; phylum Streptophyta; class Pinopsida; order Cupressales; family Taxaceae; genus Torreya; species Torreya grandis. The sequence continues at coordinate 844,862 of JARHVA010002341.1, forward strand.
CCTCCCTATATATATCTTATCTATCTGGGACGCCTCCCCCTATAGATCTTATCTATCTGGCTCTATACCCCAACCCGAGCCAGTGGCCGATCAGTGGCCAGACAGACATATACTAGCCTTAGCAATCTAAAGGTTAGGGCGGAGCCCTTATTTAGATTGCAAGGGCAAGGGCCATATAGAACTCTAGGGGGGCCATATAGAATCCCACCCCTCTCTTCTTCAGACAAAAAAACTCTATATTTGGGGGGACAGCTAGACTCTTTACTGGCCGCTATCTATACTCGGATGGATGGCTGCCCTCTCTACCGCTACTAGGATAGTTCAAGGACGGGGCCTATCTAGTTAGAGTTCCCATATATAAAAAGGGGGCCCTTGGCCCATAGAGCATGAACATAACTATAGCCTATAGAGCTTCCGTCTATATGGTGCCCATGCTGCTTTAGATATTGATATTGATATCGATATCAACTACGGTGGGTTGGGAGAGTGCCGAAGGATAGTGAGTTTGGGATTCAAGTTGACGTCTCCCAATCACTAATGGCATAGCTCTAGTTAAACAACACTCCTAAAACCGATGTCGATCCAATACAATAGGCTAAACTATTAGATACACTACTAGACATCATTATTATTGAATGTTGTTAGAGCTACTTCATCACAAACATCATCTTCATCTTCAACAATTTGGATGGAGTCAATTATTTGTATAATGGCCGGATTTTCCTCACTTGTAACACTTCACTGTTTTCTTGTCTCGTCTTCCGCCACGATTACCACTTTGGAAGCTTCTACCTCGAACGTCACCAATTCTTCTTCTGATCCACTGGCTTGAACTGGAAACAAAAGCTTCTTCCCACCATGCTTCCACTTATTATCTGCCATTGCAGCTGGGTTTAGAAACTTAAGTTACTGTATATCAATGTCAATTCTATATAGTATTTTATCATAGACAACTTATTGGATTCTTGGTATTTCTCTCTCTATGTCTATATCATACATGATGATGACAGTCCTTTAGGCCAAATTTGTCTGTATCGCTCCATATATAAAACACACGCTCACATATGCATAGCTGCATGGTGGGTTTAGAAAGTTCAATATGTGAACTCCAATATGTGCAATTGATTTTTTAGTGAAGGATAATATGCATTGTCATTGTTCTTGAAATCATATCAACAATCAAATACTGCCAATGCCTATATGGCAAGGGGAAACCCCCCTCTTTCTGGGTATATATACAAAATTATTGGGATTCTACCTTCCACAGGGTTGTGGTGATTCCTCCTACAATCAGGTCTATTCCCAGGGTCATCAAGATTGCCTATTTTTGGCGACTGGTGTTGTGGGAGAATTTCTTTGCTGAGGAGCTTGAACATGTGTGTCCTAATAAGCGTGGACTAGCATTTGCACCTCACCAACACAATTGAAAGAAAAAGCAAATCTTGTAATACAAAGCTACAAGGTTTACATTCTTGGTCTCTAATAGAATGCAAAATGACTGCCTTTATGACAATTTAGTAGTTTTTTCGCTGAATTTTCATCAATATACATTGTGGCTTTGTCAAAGAATGGCATTTCCCTTGTCTATCTTTGAATTGTTGCACACATGGTTGTAGACAAGGAAGTATAGGTTGTAGAGTGGTGACTTCTCTAGTGAGTTGATTGAACCCTTGGATCATGAGAAGCATTGTTCCAATGACCGGTGCATCTCCCCAAAACATATTTTAAATGTGGGCGCCTTTAAGTGTGCACTATGAGATGACATTTGAGCTCTGAGTCTCACCAACTTAAATTCATAAGTAAATCAGTATAGAAGTGTCTTGACTCTTCTATTTATTTTGGATTGCAACAAGTTTTGAAATTTTCTCTTCCCATAATGTCTTGGGTATGTCCACGGTCTTTTTTTAAAACCCAAATATATGTGAAGCTATTTTTGATCTTGTTAGCATTCATCATCTTCTTTAAGCTAAGGAGTTTGTCTATGTGGTGCAATAGTTCTAAATTTCGGTCATTTGTTTTCTAGTAAGATGTTAGTCTCCCATAGTGTCTCTTTGGCATTGTTTCTTAAAAAGTTTAATGTCTCCAGTGTAAATGAGATCTCTTTTACACCCACTAATTTGGGCATTTAAGATTTTGTTTTGTACTCCTCTTTTGATGGAGGTCATGGATGGTATACTATAAGTGATTGTTGATGCGGGTTTGTAACCCACCCAACAAATAACATGTATACACCCTCTCATTTTAGGATCACAAGGATGTGACCTAGGGCATGAGTTGCAGGTTGTGACTCTCTTATGTAGTTGTGGTTGAATAATAACAAGTGGCCTACAACCAATCAAGGAAAGTTCACAAATGTTTACCACAACCCATGAAACAAAAACAAAACAAACAAACAAACATGAATATTCACAATGATGCTTAAATCCTACTATATGGTGGTCTATTCCTAATAAATAAATATAAAAGAGAGGGAAAGGTAGGGTAGAGAAGAGGATTTGGGTTGTAACTTAGTTTTTTTGCCAAAACAAATATTATAGGTAATCTATTGCAGAAAACTAATGTCTACAAAATCCAACATTTGCTCGAATTTTACTAGACAGTGCCAGAGTATAAGGAATAGATTTGAGTGAATCTCACAAAGCTTCTTAACAAAATAATTACCTGCAGGAAATAGCACAACACATTTCTCTACAAGAATTCAATGGTATCCACAAATTGTCAGTGAAATGATTAAATTAGTAAATGCACAATTTAATAAACACATAAAATAGGGCAGATAGATCTCACCAATATAAGCTTTAAACTATGAACATACTTAACATTAACTTGACTAAATAAGAAGAAACATTCACTCACAAAATGTCCGATAGAGGTTTCTTTTGCTTGCGAATTGTATTCCAAAACTTTCTAATTTACAAAAGGGTCTGAACAGGGTATTTATAACAAAACATGGTGGACCGAAGTCCATGAAGTCTCAATTTGAGATTTCAACAACTATTTTTTTTAATATTTGTGACCATCGTTTCTCATCAGTGAAAGCCATGCTATCCTCAAATACTGATTTCTGGAATCACTGCATTGAGCCAATGCACCATGCTTTTAAAATTCAAATATGGCCACCATCACTTCCAACTGGTAAATCAGGCGGCTTGATGTTCACCTGTTTGCCACTTGTGAAAAAGGTTGACTGTGCCATTTAATATTTGGCTGTTGTGATTTGGATGATGAATGGCGATCACTGTGGACCGGGTTTGAAATTGGCCATTACGAATTTAAATGGTCTCGGGACTATGTCACTGAGGCCCCTTTATCTATGTGTTTGCAGCCTTTGCTATTGTGTGAGTTTCTGTTGGTCTCAACTTGACGCCCCAACTCCTCAACCACTCACCCCATATATAGATTTAGATTTGAATTCCTTGGGATATTTCCTTCGCGGTTGTGACATTTTTTAGTTTCCCCTTTGATTTATAGTGACCAATCTCCGTGAGACACATGGCCTTCTCCCATTGGTCATGGATCATAGAGTGCACGGGATTGCCTTTTGCTTGAGCAAGGTCTGTGGGTATACGAATTCTTTTGATTTCAATTTAATATCCCCACAGGTCCACCTTTGGCTTTAGACGCTGATTGGGTCCCCCAAGTGACACGTGACAGCTTCCCCTTGAGACAATGACATCATCTGCTCGTGACACGTGACCACTTCCTATTTGTTTAGTCTCATGGGATTGCTCTTCACGCCTTTACTTTTGATTGTGACCTTTGGGTGACATGATGACAGGGATCAAATTAAGCCTAGTGTCAACAGAGTATCCCATTGCAAACATGGCGACATCTCAGGGTGGCTCCTCCATGGTGTTCCCTTTGGTTGTAGCTGCATCTTACGTAGAACACGTGGCCTCTTCCTATTGGTTCGTAGTCACCATATTCACAGACTCACAAGATCACCTTTAAAATCCACAGACTCATTGAATTATGAAATCCAACTTAAATTGTTCCAAGGGTCCACCCTTTTTGTACTTGCAAAACAAAAATGTGGCCATCATTAAAACATATAAACATACCAAAACCTGCAACCAACTCACTTTAATATAAAATTGTGACCCAAATCATTACACGTGGCTTGTTTCGAAAAAAATGTGTGCACATTTGAAAAATAAAGCTGCTAATTCCTTATGAAAACATGACCACCCAAAATGGGACACTTGGCGACTGTTAATTTGCTCGGGGTCCCAGGGTCAACCATTTCAAATCCCATGATCGAGATGAGGACACATGGCACCATCACGGGGCCAGGGGTCACGAGATCGCATTGGGTAGGGGCAAAGTCCATGGGGCTTTGTGGAATGACAAGTGGTCATCCCCTATTGGATCGCAGTCATGGAGTGGTAGGGTGGTTGTAGAGATGTCATGGAACAGCCACAAAGTGGTCATGGAGTGGTGTTCTAAACTTGGCAAAGTTTGTGGGACTGCGCGGACCTGTTGGATTATAAAAGCCAACATAGAGACAATTGGGTCCACCCTTTCTTTTAAAAAGGCCCAAGTTATAATATAGGCCGCAGGGGGGGCAGTTGGGGAAAGGGGGAAAGGGCAGGGGGACTTAGACTTAGGATTATAGCAAAGGGGGCCGCAAAGACTTAGAAATATAAAGGGGGCTGCAGCTATATAAAATGTGAACCTTCTGAAATCTATAAAAATTGACGACAGAGAATTTGAAATATAAATAAATGATGTGGCCAATCAAATTAAAACTAAACTTGGTCACAGAGAAAGTATCATGACAATAAAATTGAACTAGTTCACACTTAAAATCAGAGGGTCCCCATTTTTGAAGGGATGAGACTTGTTGGCCACAACAATGATGAGCCCAAAAATTTCTCTTTATTCGAGTTTCAAATTTTGTTTGACATATTTGTTCAATAAAACAATCCACTTGGACTTTTTAATATATAATTGTCATTGCTTCAAAATGTTGAGAAATTCTTTATGCCGGACATGGGTTCCCTTTTTCATTTTTGTTCATTACCCAATCTGTGTTTGTATTTCCAGCTTCTACTTACATGGGGCCCTGAGTTGAACTAGTCACATGCTTATTGAAAGAGAAACAACCAAGACCTGCCCCTAAAATGAAAACCTGTCTAACTGGCAGGCCTTGGAGAAATTCTATGTGATATGAATAAGCCTCACTATATCTTGCATTGTATTCTTGCTTGACATTGAATTTTTCTCTGTGGACACGAGCTTATTTTTCTCTGCATATTTGATTAATAGTAGTTTCCAAATGGTGATTGTTTTTGTATCTTTTGGACTCAAGTTTGGGCATTTGGATTTTATTTTTCCAGGGAATCCTAGAATGTCGGTATAGGGAATACTGGTTGATTCGAAACAAGAGTATAATTGATATGTTGCTCAAGAAAAGATTCTCCATCATATGTTTGCAGGTATGCCTCTGAAAAGCTGGATCATAATTTTGATTGTAAACATTAACCATGTTATGAAGTTTCTAGGAATACTGTTATGATGTTTATCATAACTCTGAAAAAAGGGAAATATTTTCGTAAAACATTTATAGATCATAGGTTAAGAGGAATTAGTTAGCAGTTATCAGTTTCTAAAAAAACTTCCGTTTATATTTTTTGTTTGGTTTTCATCTTAAATCTCAAGAGTCAACCTTCTGTTTTCATGATGTAGCCTGTGGGCCATTTCCTATGTGCTGTTAAGATCAAAGTTATGCCTTTTGACCTTGACAAAGTTCATATGGATTTTCCACATCCAGGTAATATAATACTAATTGAGGGCCAGCACAACTAGTATGCCTTGCATGTTATTTCGTTTTGAAACCAGTTCATAAAGAATGGATACAAATCAATAAAACGGAGTCAATCTAGAGTGGATGCATAACCATTCCTTCTTTGGCATAATTCATGTCTTCTGTCTTGTTGTGATGATTTCTTGCCAGTTATTTTTTTTCCCACACAGTTATGAGTCTCAAAGTGTATGAAGTTTGCAAAGAAAGGAAGAAACATGTTGGCTGATACTTGCTCCTTTGAGAGTGTAGTATGAATGTATTGAGAAGCAGTCATATATTACTGGTTATTGGTTTGATCGCAATTGTTTGTGCTCTATCCCATTAACCTTGTAAAGTCAAGGGAAATTAATGTATAAAGTGGTGGTGTACATCTTAACGACATTGATGTTACCATCTCATCACCCATAGCCCATCTCAAAGCCACATTTGGTATCCTTTGTGGCACACAATGGAGATTTTTGAGATCCTCTGGGTTTTGTCCTACATGAGTTGTCCATTATTAATTTATTTTCTTCTGTGGTGTAATCTCCTCTAAAACTAATATTAGGATTTGTAAAAGCATATATTCCATTGTTTCATCTAATTCTTGTTTGTATGTAAGTATTCACATTCTTCTTCAACAGTGTTTCCCAAATGATCAAGGGAACATTCTTTGACTTGTTAGTTCTCATTGGTTTCAGGCCATCTAACTGCTTTAATTTTATTTGGAGAAATCACGAAAGTTATATAAAGAGGTCAGAGCTTTAATAGTTTGTTTATGCTAATTTCTGAACCTTTTTTTCAGATTCTACATGATAGGAACCTGCGTGCACACAGATTTATATAGCAATAGAAATACAGAAAATATGCACTACAACTTAAAAAAGATAGAAATATTGTACTGAAATAACAGAATCACACTACAAAGTATCGCGGGCCTCTTCGAGGTGGCAATCTCCTTTGAACATGACTCAATACAAAATATTCAATGGATGCCATTTCCTCTTGCATATGCTCTCTATTTCAACTAATCTACTAAAAAAACTACTACTTCTACTTCCCATACATGCAGGATAATTACAATTAGCTAAAGGGACGACTTACAAAACATATGCATCCAAGCTTTTATTTATAACACCTAATACAAAAGAAAAGAGTTAGGACAAAGGGGTCCTAACATGCCCTTACCCTTAAAAAAAGCTTTGCCCTCAAAGCTTGAGATGAGGAAACAACTGCTGTAATTGGAGTAAGGGTTCTCATGTTGCATATTGCTGTTGCATGCTGCGCCATTGTACCAGAATTTGTGGCAATGTGAGTGTGAAGCATGTGTGATTTCCAGTCTAGGATGGACTCAGGCTCGAGGATGATAGATCCTTGAATATCTAGCTCAGGAAGTGTAGTCTAGGCCCAAACATGTTGACCAATGACCTTCTTCAAATAAGATATATGAAAAACATGATGGACCTTGGAAGAAGATGGAAGCTCCAACTTGTATGCCATTAAGACCAGTCTTCTAGAGGACTTTGTAAGATCCATAAAACTTGGGTCCGAGTTTTTGACGACCCTTCATCTTCGAGGACGACTAATTATAAGGTTGTAGTTGAAGAAAGACCGTGCCCCCTACGTTGAAAGCACGTTCGGAACGGTGTTGATGGCCATGTTGCTTCATGCAGTTTTGTGTTATATGGAGGCTATCCTTGAGAGTTTGAAGGACATGTTCACGCTTGCTGCATGTGGAATCTACTACTTGTACCTTGGATCTTCCTGGAAGGTATGTCTGAAGAGATGACTATGGTAGACCATAAATGGCTTCATATGGTGTCGACTTGGTTGTAGTGTGGTATGCCAAGTTGTACCACCATTCCATGAATGGTAACCATTTGACCTAGTGATGTTGTAGATTTGAGGTGAACAACATAAATAGGTCTCCAAGCATTTGTTGAAAATTTCCGTTTGATCATCTGTTTGTGGATGGTAGGCGAAGCTCATTTTAAGTTGGGTGTCGAAGTAGGGGAAAAACTCTTGCCAAAAGTTACTAGTAAAAATGGAATCACAGTCGCAAACAATGGAAGCAGTTATCCCATGGAGGCAAAAGATCTGATCAATAAAGGTTTGGGTGATGGTGGAGGATGTAAAAGGATGGGCGATGGCACAAAAGTGGGCATGCTTTGATAATTGATCCACCACCACAAGAATAACTAATTTCCCTCTTGACTTGGGTAGCCCTTCAATGAAGTCCATGGAAATGTCGGTCCATAACCTGATGGGAATATGTAACAACCACCTAAAAGTCACCTCAATATTTTTTTCTTTTTGGGTCTACATAATATGTTTGGTTAACATTACTGAATACACTATTCATAAAACACCCTAAATTTGTTAATCAGACCTGTTATTTTGTTCCACAACATTAATGCTTTCCATTAATTGTATTAGTCATTTAGTCATTAGTATTTAATGACAATCACTCAATGTTCTCAAAAGAGAATTACCCTAATTGTCATTTTCAAGGACAAAACCCAATAATCATTCCAAAAGCACTTCATATCAATGAAGTCCAAATTCACAAAGTTTTGTTTTGTTTAGTGCAGAGCAGTACAAATGGAGTAGACGATTTTATACTAACAAGGTACAACATATGTAACAGTACCACAGGAGGTGTAAGTCTATATTTAATACTCAGTGCAAGACAAAGTCCATTCGCCAGAACCATGAACTTCTAACAGGTTATAGAATAAGAACAGAAAGCATCATAGTGCAATTGAACATGATCAACAAGACATCATTAATGACCTGTTCATTATAGGGTAGCACCAACACAATACACTTAGTCTTTATTGCCCAAGAACCTTTTGTGCTAGTACAGAGTTTAGTACAATATGCCAATTAGTCAAAGTTTGAACAAGCTATAATGTAAGACCATTCCTCATGTATATCACTAATACAGACCATACGACAATGGTAACAGGGCTCCCAGCCCAAAGCTTGATCTCAAATATTTTGAGTTTTTTTTTTAACCAGTAGACATATAAATGATCATACTACTAGTAACATAACATATCCTAGATCTTTAGTAAATTCTTCATATAGAACAATCAGAGAAAAAATGACCCAATCATATTTTCCTAATACTCATTTAATGTAATCAACGTAAATAGAGATTTGCATAGCTTGCATACTATATATCCTTTGTTTAGACAAGGCTCAAACACAGTGACTGGGTATGATAATGACACGATGCCTTGCTTATCAGCTGTAATAATCCAACTAAGAGACAAACCAAGCCTGTAAAGTAGAAACAATGGCATCCAACATAACACGGTACCTTAATTGTTATAGCTATTAAATACAAGCTAAGACTTAGCAAACATCATTAGTTACTGGCCAAACACAACTAACATGATTGTCTTTACATCATTTGCATGCTAATTACTATAGAAGTATGGACAAAGAACAGAGGTTGTTCCCAGTTATTGCTGAGTATGCAAATAAACACACAATGAATTATATTCCAACAGTAAAACAAAAGTGTCTTAATATCTCAGTCATGCCACTAAAATATTTGTTATGACAACAAAGATCTTGTTCATAAAACAGTTTACCCTTAGCATCCGAATGGAATACCACACCAAATACCATTGATGCATTAAAGACATTCTTGTACACGACTGTCAAACATAACTTTCAACTTTCCATGATGTCATCATAGGCTACAGGCATAACTAGCCAGCTGGATATAATAAAACCCCACAACTCGTATACACCAATAGTTATCACAATAAGAAACAAAATTATAAAAATGAATTGAACAATGTTAAACAACACAATATATTCCCCGGTGTTTGGATAGAATTTTGTTCTGAGGTGAGCATGACATCAATACCAATCAATAAGAATGCTAACTCAGTCAATAGAATCCTATAAATAATAAAAGCATATCCTTGATAACTTAACATACTTTTCAAGAGATAAACAAGGCCTGCACTTTAAACTGTACTGCATATATATGTTAACATACAACCTCCTCGAGGTCTGCTACAATGTTCAATTGTACATTCATGCATACACCTCAAGTATAACCCCATTGACTGATGTGAAACACAGATCAGAGAAACCAATCCTTTCAAGGACTGCTGTAAGAGTTTCCATATTTATATACAATTGAATACACAAGTACAAGCATATACATCTAGTAACTGATATGCAACTTTGTCCAAAGAATATGAACTCCTTGAAGATTATTATAAAAATCCAGATTGGTCCGGATAAGCCCATCCATTAGTGGATAAGCTTTTGGCCCTATCCACCCCAATCATTAACCTGGGTGTGGGAAAACACTTCCAACAGGAACATAAACAATGATGAGAGAGAGAGAGAGAGAGAATCTTAGGCATCCAGGCTTATACTAGAGCTTTTAAAGTACCAGCAAGAGTTATTAATTGCTTACAACCACTTAAGTTCACTTTATTAACTCATAAACCAAGGTTTGTTAAAAACAACAACATATTATGGTTGTATGCTGTTCTTTGCCATGAAGATCTTATGCATTTAGACATATTATAGGTTGTATGCAACCTAGTCTTTCTTTCAACAAAAATGCTTTATCTTCGAGAGTCCATGTCTTCGCCTAGTGGGCTTACAATCTATGCCAAGTAATGTCTTAGATTTTTACAATAGGTTTTTTGCAACCCATGTTTCTTTTTGTCTTTGTTCATTCCCGAACCAAATATTTAATTGACCTTCAACCTGGACTTGTTTTCTCTATCACTATAGGTCTTATGGTGAAATTGAAGATTTAGAGAATAGGTTTTATACAACCTTTAATACCCCTTAACTTCCTTATGGCTATAACATTTTACTTTATTCCAAGATTTTTTTCCAATCTTACCAAGGAAAGAGTCATGTTTACCACCTGGGGTTAAATAGTGAACCTACAACAGGCCTGCAGGTTTATCTACTAACCTTAAGTAAGCATTATGTTTTCTCAAGGTGCAATCACCTTGTAATATCTTTTCCGTTACTGTCCAATTCCCATTAATGTTATAACCTTATTAAGTTAAATGGTTAGGGTTTATAAACTGTTCACAGGAAGTTCACTGCCCCTGTTAAGAGTATTAATACTATTTGATGATTAACTGTCTGATATTCATTAGACTTGTGATTCTTGATTGCTCAACATGTGAGTTAATGGTAAGGGTTTGCCCTAATAATTTATTACATTCATTCAAGACCAACAGCTCAACCTGACAATTCTTTTCTTTACCTTCATGACATTTTATTGTCTATAGATAGGTTATTGACTAGTATGTATGCTTATTTAACGACATGCCAATGCAAAATTCATACACACACTATGCAATGCATTTTCACAAAAGAAAAACCTAGGCAAACCTTATAAATGAAATCGCTGTTGGGGTTTTAAGGAGAATGACACCATTATTCATAGTGATTGAATAAGCAAAAACCCTGGTTTCCTCATGGGGTTTTTATTACTTGTCAAATACTCCTGGTTTTAAATGCTGGCTTGACTCATATCCATACCTTAATCCCTTACAACTCTTCTTTATTCTTCCATCAATCTCCCATTGTGTGTGCCTCCTATGTGTGTCTTCTATTCCCCTTAGCATCTTTTTATTCTTTATCCCAATGCTAGAGTGCCACAAACATTGGAGCTCATATAAATGCATGTCCGCCATTATCAATTGAAAATGACAATCTTCTATAGTTTTGCATGGGCTCCTAACTGTGCTTTAACTTCCCTTTGCATGGCTTAATCCATGGCCACAATATAATAATAAAGTTTTACATGGTTAAGTGAGAGAAATCAACAGTCCAACAAGAAACTTACTCATTTCCCTATCTCCATGCTGGCTAAGCCAAGCTATGTCTGCCACTTCCTACAATAATGGCTTATCCATGACAAGACCTAACTCTTTGTTGATCTTCTTAACTCCCATGGGTTTGATAACTCGAGTGGAGTTATAGTTAGGGTTTGGGGTGAGGGTATTTTCCACCCATCCCTCTTAACAATTTATTTACTATTGAATTGGTGTCAAGACTTTGGGGTATGCCTTTTTATGCCTCCCTTCCCTTTTCTTATGTTTTTACTACCTTGGGTGGTCTTAATATTGTTCCTTTTTGCTTAGTATGTGATCCCCAAGTCCCCTTTTTGGTATTGATCTCATGATATATCTACAATATGATCTTGTAAGGGGTTTACCGCTTTTTCTTACGACGACATTACTTCACGACCTTTGTCACGGGATGGATTACTTAGACAAGTTCCAGCCTCAAGTGGCATAAGGTGGTGCCAAGCCCTTTACTTGGGTTTAATTACAACAACCTTTCTCTATGTTGTTACTACAACACAAAACTCAAACTTCAAATAATATAACACAGGGTTTACCCTAGCTAGGTTTTTCCGCATATTGACACTGTTGCAATAACAATATTACTATAATGCAGTCTCTTGATCTTGGTACAGCAATGATGTCAATTTGCGATCAATCGTTCAAGTGTAAATTATTATGCAGGGTAAGAATAACTAAGGGACTCGAACATGTATATGCAATTAAGGAAATCAATGGTCAATTGGGTTGTTTAATTTTTTCTATTGTCTTGTTTACCTTGCCTTTTCCACTGTGTTTTCCCGCACCCAAGCCTAGCTTTAGTGGCCAATCTAGACACCTACAAAACAATGTTAGAATGTCAGTAGTACCTCGTCGACTAATAATAATGTAAAACCAATTGCATAATGAGAATTGTTGAAGCAATAATAGCTAATAAACATTCCTTAATACATGAGAATAGTAATAATAATAACAATGCGTCTTAGTAAATTACTGAACTAAATGCAAAATAATATCTCAACAACAATCACAGCTGAATGTAGTAATTGATCAAACACATAACAGTCATCAATCAATGTTTTTAATACTATCTTTGTGCCTCTTGACACTTATTAGGATGTAAAATAAAATCTTATTGATGGGGATATGACAAAATAGGTAATGGTTGGAGCGTGGCTGGTGTCGAGACCATTCCCCCTTTGTTGTGTTGACAAATCTCACATTCTGCGACAAATTGTTTGATGTCATGTTTAATGCCCTCTAAAAAAAAAATCTGGTGGACACTTTCATATATTTTTAAAAATCCTTAGTGGTCCGCTGATGATCATGCATGCAGTTCCAGCGTAATTTTCTCTTGTAGGGGCGATTTGGGCACCAGTACAAGATGACCTTTGTGTCACAAATATTGACCATCCCAAGAGTAATTTGGCGTAGATAAAGTATTACTAGATACTTATAGGACGAGCCGCTGAATTTGGACATTCTAGTGCCATTCTTGTTGGACCTTGTGTACCCATTTTGGAATGGGAAATGATAGTGCACACAGAGTTGTCTGTTCTTCATACTTTGCAAATAACGCATTTGTGACAACATTTCCGTTACCTTCCTTGTAGGTAAACTCATAGTCATAGCCTATCAGCTTGGTCACCCATTTTTTGTTGCTTGGGAGAAGAGATTCTTTGCCTCAAGAAGTACGTGAGACTGATGATCTGTTTTGACATAGAAATGTCTGCCTACAAGGTATGGGCGCCACTTGTTTACTACATGAAGGATGGTTGGCATTCCCTTTGCATATGTTGAGTGGGAGAAATTTTTCCTTGTAAGTGCCTTGCTAGTGAATGCGAGGGGTATACCTTCTTGCATTAGGGCAAATCCATATCCTTTTCCTAAGGCATCACTTTCACTGACAAAGGGTTTGGAGAAATCAGGGATAACAAGAACTAGCATAGTGCACATGGCCTGCACGAGAAATTCAAATCCGTTTCTGCTACCTCTGACCAATGAAATGCATCCTTTTTCAACATGGCTGTCAGTGGAGCTGCAATTTTCCCATAGTCCTTAACGAACTTTCGATAATATCTTGTGAAGCCTGAAAATCTGTGAAGGCTCTTGAGTGTTTTGGGTTTATGTCAATTTTTCATAGCTTCATTTTTTTCCTGGATCCACTTTGACGCCTCCCTCATAGATGATGTGCCCTGCATACTCAATTTATTTTTGGACGAAAGAGCACTTTGACCATTTGGCACATAATTGGTTCTCATAAAGGATTTGGAAGGTTTGTTCTAGATGCATCAAATGCTCCTTGCATGTTTAGAAATAAATAAGGATGTCATCAAAGAAGACTAGGATGAACCTTTTTAGAAATGGCTGAAATATCTTTTTTCATTAAGCCCTAGAATGTCAATGGAGCATTGGTGAGGCTAAATGGCATGAATAGAAATTCATAATGACCTTCATGAGTTCCGAAGGCAATCTTAGGAATATCTTCTTTTATGTGGATTTGATGATAGATGGACTGCAAGTCAAACTTCAAGAAGTGGGCTCCATGCAGGTCGTCCAAGCGCTCAGGAATGGGGAAGTTGTCTTTGATGGTTGGTTTATTTAGTGATCTAAAGTCAATACAAAATTGCCAAGACCCATCTTTTTTCCTTTCTAGTAGAAGAGTAAGGACTTATGTTTGGTCTAATGACTCTTGCCTTCAACAATTCCTTCACCAATTTTTTACTTCATTCTTTTGTAGAAATGAGTATCAGTAAGAATGAATGTTGGGAGGTAACAAGTTGAATCGCATGATCCTCTAGGTGTTGTGGAGGTAACTCTTTAGGCTCCTCAAAGATAGTTGTATACTTAGACAACAATACCTGTAAGTCTAACGAGCGGTTTGAATTAGATGATTCATTGAGTTGGATGGTGCAAAGTTGGGTGACAATCCTATGAGATCCTGTTTTAAGAAACTTCTCCATGTAATGAGAGATAATGACACTTGTATATCATGGAGAGTCTTTTTAAGGTGTTGTTGGTCCTTATTGATGAATTGCATCCACAGCTCGGAAAAGTCCATAGTATAGATCTCAATGTCTGTAGCCATTGTGCTCTCAAAATGACATCACAACCATCGAGAGGTAGAACATACATGTCTGATTTCAAATTATAATATTCCACTGCATTCAGACATTACAACATTTGCTCTTACAAAGTAAGGTTCCTCCATTTGCTAACATGACTTCAGAACTTGAACATGGATACACATAAAAGTCGACTTATTTGACAAGCCGAGGGTCGATGAAGTTATGCGATGCCAGAATCAATGAGTATGGTGAGGGGATGTTTTTTAAAGTACCGCTTGACCTTCATTGTTTGAGGAGTAGTGACACCAACCAATGCGTGCACCAAAATTTTTGGCATTGGGTCCTTGCTAATGTCTTATTCCTCTTTTTGTTTTGCTTCTTGGGCTTTTGGTGCATCTTCCCATTCTGCGGACTTTGGAGGTGACTTCGCATCTAGCATGTACAGTTTTTGATCCACACATTGGTGGCTCGATGTGAATTTATCATTGTAGTTGTGACATAAACCTTTTTTCTGACAGGCTCGTATCTTAACGTTTGTTAGGCATTTGATTGGTGTAGTTCTATAGTTTGGGAATGTTATTGTTCGTGTGGGTATGAATTTATTGAATGCGTGTGATTTGGGAGACCTGTGCTAAGTTGTGGACTTGTTTTCAGCCAATTTAGCCAACCCAATGGTTGCGATCATATCCTGTAGTTTGAACATTCTGGCCATGGCTCTAATATTTTATTTTAAGTTGCTTACGAAATGTCCTTTGAAGAAATCATTAGTCAACTCCTCCATTCTATTGGCTAGTTTTCCAAATTTCATTTGATATTCCCGAACATAACCAATCTGCCACAACTTGGTTAATGCTCCTATGAAATCCTCATTTGCACTTTGGGCGAAATCGAACTAATAGGATTTTGCATTTTTTTTTTCCAAGATGTCATACCATTAGATTTTTTATGCCAATTGAACCACTAGACATCTTTCTCCAGGTTGAAAGAGGCTATAAGTACCATGTCTCAAAATAGGTTGTTGTGTATATGGAAATACTGCAATGCTTTGTATATCCAACTAGAGGATCTTTACCATTTGTCATGCCCCTTATTTTGAAATAATTAATCGGGAGTGGTTCCGAAGTCTATTTTTATTACCTATAGGCTAAGGGATAGAGTTAGGGAAATAAATTAATAATAATATGTTTAATTTGTCTTAAGTCACTTTATTTCATAACATGGAAAAATGACACTTATGTATTAATATTATGAAAGGGGTCAAATAGTAACATTCACTAAGGAGGGGCCAAAAAACAATTTCTATTAAGTTGGCCTAAAAGTAACTCTATGTTATATTTTTTAAAAGGCAACTTATATTTCATTATTAAAAAGTTTTTTCTCATAAAGCAACTCAAAAATAGAATTAAAGGAGGGAAAGTTGTTTTTGGGAGTTTTTGGAGGAAAAGTTGATTTTAGTGGTTTTGGAGGGAAAAGATGAAAGAGAAATTATAAAAACGGTGTTGAACTTATTTGGAAAACATTCTATTTTGGCATTCATCTTTCAACTTGTGAAGTTTGAGCTTTGTGTTCAATCTTTCCCATCCAAGAACAAAAACCCTTGGCTGTTCGGAGATCTTGAAGGACAAAAACCCTCTTGGTTTTCAAGGTTGGATTTTAGGACGAAAACCCTCTTATCCATGTGGAGTGATTCCATGCAGGAATCATTATTGTATTTCAAATCAGGACTAGAGTTTTAGTTTTAGTGTGTGTGACCTTGCTGAGGGTTTGAAATAATTTTCAAACTGCTGGGTTGGGGTTTGAGGAAGGATTGTTGTTGTTTTGGAGGCTTTGTTGTTGTACCTGGTCATACAGCCTGCCGTACACCCGTTGTATCTAATCACAAGCTACTGGCATCTTCCATATATCATTTGTTGTACCTAACGGGGTTGTTGGGACAATACTGCTGCTGCTGTACAACAAAAACAGAGTTTGCTGTACCTTGGTATTTATTGTTAAATTCATTAAAGGTTTCCTGCAGCTAGGGTTTGTTGTTATAACTTGTTGTACCTTTATTTGTTGCTGTTGTAACTTTGTATTCAGTTTGATTTCATGTGTGTGTTGACTGAAATAAAGACTAGTATTTAAGTTTTCAGTGTTATGGTTGCATATGTGTTAGACTAGCATTGGATATGAATTTCCAAAATTAAATATAGAAAATCAGAATTCATAATTTTCTAGAAAAGTGTCATTACACCATCGAATTTAGAAAAATCCAATTTGGGCCCACATGGCATTCTCCCATAATTGGAGTTGTGTTCAAAGTTGTTGTTCAGACTAGTTTGCGATTTACAACCACTTAGTTCGTTGAGTGTTCATCATGAGTGTCTATTGGATGTTGATGCTGGTGAGTTGGGATTAGAGGTCAACCTTATGGCATGTATTTTTGCTAGAAGTTGCTCCATTTCCCTTGATTGGGTTAGTACCACCATTTGGAGAGGGTTCGGGGTTTACTGGAGTTATATACCAAAACGATCAATTCAATGAGATGATCGAAGGTGCCCCAACTTTGAAAAAAAAATTCTAGACATTTTTCTATTCTTCTATTGATTGGGTACTGCATTTTCTAGA
Organism: Torreya grandis; assembly: GCA_037957365.1. Lineage (NCBI taxonomy): Eukaryota > Viridiplantae > Streptophyta > Pinopsida > Cupressales > Taxaceae > Torreya > Torreya grandis. Next base: position 862,171 of record JARHVA010002341.1, read on the forward strand.
ATATTTTGACCCTTTTAGCTTCTCTAGTTACAATGTTTCTATAGGGTGATGTTAGTCGACTCGGCCGGTAGTCTGCGATTGGCATTTTCAAAAAATCAGTTGGTGGTATTCTCCAATTCCAAGAATGTCAGGGTTATCATAGTGAAGGTTACCATAGGGTGTCTCTAGTTTGTGAGTTTGCAATTATACTTATTTCGTTCATAAATAGTATTGGCCCAATTTTTCAGAGCTTTAATTAGGAGGATCAAACTGTCCTATAGCCCACTATCTTGTCTTTGAGGTATGGCATGACTAACTTTTCGGGGCTACCTACTTATTGGTGCATCACATAATATAAACAATTAAAAGCTGCTTGGGGCTATGTTTCAAAAAAAACTACGGGGTCTTTCCATAGACTCAAGGGTACGTAGAATCTCAAGGCTGTATACAGATGTTGTCTAGGAGCTTGTGATGATGGGTCAAATACCACCTCACTTCCCACACGGGCCTCGCATGCTTTAGTCAAAAACGACAGCTCTTATGTGAATATTTTAAAACACTCGGCACAAGGTTTCTGGTATATGAAATTAAAAAGAACTACTTACAAGAAAAAAAGTGACAGATTTGGGGCAAAAAACTTAGTGCCTCCACTTGTTATCACTTTCTGATCGCCAAGATCTCGATTGGGTGAGGTGAGAACATATAGTGGACAGTTGTAGAAAGCCTTAATCTATTGAAGCCACTGTGGAACAAAGCTCTATAAAGGGCTTTGATACCAAATATTAGGAACTTGCTTGCACAAATTAATCTAGCAAGAAAAATATGGAAATTATGCACTGCAATTGAAAGAAGATAGAAATATTGTATTGAAAGAACAAATCACATTACAAAGTACGTGGGCTTCTTTGAGGCGAAAACCTCCTTTGAGCATAACTCAATACAAAATAATATTCAATGGATACCTTATCCTCTTGCACATGCTCTCTCTATATAAACTAATCTATCAAGAAAACTACTAGTTCCCATACATGTAGTTTGTTGCTTGTTGGAATTCTCTTCTATGAAATTTTTAGAAATTGAAGAAGCACCATCTGAATGAAATTTTATTTAGCTCTTCATCCATAGATCGATTGCTTTTAAAGAACCCTAGCAAGCACACAATCATTACTTCAATTGAAGGAATGTTTCCAAGACAACTTTTTCATTTTTCTCTCTCGGTCTGATCTTAGTTCATTTCTCTTCTTACTTAGGAGTTCTGGATTCAAAATGAGGAGCTTGTGGAGATGTATGAACAACGATTCCAAGATGCTGGGTATGAGACCTACAAACTTGGACGCACTAATGACCGTGGTGATGGTAGCTTAAATTTTCTTCCTGGTCCATTTTATTGTTGTATTCTTCCATATCATGTTAGGAGAATTTCTGTATCTTTTCATATAATACCTTTACTGAAATAGTGAAAGGAAAGAAAGAAAACATTTTATCAATGTTCACTAGTTGGGATGCTTCTTTCTGAATAGAATCAAATAATATTCTTTGCAAGATTAGTAGAATTGGTGTTTGGGAATACTTGCATACAGGAGTTTTGAGAGCAGTAAAGGTTGACTCATGATATTTCACATCCATTGTTGTTATAATTTATTTACTAAACCCATCTCACAAAATGAGATTTTAAGGCCTATAATGGCCATGTTTTCTTGATGAGCTTACCTTTTGGGATTTTACAGGTCTTTTCACTGCAGTGAGAAGGGACCATTTCAAGGTAGTCAATAATCGCAAACTTCTCTTCAATGACTTTGGCGACCGTGTAGCTCAGTTATTGCATCTCCGTTCTGCAATCCCACATACACAATGTGAAACAGATGGCATTCAGCTAGAAGTTATAGTTGTTAACACCCATTTGTTGTTCCCCCACAATTCTAATTTTTGTCTGGTTCGCCTTCGCCAGGTAATTTTTCTCTCTCTGCATAAGTTTCTGTATGTATATGCTGTTTTAGTTATCACTAGTTGGGGTGCACAGTTTGTTCTAATGATGTGATTAGTTGTTTCCTCTTATTTTTCTAAGATACAGATATATTTTATAGCTCCTTTTCCATGCTTCCAATTTTAATAACGGAGATTCTAGATGTTGGTTACAAGTCTTATGATTGAAACAGGTATACAAGATCTTAGAGTATTTGGAGACATTTAAGGCAGAGCATAAGCTGTCGTCCATCCCTGTTATTCTCTGTGGGTGAGCATCAGTTCTATTTCACATATTACTATCCGTTATGACTTCTGGAAGAGCTACTGTTGAAACCAATAAACAAGAAATTGCATGTGATTTTGCAATAGAACTTGCACGGACATTTTCATTACTTCCTATTAACAAATATACCTGCCATACTTTGTACTCTACAGGGACTGGAATGGGAGCAAACGTGGGCATGTTTACAAATTTCTACGTTCTCAAGGCTTTGTTTCATCCTATGACACTGCCCATAATTACAGTGATGGTGAAGCAAATGCTCATAGGGTTAGCTCTTAAGCCTGACATATTCAAGTCATGTTGGTAAACTTTAGCAGTGGTCTTATAGTCTGGCATATTTATATGGTCTCATTTCAAGTTTTCTTCAATGGAAAAAAGAATTGCGTTTGTGCTTTTTGACATTAATGCACTTTCTGCCTATCTGTTATTGTTTGCTAGTGGGTTAGCCATCTCAATCACCGTGGAAATAAATGTGGAGTGGACTTCATATGGCTTCTTAATCCCAAAAAAGATCACAAGCCTTTAAACATTAGTTGGATGGAAGCTGTTTTTAGCATTATTAAGGTAATGAAAACTTTTCTTGTAGGCTTCATAGCGCTTAAGTGGATGCTATGGAAGTGATTGTTTTTAAGTATGATATTTCATATCCAAAGAGGGGCATTGTATTTTTGGATCGACCTTTCTCTGCAAGATGCCGCTTTGTTGAGAAGCTGAAATTCCACGTTTGGTTTCAAAAGTTATAAAAGTTTAACACGTAGCTGGCATCTCTTTTGCAGTCTAAATTGCGTGAGGCTGGTTTGAACAATTTAGATGCCTTTTGCTTCTTTAACTCAGAGTGTGGATTTAAGAATCATTTTACACTACAAGAATTCCGTCAGGCTCTTCAACAAGTAGGTTTATGCAATTCTTTGTTTCTGTATTTCCCATATTTCCATCTTCATTTTTTCAAATTAGATGTACTATTTTTTTGTTTATATTCATTCTAACTTCTACGGTAAAGGGTTTACCCTTAAATACTAAAGGAATTGGAAATGTTGTAGTTAGGGCTCACAGAACAGCTTGCAGAGGGACTTACAAGCGAAGAGATTAAAGACCTGATGATGGCCGCTGACCTTGATGGAAATGGTATGATTGACAATGAGGAATTTCAGGTATGAAAATACATTTCTTCAGTTTACAGAGTTTTCATAATTTGTAGTGGGTATTGAGATCAATCTGAGGCATCTTTGTATACTGATTCCTTTCAGAAAATGATGGTAACACAATCAATTGAGCTGAGTCCCATCACTGTATTGGAGGGAAGAATTGCTGAATCAGAAAAATGCTCAGCACCATATGCTAATGGGAAAAGTGAAAGGCCACTTGCACAACATCGTTATGATTCAAGAACTGTGGAGCATAATAAAAACTTACTTCTAAGGCAAATGATAGGGTCAAAATCTGGTTCTCCATTAATGAAGTTCAGTGCAGATCCAAACATTCAGGACCCAGAGAATGTGCAAAAATCTGAAATTGTTCTGGATGTGAAGGGTGCATCTTTGTTTCCTTCCGAGGTGGAACAGGGCATCTGGCCTGAAAACTACCTCATGTCTGACCATGCTCTGCTAAGTGCAGTGTTTGAACCCGTAAGAATACCCAAGAGGCAGGAGGCTACTGGTTGATCTTATCACCGCTGTCTCCAAATTATTTCTGTAAACAAAGAATATCAAAAATCTCATTATTGCATGATTCAGAGCCATCTCGATTGATTTTATAATTACAAATCAGAGCCGTGATATCTAATTTGCACCGAACCCCTTACCTTATGAAGGTTTTGTATCAATTTTATTCTCTTGAAATTAAAAGAGTGTATAGTCAAATTCATTTCCCTTGAAAGTTTGCCATCATGTAATGCATATATAATTACCAACTTTCTTGTCAAAATCAGCATACTTTTGACCTCAAAGCTCATTGAATGTTGGAACTTTAGCCTTGGTCTCCTGACTGCATTGACACGGTGTCAATCTTCCATGTGAAATTGCTCATAAGAAAATTGCACGATGACTTGGCAAAAGGAGGTTTAAGACTAGCAACATGTACTTCTCGGCTGGCACTATGATTCTTCCATAAGTTCAATAATCAATTAATCAACAAGAAGGCCAACTAGTAAATGCCACACTAGCACCATTATGCCTTGTGCATACGTTAAAACATGCTAATGCTGAGGAACAAAGTCCATTAATAAATTTTATAATATTGCAATCTATGTGCTCAAATCCATATGTAGAGTTATCTGATGCTAAGCTAGCTCTGGGGTTGGAGCTGGCGCTGTTTTGAGCATGTTGTTGATGTCAAGGAAACTCATTTGATATTGACACCAACCTTAAAACTCAAGCCTTCAATTGGATTAGCTGCCCTTCCTCAAGGCAATGTGCTCAAATCCATATGTAGAGTTATCTGATTCCTAGCTAGCTCTGGGGTTGGAGCTGGCGCTGTTTTGAGCATGTTGTTGATGTCAAGGAAACTCATTTGATATTGACACCAACCTTAAAACTCAAGCCTTCAATTGGATTAGCTGCCCTTCCTCAAGGCAATGTCCTCCATTGTGCCATTCCCAGGAACTAGGCGAGAAAACTTTTATATCTTAGGGGAGGAACCTCCAAGTTAACTGTTTTTATATGATTTATGTTTTGGATACTTTAGTTAGTATCAATTAAAAAGATCCATAATGGCACTTTCAACCACCCCAAGGGTAGAGAGAAATAGGGAAAGACAGGGAAAACATGTAAGTTGATTGTTAACATAGAAGACCCTATCTTGTTGATACATTAAGGCGGTCAACAATTAAATAGCTTGCATATTTAGCACTTTTTTTAATTTTTATTTGTGTTAACCCGTGGATAGTCAATGGAAATATATTGTTTTATTCCTTAACTTGTAGACAACTTAGTCTCATCCCTGAGATCAACCTTACATATGAGATACTAGTAAATACATAAATGAAAAGAAGACACAAAGTCATGACATGTACTCTATTGTGCAAACACCACCACTAAGTGTTTGGTGGCTATTCTTGTATCCATCCCTTGGAGTTATTAACAATAACCTAGTCGAAGAGGCCACTGTCCATGTTGATGGGGAGACTCGGAGCCATCTCTCTCCCAACACTTTGCTTTACAAATTCAATGTCTACATTGAAAAACACTTAAGAATCCTACATTAGAACTGTAAATATCTTATAATAGAATCCCTGAATTGGCAATGTTCTTCAAGTTTAAGTAGGGTCAACGAATGCACCCGGTATTGGTATAGTAGTTTTCGATAAGTCAAACACCTTCCCTAGTTTCCCTTGCAAAGTTTTCTACTAGTTGAAGCCTTTTAGCGATATTAAAAAGCTATGCCACACTGATTTCACTTTCCCTTTCAAGTGCTACTACATCCTTAGAACTTGATGGGAGGTGCAATGATGAAAGTATTGGTTTTCCCTTTCAAGAGTTCTAAGGTGAGCATTCGCTGCTTTTGTTGATTCAAGTGATGCTCCTAAATGTGTGGAGCCTCTTAGGTCTACCATAAAAGCCATTTGCATTATGGCCTTAAAATGAAACCATGTCAAAATTGGGATGGGTTTAGAATAACTAAGAACGACCTCAAGACTTCACCCATAGTCCATTCATACATGTATAATTTTAATGTAAATGATAGGAACTTGTGCTCTACCCTTTTCTTTGCATTATTAGCGTGTGCTCTACCCTCTTCTTTGTATTATTAGCGTATTAGTCGTTATAGACACATATGCTTTGTAAGTCGTCCCTTGAGCATATTTGAATTATTTCACATACATGGGAAGTAGTAATTGTTAGAATAGATTTAATATTTAAGTAAGGTTGAGACCCAATGAAGGCATCTACGACTATTATTGTATTGAATTTGTTCAAAGGAGGTTGCCCCCTCAAAATCCTTGCGATCTAAAGGTTATTTTGGGTTATTTTTAAAAGTTTATTTCATTTTTATTTTTTGTAGTTCATAAATCTGTGCAGAAGGATCTTTCACATCTGGGATCAGAGCACTTTCTTGCCCTATGAGTAGATTTTGGAGAGTAAAAAAAAAAAAATCAGTAGTGTCTTTTCAAGTGTTGCGCCATTTACAGAAATAGTTTTCCTTACCTTTGTTTTCTACGTATTCAGTGCTAATTTGGATAAGGGTAAATACCCCTTTGCATAACTGTGAGAAGTATTTGGGAATAAGCACTAAATCTCATTGTGAGGAGTACCACATAAACTGCAAAATAACTAAACCATTAAGAGAATCTGTCAGCAAGAAGAGCAATGACCTCACCCTGATTGATTAGTTTCTACTCGTGAAGTCAACCAACTGTCGTTTAGGGGTAAATTTGTGCCCATAACTTTTTTGGAAAATGGTACTCGTTCAAACAATATTGGTGCCAACAGAGACCTCTTAAAACCCTTAGGGAATCAAACATACTTGGGACCCATATCCAACATAACAGTTTCAAAAGACCAACAACAAAGTGATCATAATTGAGAACAATTCGTAATCGTGCACTTGTAGATGGTTTTGATAGGGGTAACCAAGTGGCAATCGGTTTTTTCAAGAGTAATTTTTTTTGTTTTTTCACCATATCTCTTCGTCTATAGTTTTGTTGACTCTCAATTTTTGTTGGAACCCCTGAAATTCTATTCTACACATTTTTTTCTTTGAGGGTCCATATCTAAATTCTATTTATATAAACCAAAAATCTCAATTTTTGATTTTTTCAGGTTTTGTCATAACTTCTTTAGTTTTTTCCCTCTTGCTTTAAAACTTTTTCATAGTGCACCTTTCCTTTTTCTGCTCATCTGTCCCCCTTGGACAATTTTTTTTAAATTTTCATTACGATTTTGAAATTGCCCTTGCCTTCGTCAACCCTAACTAGGGGGTGCTAAAAAATTAGTAAAAGTACATTTAACTCTTCCGAATAAGCCCAAATTAAAATTTTTATTTATTGACTGTGTTTTAGAATGAATTTTTATATCCCTTGCCGAATAAATAACTAAAAAAAAAAAAAAATTTGGTTATAGTAGCCATCTGTGTAGGGACAAAGATCATGGAGGAAGAAATCGCAACATTGAAATCTCAGGGCACTGAGTTAACTGATATGATGTGTGGATTAAATCAATAGAATAGTCTTTTGCTTGACAAATTACAAGAGTCTTCTTCAGAGAATAATTTCTTTTCTTCCCACACATCACATGGGCTCAAGTTGGACTTTCCAAGGGTCAATGGTACAAATCCTACATAATGGATATATCGAGATGAGCAATTCTTCAATCTTCATAATACCTACTCTGTCAACAAAGTCCCAATTGCTTCCTTCCACTTGCAACAAGAAGCACTCCAATGGTATCGTTGGTATCTTAAGTCAAAGGATGAACACATTTGGAAAACTTTTGCATCCTTGCTTTTGGTAGGTTTGTTCCCTCGACATTCGAGGACTTTACATGAACTATCACCAAATTGCCCTAGACAAGCACCATTCATGATTATTCAATTGAATTTGAGAAACTAAGTAATCACATTGAAGGGTTATCAGATGACTTCTTAAAAAGTTGTTTTATTAGTGGTCTCAGAGAGCCAATCCACTCGGAGGTGAAAATATTTCGATCCAACAATATGATGGACGTCTTGGGTCTAGCTAAGCAGAAGATAAACTCTATGTTCATCATCGACCTCCCACTTTCCCACCTGTAAAGAACACAACAAACAAAAGCTAGCCACAACCACACCAGTCAAGCGCCTTACTGGGGCAGAGATGTGGGCTCGTAAAGAAAAATATTATATTATAATTGTGATGACAAATGGGTTAAGAGTCACATGTGTGTCATACATGAGCTTTACTTGCTAGATGTGGAATCATCCCTAGAGTAGGACAACGAGCCTAATATCCAGGAATTCCAGGATGCTCAAGAAGAACAAAGCCCCTCAGAGGATTCAATTGCTCAAGAGACTCAACCCCAGATATTTATGCATGCACTAGTAGGGGTTACCACCCCTCAAACTATGAAGGTCAATGAGTTCTTTAAAAAGATCTTTCTCACAATCCTCATTGACTCTAGAAACACTCACAATTTCATCGATCCCTGCATTGCTAAGCAAACATATTGCTTTGTACACCCTTGTTCTAGCTTTGAAGTCATGATTGCGAATGGGGGAACATTGCCATGTAAGTGGAAGTGTTAGAATGTGGATATTGCAATAGGTGATTACACTCTTCACTATATGTTTGCCCTACCCTTAGGAGGATGTGATGCGGTCTTAGGGGCGTAGTGGCTCCGCACATTGAGACCTATTATATGGGACTTCTTTGAGCTTTGGATGCAGTTCATTGATAATGCCCAGAAACACACCTTAAAAGGGTCATTTTCGAATATGCTCACATCATCAGTTCCCATCATATGAAAAAGCTTCTGAAGAAAGGCTCACATTGGATCATTACCCAATTACACTCCATCCAACTTCAGCTCCCCGTTGCTACTAACTACCCTATTGATTTACAAGCCGTCCTCGACAAGCATGCAACCATTTTTATAGAGCCAGTGGGTTTGCCCCCTTCACACCCTGAAGATCATCGCATTTTGCTCTTTCCAGGAAGCATCCCACCCAACATTTGGTCATACTAGTGTCCTCAACTGCAAAAGACTAAGATTGAACAGCTCGTATGGGAACTCCTCAAGTCTGGGGTTATTCACCCCAACACCAACGCATACTCCTCCACAGTTCTTGTCCAAAAAAAGGATGGATCGTGGTGCCTCTACATTGACTTTTGTGCCCTTAACGACCTCACTATCAAAGATAAATTCCTAATTTCGGTCATTAATGAGCTCCATGGGGCAATTTTTTCTCTAAATTGGATCTTTGTTCAAGTTATCATCAGATTTGCATGCATGTTGATGACATTCCAAAGACAACCTTTTGCACTCATGATGGTCACTATGAATTCTTAGTCATGCTATTTGGACTTACCAATGCCCCTTCAACATTTTAGACATTAATGAATGAAATCTTTTAGTGTTTCCTCCATCAATTTGCTTTGTTTTTTTTTGATGATATTCTGATCTACAATGGCATATGGGCCGACCATCTCCAACATATTGACATGGCATTACATCTTCTAGCAGACAATCAATTATGTGCCAAGCAATCCAAGTGTTCCTTCAATCAAGGAGAAGTTGAATATCTAGGGCACATTGTTTTAGCAAATGGGGTCCGCTTGGATAAAACAAATTAGTGCCATATAACATTGGCCTCGACCAACAACCCTCAAGATCCTTCTTGGCTTACTAGGCCTTAGAGGATACTACTGCAAGTTCGTCAAGAATTATGGAAACATCGTGATTCCCTTGACTTCCTTATTGAAGAAGGATGCATTCACATGCAATGCCATAACTAACCAGACAATCATGGCACTCAAACAGGGTATGTGTAGCACACCAATTTTGGCCATGTAGGACTTCACCAAAACTTTATCGTCGAAAGTGATACCTATGACAACGGTCTAGGTGTTGTTCTTCTCCAAGAGGGTCGTCTCATTGCTTTCACTAACAAAGCCCTTTCAGGAAGAAATTTGGCTTTATCTACATAAAAAAATAAATTATAACAATTTTGCATGTAGTACAAAAATGACAGCCATACTTATTTAGGAATCATTTTTGCATCAATATCGATTACCAGAGTTTGAAATATTTCTTGGAACAACAGGGCTCATCACTGACACAATAGAAATGGGTCAGCAACCTCATGGGCTATGATTATGAGATCACTTACAAGAAGGGTAAAGACAATGTCATCGCATATGCTCTCTCACCCACATTCGAGGACCAAACTTTCCTTTTTGTCATTTCCATGCCCATTCCGAACTGGTTGGAATTTATACTCCAAGGGTATGCAAATGATTACTCCTTACACCACCTCATTCAACAATTGGCCACTAACCCCTTTGCAATACCACATTATTCATGGGATGGTGTTTTTCTACAATACAAGGGTCGTTTGATGCTTCCCCATAGCACATACCTTCATTAGGGCGTATTATATGAAATCCATGCTTCTCCATTAGCAAGGTACTCAAGATTTCTCAAAACATATGAGCGGGCACGTCAAAACTTTTTTTGGAAGGGGATGAAAGGGGAAATTAAACAGATGGTGGCTGAATGTGATACCTACCAACACAACAAAGGTGAAACAATAGTGATTCCTGGTTTGCTCGAGCCCTTGCCCATTCCTATTAGGCTGTGGACAAATATTTCTATGGATTTCATTAAGGGGAGTCCTAAATCTGGCTGAAAAACAATGATTTTGGTCGTGGTAGACCATCTCTCCAAATATAGTCATTTTTGTGCCCTTAGCCATCCCTATATAGCCTCCATGGTCACACAAGTTTTTTTGGATCAGATCTTCCGTCTTCATGGCATCCCTTCTTCAATCATCTCTGATTGTGATGCAACTTTCACCAATGATTTTTGGACGGAGCTATTTTTACGCACAAGCACACAATTGAAGATGAGCCTTGGGTATCACCCCCAAACAAATGGCCAGACAACAATTGTCAACAAATTCTTAAAAACATTCCTTTGTTGCTTTGCTTCGGAACAACAATAGTGGACAAAGTGGCTTCCCCTCACAAAATGGTGGTACAATACCTCCTACCACACTTCTACTAAAATGACTCCATATGAAGCAGCTTATGGTCAAGCACCCCCAACACTTCTTCTGTATACCCCCGACAATTTATCGATTTAGGTGCTCAACACTACTCTTTGACATCGGGATTAGACTCTCAACACCCTATGGGGCAATCTCCATTTGACACAAAATCGAATGAAGCAATATCGCACCTTTCAACCCAACGATATGGTTTTTCTTCATCTATAGCCATACAAACAATCATCCCTAAAACTAAAAGGGCGTCATAAGCTTGCTCCGAAGTTTTATGGACCATATAAGATTCTCCAGTGGATTGGGTATGTTGCTTACAAGTTAGAGCTTCCACCTTCCTCTCGAGTTCACCTAGTCTTTCATGTCTCCTGTTTGAAGAAAGTTCTTGAAATTACCTTCAAAGTGAAAATAGTTTTACTAGAACTTGATAATGATGCCTCGATCCTTCTCGAACCAGAAGTAGTCCTAGATAGGGGCACCCCCCAACTTCGCTCTCGTTCAATCATAGAAGTCTTGGTCTAGTGACACGACATGCAACTAGAAGATGCAACATGGGAACCACTATTCCAAATTCAACAACGATTCTCACATCTAAAGCTTTGATGACAAAATTTTTTCTAAGGGGGAGGGGATGTTAGGAAATCGTGTCCTACCCTTCTTTTTACATTATTAATGTATTAGTCGCTATAGGCACATATGCTTTATGAGTCAGCCCTTGAGCATATTTGAATTATCCCACATACATGGGAAGCAATAATTATTAGAATAGATTTAGTATTTAAGTAAATGTTGAGGCCCAATGAAAGCAACCACAAATATTGTTGTATTGAGCTTTCTCAAAAGAGGTTGCACCCTCGAAGTGGCCTACAATCTAAAGGTTATTTTGGGTTATTTTCCAAAGTTCATTTCATTGTTCATTTTTTTCTTCTGTAGTTCATAAATCTATGTAGAAGGATCCTCATAGTAAAGAGAGAGATATCTCAAGGTAGAATGACTAACAAATATATCAAAGCTTGGATGTGAGAATCATGAAAGAAGATGCACTTTCAACTAAAATTGGATTGAAAATACTATCGTATGGAAAAGTTATGGTCTTTGGAAACTAACACTGCAAGTTTCAACAAGGTGTCACCTGATGGTGGTTATAATGAGTACAAGCATCACTGAAAGGCCTTGCCACTAATGAAAAAGTAATCTGAAAGGAAGGCACAATATTGTTCATAAGAATATTATTGAAAGATGTGTTTTTATCTTGACTAAAATACAATAATATGTATGAGTTGGGATTAACATCATTGGTGCATAGATTACAAGACGTCAAGGAATTTGATTGAGAAAGACTCACACTTAAAAACCACAATTTATATATGAGAAAGAGTTTGTGGGTAAGTGGGTGTCACTTTTTTTTGTCACTTGCCTTGATTAAATTTGCACCATAATGCCTTATTTGCATCCTTCTTCTTTGAAGCTCTAACTTCACATGCTTGCGACCACCTTCCTTTGTACTATTCCCACACATTCAAAATTCCTTCCTCACTTTAGTAACCAAAGCCAACGAATTTTACTAGATTGATATTGTACTATGCATGCTTCATTCATTGGGACGTTGGCTTGCAAACACAAAGTCAAAGTATGCAAATGGAAAGGGATACACACATACACATGCATACATATATGTATGTATATACACACCTTTATATGTATATGTGTGTGTGTACACACACACACACACACACACACACACACACACACACACTTTCAATGGTGTACTTGTCGAGTTCCATGTAGTCTAGACATATGCATCAAATGACATTATTCTTATGCACCATCACCAATGGAGATGAATAATCACTCTATGTTAAATAATTCCTACCTCAACAATTCCATACACTATATTCTCAATCTCACTCCTCTATACACATGGGTACCTATAAGGTAGGATGTTAGGTGGATGGATCCCTTGTACCAATTGAATGGCATATCATGACCCATTTTGGATGGTAGTTCTTTCAACATATCTCCAAAAATTATGAAGTGCTCCTTTACAATTGCTTATAGATCTAAAAGTGTATCAACATTTGTTGGTAGTGCTTCCAATGAAAAAAATTATTCTACAAACCCATCTCTCCCTTTTAAATAAGCTTCTGCCTCTAATGAGAGCTAGCCAAATGTGAAGACTTTGCATATAGCCCGCACAGGTCAAATGTCTTTTTTGAATGAAAGCACATGAACAACCCCTACAAATTCAAATCAATCATTCTTAAAGTAGTGAGCCATTGGACTCCCAACACAATGTTTATGCCGCCCATGGGAATGGTGAACATAGGGCAATCTAGCAAGTAGTCTCCCATGGTGAGTTCAGTATTATGACACTTCCATGTACAACTAATTGTACCACCATCTACAATCATGACTTAAAATTTTAGGTTTAGATAAATAAAACAATTCAAGCGTGCAACCCACTGTTTTGCTCACTTGAATGCTTGATGGAATGATTTTGATAAGTTCCCTTTGTCTGTGTTAGGAGAGAAATGAATGAGGATTGATATTGTATTTATACCAATCCCTTTGGAGAATATCTCACATAATAACACTTAGGCCGACTATTAGGATACATTTCATTTACAAATTAGATGATTGTAGGGTGCTGGACACTTACGTCGGGTAATGACACTTGTGTCGATGTTGGCGTCTGACTGAGACACGAGTGTCCAAGAAGCAAAAAAGTAGGTACAACTCTAGAACTTGTAGAGGTGCAAGATAAATAGGTTTCAAGCATTTTGGGTAAGATATAAGTCCTGGGTCATCAACATAAGACTAGTCAGACTAAGAGAGAGCAGATATAAGACTTACGAAAGTAAAAAAAGTCTACAACTGAAAGGAACAACCAAGGTCTGAGTTTGCCAAGTGTACAAAATTGAGGTGCTATATAGTTTATAAATATCATTTACATTTTTCCATCCTTTAATCTAGTAATGAAATTATTAGTTTGAAGGAAAAGAATACGTACCTGGGTGTACATCTTGCATTTGCTTGAGTCCAACTTGAGTGCTTTGCTGGTGATTGACCTGCAACCAAAAATATGTTATAATATATAATCAGTGCATATAATCTGAAATTGAAAACATTGAAATGATTAAAATTGAAAAAGAGTAAGGTTTAGGAGTACACCCGTGTATCAATGCAACCATCTTGCCTTTTGACAATTTTTTTGGATAGATGTATCATCATGAATCACTTGAATTGAGATCAAGACAAATATAAATATGTAAAGTGCATATATATATATATATATATATATATATATATATATATATATATATATATATATATATATATAGGAAGGCCCATGCCCTCGACCTTGGAGAAAATGTGGATTGCCACCTAGCAGTTGAGACTAGTTTAACTGTACAACCCAATCATACTTATAATATGGTGAGTGTGAATGAACCAAGTCAACTCACACTATCAAACTAGTGAGGCTAGATGATACAATCAAATCCAATCTACAAAGCAATATTGAGTGATTTAATCATCTCAACCATACAAAAAAGTGAATCAACTACTGTAGTAGATTGACTTAATATAGTGCGTAAAATTTTGACCTGGTGGGTGGTGATAGTTCTTGAAAGTGTTCTGAATCTGAAACTAAGTTGATTTTTAAGATTAGGCACATGTTGCATAACATATGCATCTTAGATATGTTTCATACTGAAACTATGTATAATAATGGTATCAATATATATAATTATGCCATAAATGTGTATCTAAATCATATAACTATGTGATTTGGTCAATTCAGAAACTGTGTAAATGTGTAGAACATGCTTTAAAAACATGCCCCCACTATAATCTAAAATTGAAAATTTATAGAAGCCCCAATGTAGAGGACATGTTTCTAAAACATGCCTCCACTATAATCTAGAGATACTAAATTCTAAGTAGTGTGATGAACATGTTTCCAAAACATGCCTCCATTAAATTTGAGATTATGAACATGTAAAAGCCACGTCTATATGACATACACCCCACTGAATTTGAAATTGTGAATATGTGGAAGCCATGCCTTTATGATATGCCTCAACTGATATGCCTCCCTTGAGGTGATGGAAGATAGAAACTGGTAGTTGCCTCACCTTAAAATGATAAGATAACCATATAACTGTGAATGAACCATGTAGCATATATGACATGTCTAAGTAAATGTATTATTGAAGTGCATAAAATGTGATCACATCAAGGCCTAAGATGCATGATAAAGATAATAAAAACATCTAAATAATAACAATACAAGCTTAACAAACAACTAATCACACACATATGAACACTCAAAAGTAAGTCAACAGACAATGGTCCAAGGAGACCGCAAATAAGGGGCATGTTCAAATGCCACATAATTGAATGAACATGACTTAGTCCAATGTCCACAAAGACAAGAATGACATTCAAATGTCCATACCACAAGAAATGATATATTCTAATGTGAAAGAAACAAACAAAGGTACGAAGGCCACAAACAATGAAGCACATTCAAGTGCTCAACAAATAAGACAATAACAAGGCAAGACACTTAAGGAAGTGCATAAATAAAAACCTAAGAGACCAACATAAACATATCATAGTAACCATGGATCAAATGTGTTATAAAAAAATGTCAAGTACATAGCATATCAAGTACATTGTAAAAGATATACGCATGGATAAGGGCATGTGTAAGTTCATATTAGCTCAAACATGATAATTTAAAGTGACCACATATTGATATAACCTAGATGTATTGTGATCAAATAAGGTGAATGACCCCAACATCTTGGTGACATGAGAAGAGGGAAAAACCCAACATCCATAAGTGCACAGATCGTGTATATGTATATGCATATATCACACTCAAATAGATGCATAAAACACATGTATGTAGAAATAACTAATATGCTATCCATCAACATGGAAACTAACACATAGATGCTAAGGAGCCAATAGAAATGTACATGCCGAAAATATTTTTGGTTTTTTGAATTTTTTGGTATATATTTGGAATATGTGAAGAGACTACCCTATGATTGTGTATAAATGATGCTCATAGATATCTCTCCAATGTGAATATGGTGTAATAATCTAGTGACATTGCCAAGGAACATGTATAAGTGTAATATCTGTTACTATAGTATTTGAGATGCTTTGCCTATGTAAAATAAGACTCTGTGGTCTTGAAAAAATAATAAGAGTAATATGTGTAGGGGTTTGTGGAACCCATCATTGAGTGTTCTATAGTTTTTTTGGAACAACATTAATAGGAACATATATAAGTGTTTTGGATATCTGAATGTGGTGTGTAGTAGATGAGGATTTCGTGGAACTAACTATGGATTTCTAATGTAATATTTTCTCAAGTACTGGCAGCCTATAAAGGTGATTGCCTGTTGCTTACCCTTTTGCGGTGGATTATCCTATTAGGATTGTGGAGCTAAAGGCTTCACTGATGCAAACAAGAGAGGAGGTTGCTGAAGGTTGCTGAGTTGCAGAAGAAGTTGGGGTCGGTCTGATCAGCCGACGTCGGCGGGAGAGCATAGAGAAGCAACCGACATCGGTCATATATCGGCCGACGTCGGTCACCTCCAGGCAGACAGGGACCGACGTCGGTCGCCTGTGTGGTTCGACTGCGAGCTAATTACGGGCAGTTAGCTAACGAACCAAGTGTTTGCATGATCAGGGCTAATTATAGACTGGGAGCTGCGGACCTAATTATTGTAATTAGATGTCTAATTATTGTTTGGATGAGATCTATATAATAGACTCATGGTTGTATTGGAATAGTGTGCTAGGGAGTAAGAGAGCATAATTATAAGCTCCTTCTGTGTGAGAGGTAGAGCAATGGTGCGTTCCTCCTAGTGCCTCAGTACCAGGTGTGTTGGTGCTGGATTGGAGAGCCAGCTGGGTTCTTCAAGAGTGTAGGATCTTGGTCACAGTTGCATGGCCTATATAGGAGATCTACATGGTAAGTAAGATCGTTGATCTGCAGGTGTATGTGTGTGCAAGGTCGAGGTTCACAGGTGAGCAGAACCGTTGTTTGATTTGCAGGTGTGCAAGGTCATATAGACAGCAACACAACAGGGAGCAGTATCAGGCAGGATCTACTTGGAGTACAGGTGTGTACTCGGATAGAGCAAGAGGAAGGCAAGGGAGTTCCTTCCATAAGTATGGTCTGTTGAATTGCAGGGTGTTGCAGATTCATGGGAGATCTACTTGAAGTACCTTGAGTACTTGTGGAGCACGTGGAGTGCTTGTGGAGTGCGTGTAGCACTTGTGGTGTGCGTGGAGCACGGGAGGTGAACACCAACTCTGTATTTGAGTTGGGTGTTGGGACCTGTGAGAGGAAGAGCTTTGGGGAGGAGAATTACTGTTCACTTGAGGTGTGGGAAACCTCTGTAAGGTGGTGGAGAAGAAGTGGCATCTTCTTTATTGTATTCTTTTCTGTATAAAGTGTTAATACAAGTTGTGTATTGTCTCTCATATCATGTGTTATTCTGAATTCTAGTTACTTGGTGAATCTGGTTAATTTCCGCATATTAAGTTGCTTGGTTTGGTAATCAAATTGTGTGCTTCCGGTTTATCTCCCAACAAGTGGTATCAGAGCTAAGGTTGGAGGAAGCAGGGTTTGTGTTTGGTTACAGGGCACTCTCAGGGGTTTCTGATCGAGTGGGAGTAGAGCAACAGCAGATCAAAGTAAGCTAAGAATGGAGGAGTTGAAAAGCACAGATGGTCACTCACGGTCCTATGGAAAGAAAGAGCAGGTAAAAGATTATTGTTGGTTGGTAGCAGATCAGCATGAAGAAACTGAAGAAGCAGATGTTGCAGGGGTTATTGCACAGGATGTTCTTGGAGGTTTCTTGGATAAAGTTGAATCTTGGATAAAAGATTTGGTTGCCTCTTTCCATGCAGTTCCAGGTAGAGGAGCTGGTGAGCCTTGCCAAAGAATTGGCAAAGGGGAAGTGAAGCTGAAATTGCAGGCGGCCAACACACAGGTGTTGATGAAGGTCATGCAGGTCCCAGGTTTGGAGATATGGCTAATTTCTTCAGAAAGATTGGGTGATGAGAGATGCACAAGAACTCTCACAGCGGATGCACTTGAATTAGCTGGTGGTAAGAAAATAGGTATCCTTTATCTACTTGTTTATATTACTGATTCTTCTTTTGTTGCGGAGACGTGGCTTCGTAGGCTTGGTCACATGAGCAGGAAGGAGATGCATGTTCTTAAGCGGAAGACAGATATATTTGACAGGCTTAAGAACTGGAAAGCCTTGGTGTTTATGGAGGAGATGGCAGACAGAACCCAGTGGATGTGGCTAGATACTTCTGAGCAGGGCAGTTTGGACATGGGTTTTGATTCAAAGAAGCTCGCGGGTAAAAAGTCATCACTCACAGGCGAATACAGGTACCGATGTCGGTCAGGAGGAACCGGCGTCGAACAGACAGGTGCCGATGTCGGTCATGTGCAGACCGAAGCCGGCGATGTCGGGCAGGGTAAGACCGACGTCGGTCATAAGACCGACGTCGGCAGTATGTAAGACCGATGTCGGTCAGAGGATCAACGTCGGCAGCAGGGACACCAGCGCTGGCAGGTTGGTAGTCAGGTACAGACGCATGGAACCGACGTCGGTCGGATGCAGACTGTGGGGTGACCGAGGTCGGTCATTATAACGAATTTTGGGTGGACAGCATGTTGTCAAGGAGTCTCAAACACCCATACGGAGAACTGAAGGCGTAAGTAGGCCCTCAAATTCGTGTTCCTCTTCTTCATACATGTTGCTGATTGTAGAGCAGGAAGGATCCAAGAAACAGGTGTGAGCTTGGCATGGATGAGGATGTGATTCCTTGGAGGAGAACCAAACAGGTGTGTTTTGGTAGTGTTGCCAGCAGGTATGAAAGCACAGAGACGAATGGATACCTTAGTAGAAGAATAGAGAGAACGGATACGTGAGACGGAAGACCAGGTATATGGTCTTGAGGAGCTGCAGGACAGTGGTACCAGGTTTGACAGGTGGAGGACGAAGCATGGCTTCAGTCAATGTCAGGGTAACTACTGTGGTTTGACTTACCAGGGGGATGGTGATTGCAACATCATTCTGTTGCTGTATGTGGATAATATGCTAGCTAGCAGGGGTGTACATACAGGATTTTGCTGAGCTAAGGGTAAGATTAGTTCAGTGGCATGTCAGGGGGAGTTTGGAGCAGCGGAATTCTTTGACATGGGAGGCATGGAGATCACAGGTTGATTTTGTCTCGAGTGGGAGCTGATGTGAATCAGGTGTTGGCGAGGTTCGGGATGCAGAACCGGAGCACACTAAGGGCTGGACAGGTACAGTGTCTGAAATCACATGAGGTCTGGTATAGACCTGAGTATTCCCATGCAGTGGGAGCTGTCAGAGAGTTAGGAGCCAATTCGGGGAAGTGGGTTCTCAGGTTTTCTGAGAGGGACCGGCAGCAGGTGTTGCTATGCAGGGTCACGACTTCACTACAGGTGTTGTAGGTTCAGATGTGGCAGGTTACTCGGATGACAGGTGGTACACCACGGGATGTGTGGTGGGTTGTCTTCAGGTGGGAGCTTGAAGAGGGATACAAACCAGGAAAGAGATTAGATGAAGTACAGGTACAGGTACAGTGCAGCTATTTATCTCCAAGTGGGAGATTGTTAGGATTGTGGAGCTAAAAGCTTCACTGATGCAAACAGGAGAGGAGGTTGCTGAAGGTTGCTGAGTTGCAGAAGAAGTTGGGGTCGGTCTGATCAGCCGACGTCGGCGGGAGAGCATAGAGAAGCAACCGACGTCAGTCATATATCGGCCGACGTCGGTCACCTCCAGGCAGACAGGGACCGACGTCGGTCGCCTGTGTGGTTCGACTGCGAGCTAATTACGGGCAGTTAGCTAACGAACCAAGTGTTTGCATGATCAGGGCTAATTATAGACTGGGAGCTGCGGATCTAATTATTGTAATTAGATGTCTAATTATTGTTTGGATGAGATCTATATAATAGACTCATGGTTGTATTGGAATAGTGTGCTAGGGAGTAAGAGAGCATAATTATAAGCTCCTTCTGTGTGAGAGGTAGAGCAATGGTGCGTTCCTCCTAGTGCCTCAGTACCAGGTGTGTTGGTGCTGGATTGGAGAGCCAGCTGGGTTCTTCAAGAGTGTAGGATCTTGGTCACAGTTGCATGGCCTATATAGGAGATCTACATGGTAAGTAAGATCGTTGATCTGCAGGTGTATGTGTGTGCAAGGTCGAGGTTCACAGGTGAGCAGAACCGTTGTTTGATTTGCAGGTGTGCAAGGTCATATAGACAGCAACACAACAGGAGCAGTATCAGGTAGGATCTACTTGGAGTACAGGTGTGTACTCGGATAGAGCAAGAGGAAGGCAAGGGAGTTCCTTCCATAAGTATGGTCTGTTGAATTGTAGGTTGTTGCAGATTCATGGGAGATCTACTTGAAGTACCTTGAGTACTTGTGGAGCACGTGGAGTGCTTGTGGAGTGCGTGTAGCACTTGTGGTGTGCGTGGAGCACGGGAGGTGAACACCAACTCTGTATTTGAGTTGGGTGTTGGGACCTGTGAGAGGGAGAGCTTTGGGGAGGAGAATTACTGTTCACTTGAGGTGTGGGAAACCTCTGTAAGGTGGTGGAGAAGAAGTGGCATCTTCTTTATTGTATTCTTTTCTGTATAAAGTGTTAATATAAGTTGTGTATTGTCTCTCATATCATGTGTTATTCTGAATTCTAGTTACTTGGTGAATCTGGTTAATTTCCGCATATTAAGTTGCTTGGTTTGGTAATCAAATTGTGTGCTTCCGGTTTATCTCCCAACAATCCTTAGTAGGCTTGATAATTAACTGCCTAGATATAAATTTCTCTTGTTCAAGAGGATACTCATGGAACTCCAAAAACTATAATTACCCGATTGACATCAATATATTTAACACATCCATGCACTATAGAAGGTACTACTTGAAGGGTATGTCTCAAAGGGTATCCCAATAACATATCAAAGATGCATGTAGAAGGTATAACTAAAAATGTAGTAACCATATGTGCGGGACCCACCTATAAAGCTAAGTCAATCTCACTAAGAACCTTCTGTGAGGTCCCATTGAATGCTCTAACTGATATGGTAAAAGGGTGTAGATCATGATGAGTATAACCTAAGTGTATGAGTAATGTCATGGTACAAATGTTCTTGCTTGTACCATTATCAATCATAACATTTCATAGAGATTGATGATCAAGGTATGCTCGAATGAATAAAGAATGAAGATCATAGTCATCATCTTTAATCTCACTACCATCGAAAGTAATATAAAGTTTCTAAAGCATATCAAGTTTATGCTATGTATAGGTACCAATCCCATCTAGTATGTGCTCATAGTGAGATAGAGGAGGATGTGAATTATATACCATTTGCACATATGCATCCTTATTAGAATGGTCTTACAAATGATTGTTAAATATCTTCTATTTCTAGTGATCACCAGGTTGTGAACCTAATTATTTTGGAGGATCATCAAATTCAATATTTTAGACATTGATAAGGTATTGGATCTTGTGATTCAAGGTAAAACATATGTTCGCAGAATGCCTTGGTCCCTGGTGATAATCCCAATAAATATTTGTATCACATCTTTTAGGTAGGCCGACTCATATTAACCTCTATAGGATGAGGGAGAGATATAAGATGACAATCTACTAGCCGTGGGAGAAATGAAGTGGGAGACTTAGGTAAACATGTAAATTATCTCCTTGGTGCATTGGATAAGACATGCCGATTAGGCTACTATGAAACTATATTAACCACATTGGTTTTTTCTTTTTTAGGCTCAAGAAGTTTTACTTTATAATTTGGTTTCATTGTAAACTTGGTATTGGATGTAAATGTAGTCGGTGTGTTTGTTACATACTTAAATTTGTTCAATGAGATAAGTTTCATTTTACGGACATGAAAAACATGACACAAGTCATCGCATAATTTTTTTTATAAATGGACTCATGTAAAAGAGCAAACAAACTTTGTTTGAAAATGTCTTGAAGTTATTTATCTGCCATAGGATTGGTCATTTTAGCTAACATTGTCTTGTATCTCAAGACATATTCATTGATAGGTTCGTTGCTTCCTTGTTTGATTTTTGTAATTCAAGCATAAAAAACCTTTTCAGTAATGTTAATAGAGAAGTGTTACAAGAACTGATCTGCAAGAGGTTTGAATACTTTCACAGATTGGAGAGGTAAATCATAGAATTGCCTCCAAGCATAGTCCTTGAAACTCGTTGGAAATAATTTGATCAAAAACTTATCATTTGAGGAATAATCCAGGCATGCTACATAGAAAGATCGAAGATGTTTCTTAGGATCACCATTACTATCATAAAATGGGAACTTACGTGCAATAACACTAGTTGGAAAATGGTGCAAACATATCTCAAGTGTAAGAGGGTTATGCAACACATCTTAAGAACCAATAACACACGGACAATGTTTGTAACCTTGTTCTCCAAGGTCTTTATAACTTGAAGAAGAGTTTGAAATGTAGACCCATTGAGGTTTAGATTAGCACACTGAGTAGTCACCAAAGGGGAAGTGAACATGGTTTGAGTAGTAATAGGCATTGAAACCAATATTTATGTTAAAATAAATATTTATGTTGAAACAATTAGTAATTCAATGGTAGATGTAGTAATAGTGTTTTTAGGAAACAAAGGTTGAAAGACATATCTCGTGCCCCCATTAGAAGTATGAAGTGGTAATGTGATGGAGGGGAGGGTTGTTGGTATATGGGGATGACCCATAGCTCAAATAACATGATCAATAGATGGACATGTTTGTCATCTACGATTTTTGATTTTTTAGTTTATAATATGATTTTTGGGATTTCATCAAGATCATCATGGTTTTGATAAATATTCTCATGAAACAATGCAATAACTTGCACTTACTCACAATCTATTTGTTCATGTTCATTGGTTTCATGGTTTTCATATTCAGAATCTTTCTCGATATTAACTTCATTAACATGCTACTCATTCTCAACATGGGTATCATCATGGACCATGGGATTAGGTTCCTCATTGGTTTGAGACATCTTAGGTGGTAGGAGGAGAAGCTAAACGTGTTTAATAGGCACAACTCCAAATATATGGCTATGCCTAGGTTACATGCAAATAATATAAGCAAAAAATGAAAAACTACAACAATATGAAACCCGAGATGATTGAAAACCTTAGGAATCAATTTTTTTTGCATTCATACGAATCAGGTTCACCAAATGTTTAACCCTACATTAGATGTGGATCTTTAGATGGTAGATAGGGTTAAGA
Organism: Torreya grandis; assembly: GCA_037957365.1. Lineage (NCBI taxonomy): Eukaryota > Viridiplantae > Streptophyta > Pinopsida > Cupressales > Taxaceae > Torreya > Torreya grandis. Next base: position 885,446 of record JARHVA010002341.1, read on the forward strand.
GTATATAAATGAATAAACATAGGGGTGATAAAAAGATATATAGCAGGACAATTAATTACAAAACCCAATTTTTTTTTTTTGAATTTATTATGTTAAGATATACTAAAAATAGAAAGTATAGCTATGTTAGATATTGCAATGACAAAGAAATAAGATACTTAGCTTTTTTGATGTTAATACATATTTGGATCTAAAATAGGCAAGAAGTAGACTGTAAAAGTATTCTAAAATAGTCATCGAATTTTAAATTTTTTGCCTTTGTAGTCGTGAACACTTGAATTAGTGTTGGACAGTTACGTCGATGCTAGTGTTTGGATCAGACGCAGGTGTCCAATATGGAATAACCACTGAAACATGATATGACCACTTGGTTGCTTCTCGGTTTATCATCACCTTCACTTTGGTGCATTCAAATCTGGGTCATGGACAATCACTCCTTATTAAATGATTAAAAACCTATTTCTTCACATTCATATTGGTTTTAAGAAAAATATGATAGTGGATACTGTTGACCATTTTTGGTCTAACAGGCCAAAAATCGGTCCCCTTCTCTCCCTGCTATTCTGAGCTAGTTCATTTTTTGATTTTGCACAAGTCTAGGCATTTCTACGGACTCTGCAGGCATTTCTACGAACTCTGTAGGCAATAAATGGTTTCCCAACACTTAGGCACAAAATGAACAAGTGCTTGGTTCAATAGTCTGGTTCAGTCGGTTTGGTTCAAGTGCTTGGTTCAACGCTTTGGTTTAACAGAAAAGCTCATCGGCGAAGTCCAACAGTCAGTTCAACAGCTTGGTTCGAAAGAATGGTTCAATAGAGTCTCTCGAAGGACAAGTGCCTTTGCAGAGGGCACTTGGTCGGTGACAGTACCAAAGCAGATTTTCCGAAGGCCACTTTTGGAAGGTAGTCAAAGGCAAAGACAAAGACATAATTCCTTCGAACTTTTGTCTAAAGGAATTCCTTCAGACAAAAAGTCTGAAGAAATTCGGAAGGGCTACAAACAAAAAATCCAGTGAAAAAGGACTTAAGGAAAAGACAGAGGCAAGAGTGATTTCTTTCAGACTTTTGTCTGAAGGAATTCTTTGGGACAAAAACTCTGAAGAAATTTGGGAAAAAGTCCACGGGAAAAATGTCCACGAGAAAAAACTCGAGGAAAACTTCGAAGAAAATAAGTGGGTGAGACAATTCTTGCAGACATTTTTTCCATGGGAAAATAGTAGAAGAGAAAAGGCCGTCGAAGGACCCTGAAGGGCAGGTGCCCTTGCGGGGGACTCTCAGCGACCGAAATAAGGGCACTTCTCCAAAGCCGAAGGGACACCTTCCCTTCGGGAGGGTCCAAAGCAAAAGCCCGAAGGTAAGGGAGAGACAAAAGGCTGAATCAAGAGAAAAGACCGAATGAATTACCAAGGACGGTGATGTCTTTGAAGCCATCAATTTTAGGGAAATAGACTATCTGTTGGTTTTCAAATGGTGATGGGCCCGTGAATGTCAATTTTACAGCAGAGAAATAGCCATTTGATCTTTAAATTCTTGAGCGCCAACCAGAAAGGAGCCCAGAGAACAAAGAGACAAAATCCAACAAAAGACAAAACTAGGAAGAGATGATGCTGGAAAAAGACAAAAGTTGAGAATGAACTCGGCGACCTGCTAATAAAAGAGCCCAAGGAGCCAACAATGCCGAGAAGATAGCCCTCGAGGGCCAAAGGAGCCAGAAGAGACAAGGCAAGGAAAAGACAGAAGAGCCAAGTGCAAAAACAAACAAAATAGTCCAAGTGGCAAAGGAAGACATCAGCTCAAGGAGTTATTCTAGTGGTTGGAACAGTGCTTGCCAAGTGGTCATTAAGGGACGCAAACAGTGAACGGTTTGACCCATTTTTCTCCATTTTGCATTTATGAGCAGACAAATCGTGTGGGTGCCTTCAAGGAGCAGTGTTGTTTGTGGAGAAATAGCATGGCCTATGTTTTTAAATACCTGAAGTCAGAATCAAAGTTGACACAACATTTATATTTTAGCGGCTTCCTCTTCCCAACGCCCTCGAGACGCACATGGGCCACTTGTCAAAGGGCATCAAAAGTCTTTTTCAAAATAGGCACTTTTGTTCTCTTTTCTCCATATATATTATAACTTATCATTTTAAAGGAGCTATCTTTCACATTGTAAGGTGAAGCCCTGGCAATTTTCACCTGAAATCAATAAAAAAACACATTTTTACATCTATTCTGGTTAGATATCTCTGAGTGTGTCTAAATATTAGTCTTGTGTTCAGTCATTGCTTCCTAATGTTTTCACAGGGTTGACACCAATGCATCTGGTATCTACAAGATGCTATTCCTACAGGTGATAAGAAGTGCTATACCTGGAGCGCAGAGGCAGAAGGAGGTTACTAGACAATGTGCTTTTCTTACAACGCCTATGGTAAGTCCTTTTTTTTGTGTGTTCCATTAAAGCCATCCTATTAAGCTTCCTGTAGTTTGGTCCTTTTACTAGTTAAAGTGTATGTATGTGTTCTTATGGTTCAGAGTGTGAGTGTGAGTCGGTCAAAATTATTTGGTGCATCACCCTCTTAGATTAGGTTTTGTTTTCCTGTAATATTCCTCCCTTTTTATCCCCCCCATTATATATATATATATATATATATATATATATATATATATATATATATATATATATATATATATATATATATATATATATATATATATATATATATGTGTGTGTGTGTGTGTGTGCGTGCATTAGCACTTATTGGCATAAATCATATGTATCAAAGGGAGCTAGCCCTTAGCTAGAGACTCTCCCCCCAGTTTTGCCTTGCCCATAGGCAAGAGGGGAGTTTCCATTGTTGCGTGTGGAAGGCAGGAGCTCGGCCTCCTGTCCAGGGTGCAATCCACTACGTCAACAATTTTTGGCATGTCCAGTGGGTCTCAATTTTTACACTTAGTAAATTTTTAAGATTGATGCTGGTCCTGCTACAACAAAATCAACTATTTTCAGCATCTGGCGACTCAACTGGTAAGAGCTTCAGTTTCTAATCAAAGAACAGTCTGACTTCCTATGCCTAAAATCACCACACGGTCTGCTTCTAAGGGTGTCCCTTTCAAATTCATTGAATAGCCTTTGAACTCAACAAAGTGACTAAAGTTTGAGAGGACCCATCTTTATTCTGCAAACCACTTTTTCAAACCTGCTATAAAGAACACCTACGCAAGAAGGCCGTGGTTACATCCTGTCATAGCTATGACATTACCTTTTGTGACTTTTCATGGTCAGAGTCCTTTGAATCTCTAGCGTTATGACCCAATTCCAGGAGTAGTCTTCAAAAGTGTGCCTCCTTTGATGGAGAGGGACCCATTACAGTTATTGAACACATAAAAAATATTGCTAACCTTTGCAATACTCACAATGTCACTGAGGAGAATATTGCAATTAGATTGCTGGCATTGTCTCTCAACGGCAAAGCTCTAGACTGGTATGGGACTTTACCCATAAATTTAGTCAGTTCCTAGAATGAATTGGGCACTCTCTTGATGAACCATTTTGGGGAGAAGAGCGACCACCTCTCACTTGCCGAATAGTTGACTACAATGAAAAGAGCTCCACATGAATACATGCAGGATTTCAACACTCATTTTCAAAAGACATGGGATAGAATCTCCATTTTGGTAAAGTCTACTCCTAGCTATGCTTTTCTATATTACTTAAGAGCATTGAACATCGATATCATTGTTATGATATAGTCCATGGGAGGACATGTGCTGCCCACCGCCTATGACATAGCTATAGTGGCTGAGAATTGCCTAGTATAGGTTGGGAAAATAACTCTTAGACCTCATATGCCACTTTTCCCTAAACTGCTACCTCTAATTCAGAGTACTGCTCCCACTTTAGCTCTTCTACCTAGCACAAAAAATCCAGCTGTTGCTTCATCAAATGAACTCCATGAAGTCAAAAGTCTGTTGCAAAATGTGATAAATGAACTAGTGGCTATTAAAAGGCAGCAAGCTCAAAACAACTGACCAAATCAAGGATATCAACAGTATCATCAAACAAATAGACCCCCTTTCCAAAATTACAATCAAGGGTAGGGTCAGTTTGCATAGACCAGACCTTTTCAAGGCTACAATCTAGGCGCCCCTTCATCATCCAAGGTTATGGTGCCCGCTCAAAACAATCTGGTGCAAGAACAACCAAGTTGCTCAACCATGGGATATGGTCAAGAGTAGGCTATTTATACAAATAAAATGATGGGTCACTACCTAAATGTATAAGACAATCAGGTAGCCATCCAATTCCAAGGTTTTGAGGCTTTAATGCAACCCGACACGAGCAACAGTCAGACTCAACCTGATTCTACTCTCATGAATCACCTGAAAGGTGAGTTTTATTCAGTCAATTATGTGGGTACTGCAGATAATCAAGGTGACTGTGTCACAACCAACTCAAGGTCCAAAAGGAGAGTGATGGAAGAAACTCAGGTTGTTGCCCAAACGTCAACAATACCTTCTTCATCACATGTAAATCAAAAGGTCCCAAGCTTCAGACTGCCGATTGTACCTTCAAATCCTCAGCCTGTGCCTCAGGCTATAAATAATCTCAAAGAAAATTTGAAGGCAACCCTCGAGTCAATGTGGTAGATCATATGAAGAAGCTACACATGAACATCTCCTTGTGGGATTCGTTGTCAATACCAGGGCAAAAGGACATGTTGTAAAAGGAATTGCATGCGCTGAATAAACAAGCTGTCCCAGCAAGGGTCGATAATGTCTTGATGATGAATGGACAGCCTTCCACCTCAGGCCAGGTCAAAAAAGAAGAAAATGTTCTCCCTTTTTATTTGTCCTTGGTTATAGGAGATTTATTGGTGCACAATTGCATCATTGACAGTGGAGAAAGCACCTTGGTAATGCTCAAATGCATAGCCGATAAACTGGGGTTGAAATACGAAGAAATGACTAAGAGAGTCCTGCAACTAGATGGAACACCATCAAAGACAGTTGGGGTAGTGAAAGGTTTGAGCTTGATGCTACACGCTTACCTAACCTTCTCAGTTCTTCATAATGTGGTAGTGGCAAATGTCTCTCCTTACTTTGCCATCTGCTTATCCAGGGATTTTACATCCAAGATAGGCGGCTACTTAGCAACAAATTGGTCTTATTTGGTTTTAGAACCAAGTATGGGACTAAAGTTAAGATTGAATCTGAGCCACTCCATAGAGATCATTTGGGACCATACTCGCTCAAGGCAGCAAATGTCAGCTACGCCATTATTGACAAAGAAGAGTTCAGGGTAGACCAATCTCCATCCTCTGCCCTTGAAGGAGTTGCAGACATGCTCTTAGATGAATGAGTAAGTGATAACTTAAAGCATGATCCTTACAAATTCATAGAGGAGACAGGCCTTGGAATTTATTGCATGCATGAAGAGGGTACTTTTGTACCAAATCTGATGAAAATGAGCCAAGAAAGCTTAGGTCTATGGCAGTTGTTCTTTGATGGTTTAAGAAGTAAGTTGGGCGTTGGTGGTGGAGCGGTGCTAGTTTCTCCTTCAAAGGAAAAATAATTTTTGGCTTTTTAGTTCCTATTTTCCTGCAGATGCAATGTTGCGGAATATGAATCGCTCATCCATGGTTTGGAAGGGGCGAGGAAAAGAGGAATCAAAGAGCTGCAAGTTTTTGGTGATAGTGAGCTGATTGTCAATCAGGTAAGATGCCAAAATTTAACAAAGAATTCTTTACTGAAGTCCTACAAACATAGGGTATGGGACTTAGTGGAATTTTTTTTACTTTCAATATTACCTCCATTCCTAGAGTGCAGAACAAGCAAGCAGATAGGCTTACAATAGTTGGTGCCTAGTTTGATATCCCTAAGGAAATAGGCCGAGACCACAGCTCACACCACTTAAAGGTAGTAATCTGGCCCTCTGTACTTGACAATGTCACCAACTGGTAGGTCTTTGACAGTGACAAACAAATAGAACTCTTCTTGTAAGAAGAAGCCAAGTTTGCTACAAAAAACTAGGTTAAGCTACAATAGCAATATGGCAACCAAATTGTTCAGATGAAGAACAATAAGCTCCCCAAAGGTTTGGTCAATCTAAAGAGTATCTTCAATGGAGATGACCAATTGAAAAGTGAAAAGGCATGTATTGCAACAAAGGAGGAGCACCGTGAGAAGGTTGAAATATTTAAAGATAAGCTGCTTGCACTTGGGAAAGTGTGCACAGACCATGAAAGGTAGGGCTTCATCTTGTTGTGCCAAAAATTTGTTGATGTCTTCACTTGGGAATATAGTGTTTTGAAGGGTTTTGACCCAAGTCTGGCCCAGCATACCATTGAGCGAGAAGAAGGCACCAGGCCAATCAAGTAGAAGCAGAGACCTGTCAACCCAATGATTGAGCCTCTCATGTGGAAGGAACTCACTAAGTTGATTGAGTCTAGGATAATATTTCCAATCAAACACTCTTTTTGGCTGGCCAATCTTGTTCCTGTTTGAAAAAAGAATGGGGAGATCAGACTGTGCATTGATTTCAGAGACCTTAATAGAGTCTCTTTGAAAGACCATTATCCTCTCCCAAGCATGGAGCAAATCCTTCAAATGGTGACAGGAAGCAAGCATTTCTCCCTCCTAGATGGGTATCCAAGATATAATCAAATTTTGGTGCAAGACTGTGACCAACACAAGATAACCTTCACTACCAAATGGGGGATGTTTGCTTACAGGAAAATGCCATTCAGACTGTTTAATGCTGGTGCCACCTTCCAACGAGCCATAGACATGGCCTTTTGAGGCCTGATAAATAACATTGTGCTGGTATATCTTGATGATGTGACAATTTTCTCCAAGGAAGCAAGCCAACACATGAAACACCTCAGACAAATCTTTGAGAGGTGTAGAGAGTTCGGTCTCTCTCTCAACCATTGGAAATGCGTGTTCACTATCCACGAGGGAAAATTCCTTGGCCACATTATTTCCAAGGAAGGCTTAACTATTGATCCAGAGAGAGTTCACTCCATCCTAGAGTTATCCTTGCCTAAGCACAAGAAAGGCCTGCAAAGCTTCTTTGGCAAGATAAATTTAATCCAGAGATTTATATCAAATTTTACAGAGGTAGTCAAGTCGTTGACCTCTATGCTGAGGAAGGGTGAAGAGTTCACATGGATAACACAAAGAAAAGACAGTTTTGAAGAAATCAAGCAGGCCATAGCCCGGGCTCCTACTTTGATCAGCCCTGAATTCACCAAAGATTTCAACCTCTACACCTTTGGCAATGAAGAGGTAATCTCTGCCATGCTTACCCAAGCAAATGGTGATAAACTTTAGCAACCAATTGCATTTTTTAGCCAAGGCCTAGAGGGTTTTGAGGTCAGATACACATATGTGGAGAAGCAAGTCCTTGCGATCATACGAAATTTGAAGAAATTCAGGCATATGCTGTCCAATAGCAGAATTCACCTCATGGTTCCACATCCCAGCATCAAGGATTTCTTGATCAATCGAGACCTGAATGAAAAGAGAGTGGGGTGGATCACTAAGGTGATGGAAATCACGTGGATATCAAGATCACCAAATTGGTAAGAGGGAGAGGCCTGTGTGAGCACCTTGATGCAGACTTTAAGCAACAAAAAGAGGATAGTCTGCTAATTCATGATGCAGCTATAACACAAGAACCAACTGTCATGAAGAATTGGACATCAGACGTGAGGCATTTCCTTCTCACTGGTGAGTGCCCGTAGGGCCTCAATAGGACCAAGAGGAGATATTTTAGAATCCAGTGTCTCCTTTATGTCCTGATTGATGGAGTGCTATTCAGAAGGGATCTCTTAGGAGTCTTTTTAAGGTGCTTAGATCCAAGTCAGGCCGATAGGGTGCTGTCTGAGTTCCATGATGGGCTAGCCGGTGGTCATTTTGCTCTTAGGGCTACAACAATAAGAATAATGAGAGCTGTCTACTTCTGGCCTACTCTTTTCAGGGACACCCATGCCTGGGTATGAAAGTGCCATAAGTGCATGCTTTTTGATGGGAAACAACAGTTGGCTGCCATGCTTTTACAACTTATTTAGGTAGAACAACCATTCATGCAATGGGGCCTTGACTTCATAGGGATGATTAACCCTCCCTCCAGTGCTAGACACAAGTGGGTCTTAACCGCCACAGATTATTTCACAAGATGGGTAGAGGCTGTCACTTTGAAGGAAGCCAACAAAAGTGCAGTCCTAGATTTTTATGAAGACCTAGTGGCAAGATTCAGAGTTCCAGCTACCATAATCTCAAATAACGTGTTAGCTTTTCTAGGAATTAAAACAAGTGAATGGGCACTGAGATATGGTATTTATCTTAGCACTTCATCCAACTACTACCCACAGGGGAATGGGCTGACTGAATCTACAAATAAGAATCTGATCAAGATCATCAAGCGAATCATGGAGGAGAATCAGAGGACTTGGCATGTCAAGTTGAAAATAGCCCTATGGGCCGATAGGGTCACCCCAAAGAGGGCAATTGGTAACTTGCCATACACGCTCATATATGGAAGGGAAGCTAGGATCCCCATTTCACTTGAGTTGCTAGCCTTGGACCTCGGTCGCCAGCTGCAATTAGAAGAAGGCAATAGCATGGAGGTTAGGCTATGCAAGCTGATGGAGCTCTAAGAGACAAGATACCAGGTTATGGCTTCTATGACCAGTGGCCAACAACAAATGAAGAGACACTTTGACAAGAAATCTTCATCAAAAGGTTTCTCTAAAGGAGACATCATCTTGAAATGGGATGAGGACCGAGCTAAACCTAGAAAGCACATGAAGTTTGATGCCCTATGGAGTGGTCCATACGTCATCACTCAGTGTAAGCAACATAATGCATTCCAACTCTCCAAGTTAGATGGTGAAGAACTATATATCTCAGTTAATGGGATACATCTTAAGCATTACCACTAAGTCCTTCCATCATGTATATATTTTCTTTTCTTTTTCCTATTTTCCTTAAGTGCTTTTTGCACATGTTAGTAGTTTTCTTAGTTTTGTGTGTGTTTTCATTTCTTTTTGGGGTAAATCTTCATGATTGATTCTTGGATATCTCAAGGCTATTGCTAACTTTTTCAAAGTTACACTCTGACTCTGTGCCCAATGGACTTTAAGGCAACTAGTTTCTAAGCATAACAGGCATGCTTTCCCTGGGAGTCACCAATTTATTGACCATTTTTGGTCCAATAGGCCAAAAATCGGTCCCTTTCTCTCTCTGTTGTTCTGAGCTAGTTCATTTTTTGATTGTGCACAATTCTAGGAATTTCTACAGACTCTATAGGCATTTCTATGGACTCTGCAGGCAACAAATGGTTTCCTAACACTTAGGCACAAAATGGACAAGTGCTTGGTTCAATAGTTTGGTTTAGTCAGTTTGGTTCAAGTGCTTGGTTCATCACTTTGGTTCAACAACAAAGCTCATCGGTGAAGTCCAACAGTCGGTTCAACAGCTTGGTTCAAAAGCACGGTTCAATGAGAAGGTTCAATAGAGTCTCTCGAAAGACAAGTGCCCTTGCAGAGGGCACTTGGTCGGCGACAATACTGAAGCAGATTTCTTGAAGGGCACTTTTGGAAGGCAGTCAAAGGCAAAGACAAAGACATAATTCCTTCGATTAAAAAGTCTGAATAAATTTGGAAGGGCTACGAACAAAAAATCTCGTGAAAAAGGACTTAAGGCAAAGACAGAGGCAAGAGTGATTTCTTTCAGACTTTTTTTCGAAGGAATTCCTTTGGACAAAAAGTCTGAAGAAATTTGGGAAAAAGTCCACGAGAAAAAGTCTGCGGGAAAAATGGCCGCGAGAATAATCTCAAGGAAAACTTCAAAGAAAATAAGCGGGCGAGACAATTTTTGCAGACATTTTGTTTGCGGGAAAATAGCCAAAGAGAAAAGGCCGCCGAAGGACCCCGAAGGGCAGGTGCCCTTGCGAGGGACTCTCAGCTGCCGAAAGAAGGGCACTTATCCAAATATGAAGGGACACCTTCCCTTCGGGAGGGTCCAAGGCAAAATCTCGAAGTTAAGGGAGTGACAAAACGCTGAATCAAGAGAAAAGACTGAAGGAATTGCCAAGGATGGTGACGTCTTCAAAGCTGTCAATTTCAGGGAAATAGACTAGCCATTGGTTTTCAAATGGTGACGGGCCTACGAACATCAATTTTACAATAGAGAAATAACCATTTGATCTTTAAATTCTTGAGCGCCAACCAAAAAGGAGCCCAGAGAACAAAGAGACAAATAGACATAAGCCAACAAAAGACAAAACCAAGAAAAGACGACGCTGGGAAAAGACAAAAGTTGAGAATTAACTCAACGACTTGCTAATAAAAGAGCCCAAGGAGCCAACAAGGTTGAGAAGATAGCCCCTGAGGGCCAAAGGAGCCATAAGAGACAAGGCAAGGAAAAGATAGAAGAGCCAAGTGCAGAAACAGACAAAATAGTCTAAGTGGTGAAGGAAGACGTTAGCTCAAGGAGTTATTCTAGTGGTTGGAACAGTGCTTGCCAAGTGGTCATTAAGGGATGCAAACAGTGAATGACATGACCCATTTTTATCCATTTTGCATTTATGAGCAGACAAACCATGTGGGTGCCTTCAAGGAGCAGTCTTGTTTGTGGAGAAATGATTAAATTCCTGAAGTCAAAATTGGAGCCGACACATCATTTATATTTTAGCGGCTTCCTCTTCCCAATGCCCTCAAGAAGCACATGGGCCACTTGTCAAAGGGTGCCAAAAGTCTTTTTCAAAAGAGGCACTTTTGTTCTCTCTTCTCCATATATATTGTAACTTCTCATTTTAAAGGAGCTATCTTTCACATTGTAAGGCGAAGCCCTGGCAATTTTCACCTGGAATCAATAAAAAATGCATTTTTACCTCTATTCTGGTTAGATATCTCTGAGTCTATCTGAGTGTTAGTCTTGTGTTCAGTCATTGCTTCCTAATGCTTTCACAGGGTTGACACCAATGCATCTGGTATTTACAAGGCACCATTCCTACAGGTGACAAGAAGAGCTGTACCTAGAGTGTAGAGGTAGAAGGAAGTTACTAGATAGTGTGCTTTTCTTACAACGCCTATGGTAAGTCCCTTTTTTATGTGTTCCATTAAAGCCTCCCTGTTAAGCTTCCTGTAGTTTGGTCCTTTTACCAGTTAAAGTGTATGTATGTGTTCTTATGGTTCAGAGTGTGAGTGTGAGTAGGTCAAAATTATTTGGTGCATCACCCTCTTAGATTAGGTTTTGTTTTCTTGTAATCTTCCTCCCTTTTCATCCCCCCCATTATATATATATATATATATATATATATATATATATATATATATATATGTATTAGCACTTATTGGCATAACTCAGATGCATCAAAGGGAGCTAGCCCTTAGCTAGAGACTCTCCCCCCAATTTTACCTTGCCCACAGGCAAGAGGGGAGTTTCCATTGTTGTGTGTGGAAGGAAGGAGCTTGGCCTCCTATTTAGAGTGCAATCCACTGCGTCAACAAATACATGATGTCGAGCTACCCCAAAGACCCCTCTGTCAATGAGCATTGTTTACATAGCCAAATACTTTGAAGAGGGCCTTAGACTTATGTAGTTCTCCCCTATGTGCTGGTTTGTGTGTGAATCATACACTGTGTGATAATAAAGTACAATAATGACCTATCTTGTAACTTGTTGATGCAGAGGGAGAGTTAGAAAACAACCTTGAGCAACTTTCCTTAATTAGGTATCTAGCTACTAACGCTCTCAAAACACCTTTTTAGATGATTTAACAAATATACAAGGTTTCAAAACAAATAAATCCCATTTACAAATACCCTTTATCTTCCTTATTCTATCCATGAAGTTTTAGGACAAACTCTTAAATTAAAATTCTATGTTTGCAAGACCTTTCTCTCAATTAGGCCTATTTTTTATAGCCTTCTAAATGGACAAATTCTGATGGTATTTTGAAAAGTATAGAGGTTATATTCAAAATAAAACTTGTTTTGGATACCCATTATCCCTTTTGTGCTCTCTACCAAGTTTGGTAAACCAAATCTCAACAAAAGTAACTAATTCAACTTATCTCTCTGCTAATTAGACCTCTCTTAGGTCTCTTAAGCCTCAAACTGAATTTTAGCTCTTTAATGGATTCACACGTGTCAAAATAAATGTTTGATTCACATTTGGAACACAAAATACAACTCCCATGCTAGATTTTAGAGTATATAACAACTTATAAGTACCAAAACCAAGAAATGGCTTGAACCCTTCACTAGGTCTTTACACAGCGTCGAGAAAGAGAAAATGAAGGATTTCAAGAGTAATACAGGGTTTTAAGGACTCAATTTAATTATAAAATGTTTTTGAAATGTTAAAAATAACTCATAAATATAAATAACTATTCTTCATTGACAAAAAACTTCAAAAACTTGCAAATCTCACCTAGACAAGACTCCCCAAAAGTAGTGTACAGGCATGTATGGGTAGAATTAGAAACTTTGATCAAGATTGAATCTTTATTGGAACTTTGAGACTTATAAAAATTTATATTCAATTACTATTCTCTATTCACAAATTTTCTAGCATAGATATCATAAAAAGAATACAAGAATCACTAATATTCCCTTGAAACTTAATGATGACAACACATAATCTTTTTATCTCGTCAGTAGATGACAGCTTCTTACAGAAACCCTGTGACAGTAGGTAGGGGATGAATGGATACTGCTTCAATATTACTTCAAAATTCAAGATTTACAATAGAGATTACAATATTTATTTGTAAGGCTTTTGATTCGCAGGATCCTGAATAGGCGAGCGAAGATCATACACCTTACAAGACTCAATAGACTTACTATAACTCTTGATTATTCATGATCCCTAAAACTAAGCACACACCCTTTATTTATAGAAAGAGAGAGGTTCTACATAGAATCTTTTCCTGAGTGGTGTTTGTCTCATCATTGATTTTAACTTTATAAAAGCAGATTCTTCTTTATCATCAAAGGCTAAAAGACACATTTGATTTGACAGACGATTCCTCTATAGATGGTTGTGGGTCCAATGCTACTTCTGCTTTAGTCACTAAGTTATCAATAGAGATTGGATGGAAATAACGTCTATACTAGAAATTTTGATGGATAGTCCATTAGGGACCATTGTCTAGTACTGAATGGATAGCATGTACAACAAAAGTAAGATTCCCATGCTAGGTGTCTTATAATGATTGTATGAACAATTATTTCTTCATCCAAAGCATCTTCTAGATTTATCGTAGTAGGTCCTAAGTCTCGAATAAAGGCATATGCCCAATTATTATCTTGGGATACTTTATGACCCATCTTGATAGCCCAGTTATGATTAGGTCTTCTGACTAGATCACACAAATGGATTAATTGAAGATTATTGTTTAATCGATGAATAAAAATTTATCCATGATTTCTATCTACAAAAATGTTTGCAACTTTTATACTCGGGAGTATCATGGAGGCTGCTCTATATCTTTTGAGATAGGTCTTGTTGATGGTTAAAATTGTGCTTGTTTCATACACCAACAATGAGAAGTTTCAAGAATGTGGGACTTGCAACTTGAAATGACCTCCAGATTTTTAAGAAGCTGGTCTCTTCTTTATCTCAAGTGTTGGGAGGAAAGGGATAGGAATTTAAATAGAAACACAAATGCAAAGAAATAAAATCTAACTATGGCGATGCGCCTAAATGTAATTCGACCCTTAATTCTGAGCATAGTGAAACTATATGTGAGATTCAATTACATTAAAGAGCAAATAGGGCATGATCAATGTGAAAGATAGAAACAATAGAAATAGAGGCTCACAGCTTAGACTAATTTTGCAATGATACAAAGAAATATCAACAAAGGCACATAACGCAGTCTTCTTATTAACTCTCAAGTTACATAAAAGGCATAGAAACATGCACAGTTACATAAACTTTCCAATTCAAGAAAATAGAACAAAGGCAAATGATATTCCTGATCACAGCTCTAGAAGTCTAAAAACTCTTGACAATAGTCTCTCACAAAAAATTCTCTCCAATCTTCTAATGATCTCTTTATAACATTAGATTCGCTCTAGATTGTCTGTGTGTTCCCAATCTAACAGCCCAACTGAATTCTAACTGAACTGGAAGTGTCTAACAGAAAATATTTCTTAGATTTGGAAATGTTCTATCTTCCTGCAGTTCAATTGCTGAAACAGATACATAAGACTCTCCCTTCTATCAAATGGAAGAGGACACTTGGCTGATTTCCCCTATTTTACTTGAAAACCTTCTTATTATTTAAGAAGCACTAAAAAATGACACTTGGTAGCTTCTGCAGCACTTACTGAAGACACACAACACATTCTGCGCAACCTATACTCTTACTGTGTCTTCAGTTAGAAGTGTTCGGTCTTTGACATTCGTCACCATCCGCTTCTCCCAAAACTTAAACAACTTCTATAGAAAATGGGACCCAAAGCAGTTCTTACCTGAGCAACTTCAAAAAGGGAACAGGGACATGTGGCGCCTTCCGCTTATTCTTGACAAATGACATGTGGTGATTTTCGCTGCCTTTAGCTACCTTTTGAAAAACCTGTGGAAAATGACACGTATCTGTCTTTGCATTTCCCTGTCTATACTATAAAAACAATCAGGACTCATTTCATACTTACATGGATGACGACACTTGGTGGCTTTTGCTTGCCTCAGAACAAAAACCTGGGACCCACCACAGTCTTTACTTGTTAATGAAACAAAATGAAGATAATTCAGAGGTTGAAATGTGGTGGATTTTGCTCTCTTTAGCTGGGGATATGTGATGTCTTCCATTTCTTTTAGAAAAACACATTGAAACCTTATGCTATTTTCACCTGGCACCTTTCACTTGATCCTGATACTTAGCTTGTTGAAACCTTCTACTCAAAAGAGATTTGAAATGCAGATGCTGACATGAAATGTAGATGCCGACACTTGTCGCATTTTGCTAAGTTACTATGAGACCTGTGGCATGTCACCAACTTATAGAAATAATGAAAGGTGCCTCAGCTGATGACACTTGGTAGCTTCCACTTGATTTCGACACTTAGACAAAATTTAGGCAAAAAGAAATTCGAGCCCGTGCTTTGAGTCAAAACTTCACTGTCTCGAACCAAAGTATTCAGGGACAAAATTTGGATTGCACGACTGGAAATCAAAATGAAACATAGAGTATTTTTTACTCTACAGTTATTGGCGACCCCAAAGACTTTTGAGCGTGCTAAAAAAACTACAACTCTTGCTTGATCAAAATGACAAAAAATTACAGCTTCAACAATGTTGTTTGATAGGTGGACCACTCATCATCAGATAACCCTTGATTATTTTGTAATTCATTGAAGGCTAAATCAAGGTTGATAATGTCCTTGTGTGATTTTTTTTGTAAAATCTGAACCGTAGCCTTCAATTTGAACTCTAGCCAGGAAATAAAAATCAAAACAACTTCTACTTCAGGTACTGATGAATCATCCCTTAAATCTTAAAAAACTGCTTGATCATTCTACTTGGCCAACAACAAAGGTTTAATTTCATCAATCATTAGCACAGTGTTGTCATCAAAAAATGGAGAAGGAAGACCTAATTGTACTAGGTCTTCAATGTGTTGTTTCATTTCACTGATTCCTTCTTTTATTACATCAAGAAGCTCTCTGCAATTGATGGCTGTGGAGTTGCAACTGAGAACCTCATTCACTCGCTTAGCAGTGACCATTTTGTCATTAATTCTTGCTGCTGACAATGTTCTATCCATTGCATCATAAAGATTTTGCAGTAGCGTTTCAAAATCCAAAACTCTTCCATAAATAGTAGCTAGAGTGTCTTTAACTAAATTCTCCACCTTTTCGCACAATTTTTGTGCATTTAGTAGGAAGGTGAGAGAAGGCCTAAGCTGAATAATCTCCAAAGAGATTCTTTTCCACATTGATTCATAGAGCTCCTTCACTAGATTTAACACTTCTACATTCTTTGGCCTATTGACCAGCTCCAGTGTCAATTGTTTTGCTCTTTATTGCTCTGCTTGAAATTGGGCTTGTATAGCCATGGTATTATTCTGTTCATTCAGCAACTTCTGTTGCAATTGAGTAACTTGTAGCAAGCTTTTCTCGCATTTTTCTTGTAATGCTACTTTTTCTTGCCTTAGGGTTGTCACTGCATTTTTTACCTACATTAGCCCTACTTTTAAGGAATCATTTTGGGCCTAGATCACCTGGTGAGTCTGAAGAGAAACAATATCTTGCAACTGTTTATTTAGACTCTCTATTTCATTATCTTTTGTATTGATTACCGTGGTCAAACTACTACAGTTTGCCTTCTCTTTGAGTAGATCAACATCCATGTTCTGTAGCTTCCTTGATATTTTCAAGTGGTCTTCAACAACTACAGAAGTGGATTCATTTAGTAGCTCAATTTTGTCTTGTGGTCTGAACAGAGACATGTCTATGGGCACTACATTCATTGTGTAGTCTTCTGGCTGCATCTATTCACTTGGCTTGATTATATTTGGTGACAAATGAGTCACCGTCAATTGCTGCTAAATTGGGTCAAATTGTGACCTCAAGTGTGGTGTAGCCAAGGCCTTATTATATTTGATCATCTTTTTCTCTCTTCGGGCTTCCCTCGCCTTCTTAGCAACGTCTGCTTGAGTTTGGAAGGTAGAAGGAGAGGCAATGTGCCCACCCACAAAAGGATGACCTTGTGGCAAACCATATAAAATAGCCAATTGTTGGCTATGGGCAATTTGAGGAGGTAGTTTCTTGAGAATAGAGGGAGAAAAGTGAGGCAATGATAAAGTTTGAGTAGGGATAGATGGGGCAAAGTGAGAAATGGGCACAACGAAGGTGGCAGGAGATGTCATCTGGCCAGATGGAATCATCATGCCTACAGGAGAAGAAAGAGATTGAGAAGGAGGAAGAGGAACAATACTTACCTGAGGAGCAACTACGGTACTCTATAATTGGCATTGTGAGGGTTCTGCCCTCTCTTCTGAATCCAGTTGGAACCTCAGCCTCTTTCACTTCTTTAGCATTTCTTCTTCTGGCTATGCTCCCTTGTATTCAATATTTACCATTGCTGTTAGTGGTGCTTGTGGAGAATTAGGAACCTCAATGACTGATACTGATGGGGAAGCTTTTGGTGGTAAAGATACCACACTCTTTTATTTTTATATGATGCTAAGAGATTAGGGCCAAACAGTCACAATGACTGGAGCTGTGATTTTCCCTATGACCTGTGATTCTTGGCTAGATCTTGCTCTGG
Organism: Torreya grandis; assembly: GCA_037957365.1. Classification (NCBI taxonomy): domain Eukaryota; kingdom Viridiplantae; phylum Streptophyta; class Pinopsida; order Cupressales; family Taxaceae; genus Torreya; species Torreya grandis. Next base: position 902,722 of record JARHVA010002341.1, read on the forward strand.
CTTCCAGCTCTACACCCTATGTCGGTAGATTGCTTATGTCAGGGCTAGATACAGGGGATGGATGGAACTCATCCCAGAGTTCCTCCCACTTCTCATTCGAGTCCACGTTCTCAAAAGAATGAGTTGTCTAACAAATTTCTTGCCTATATTTCTAATAGGCTTCTATTTTCTCAGTGTCTCAATCTTTATTCTTTAGTTCCCTTCTTAAGCCAGAAATCATTCTGATTTTAGGATCAAAATCCCTATACTTATCATAGAAAGTTTCTCATGGTCTGTTTTGTTGGAGAGACAAATCTATTAATTCAACATAAAACCCAAGAATATCCTCTCTAAGATTTTTCTTGCTTTCCCAAAAAGGGCAGCCTTCATGTGCAATTCTGGTAGCAACCCTATTAGTCCTAATCCATGAAGCTATAAAACCATTTGGGTCATATACCCATTTATCTTTGATTAGAAGGAAACTTAGGAAGGCTAGCTTTCTAAGCAACACAATTTTGGCATCTCTGGCCTCTAGTGTCATGCTGTTTGTCATTCATGAGAGGTCATACATTTTCCTCTTCCTCTTCCCAGAGCCATATTCATTATCTACTATAGATACCTACCTGGTGACCTCTAAGAATGCTAACCTAAGAGTCAAAGTCTCAGGTAGCAACATTGGTTCCCCACAAAAACTATGGACTCTAATAATTGTATGGTGGGATCCAAAAAAGAAATCACAAGGAATTGGGCCATTGGCCAGAAGGTTTGGAAAACTTGGAAATAGTCTATTTATAACTGGTTCTGGGCTCAGGTCACAAAAAGTAGAGGTAACAAATAGTTTTCAAAATTCATATAGATCGCTAGTTTTTGACAAAATATGTGTCCATGCAGACACATGAGTTGTCTTTTGTAGACCAAAACTTGGGTCATACATATTAAGATGCATATGTTGGGAAAAGATGCCAGAGTTCTGATACAACATAAGGTGAAACAAATAAGAAGAGTACCTAAAAACCCCTTTTGATTTGAACTAGGCAAGCTGTTCCACCATGGAATATGCAATCTGCTCAAAGAAATCAAGCCGATACTCCTGAGTCTTGTTGATAGTTTTCAACCTGAAGAGGATAGCCATTTGTTCCCTATATACGATCATATCATCTTTCATTCTGAAAATGAAAGCCATCATAGATAGTGCATCTTGGCTAGCTTGTGCAAATTGGGCTCTTGCTACAAGCAGTGTCGGCATAGTAGTATCATCATCACCTAATTGCAATTTGGATCTTAAGAACTTCAACTGAGTATTGATGTTTGTCCACATTTTCTATATTTTAGCAATGGTGGGAAATGTAGCTGTCTTATCATGATACAAGGCCAACATTTATTTGATAGCCTTCAGTGTAATCTACACCGTGAATGGACCCTGTTGTATGGTGTTTGAGGGTGCATGAAACAAGTTGGCGCATAGTTTAACCAAATCAGGGCATAGATGGACACTTGGGATAATGAATTGTGACAGTTGTGAAGTCCATATCCTCATCGCAAATGTCTCATATTGTCCCACCTTGGCCCTCTAAAGACACCTTTGATGTGCCCCTTCTCTGAGAGTTTTGCTACTAGTTCTTTGAAGAATTGGGTCCATGACTCCATCTGCATAATCTTTTAACTTTGCTAGCTCACTTACTTGACCAACTTCAGGGACTCTGGTCCGTGGGTAGGTCTTTAATGGTTGTGCGGGGGCTGAAGCATATGACTTGCTCATAAGAAAATTATCAAGGGATTCATAAATCTTAGCTCCTTATTGTGAAGACTGTGCTCCCTCCATATCTATATCTATTATGTGATAACCGGTATGAACTTTTGCAAAACAGAAAGCACTTTCATTTAAACAGGTTTACTAGGAACTAAAAATGCAAGTAGCAAGAATTTTCTCACAGATGCAGGAATGTTTGAAACACTGTAAGCTTTAACTCTTGTTATGAGGTATTTATTGACCCATCAAGTCTCAAAATGGAATTAAACCCAGATAACTGTTAGCAAATCTTACTCAATCTTCCTGGGACAACGAGATAGACACATTGTACAAGTGGTTGCGAAAGGTACTTTGGATAATTTTAAATATTTGGGAGATATTAAATGTGTCAAGAATTTTGAAAATTTTGAAAAAGGCTCTGAGCTTTGGCTACGTGTTCAAAGAACACTTATTTAAAAGAAAGTGGGAAAGCAAAATGGGAAAACAAAGAAACTAAGAAAGGAAAACTATCTAACTATAATACATAAGAGACACAACCTAACTAAAATGTTTTAAATAGATTCCATTCACAGGAATCTCTTCAGGTTCGCCTTTCATTATTTCTAGCTCAAACAAATTTTTCTATTTATATGCACAAATTTTATAAGGGCCAGTCCATAATGCTTCAAACTTAGTATGTCGACTCAGCTTGGTAGCTCTTGCATCCCATTTCAAAACAATTGACCCTGTTTTGAAATGAGGATTTGAAGTCTTTTTATCAAAATAGTCTTTAATTATTTTCTGATGCTTTACCAATGAATCATGGGCTGCATCCCTCTTTTTTTGAACTTCCAAAAGTCCTGCAAGTCTGACCTACATGGGGCCGTTTTCTTCAATTTCAATTTGTTTGATCAGTTGGAGAGCAGGAATCTCCAAGCTTAGGGGAATTACAATAGATTTTCCATAGACCAATTCATCTGAATACATTTTAATCACCTATTTAGGCATGATTCTATCAGCCCACAGTGCTAAATTAAGCACTTTGTGCCACTCTTTGTGATGGTCAGCACCTATTTTTTTAATGAGTCTAATCAGGTTCTTGTTAGTTAATTCTACCAAACCATTACTCTAAGGGTAATAATTGAAAGAAGTTTTCAGATATATTCCATGCTTTAATGCAAAGTCAAATATTTTAGACCCTAAAAATGTTTTAGCATTATCTAAAATTATGGTGCGAGGAGCCCCAAAGCGAGTAGTGATACTCCCTAGAAAATCTAGGATCACATTTTCTGTTGCTTCTTTAAGTGGCACTGCCTCGATCCATATGGTGAAATAATTTGTGGTAGTCAATATCCATTTGTGACCCATACTAGACACTGGATTTATCATTCCAATGAAGTCGAGACCCCATTGAGCAAAAGGTTCATCCACAATTATAGGACTAAGGGGCATTGCTACATTCCTTCTCATCCCCACATAATATTGATAGGATTGACATTTTTTAACCAGCTGATAACAATCTGTAAATAAAGTAGGCCAAAAATAACCTGCCTCACTTATCTTTATAGCTGTGGTATTTGCAAAAAAATGTCCACCTGATACTCCATGATGCATTTCATTTAGTATTTTCTTAGCCTCAACCTTTTCTACACATCTTAACAATTTGCCATCAATTTTTTTTTGAAAAGAACCTGTTCAATTAAAACAAAATGAACTCCTTGTATCTTATAGTATCTTCCCTTATTTTGAGGGAGTTCTCTTGGGTAAATCCCATATTTCATAAAATGAATCCTGCTTGTAACCCAAGATTCCTGATCAACCTCTTTCATCCTTAATACAATTTTCTTTTCTACCTTTGAATTTGTCTCTTCAGGTATCATCTTTTCAAGCTCTTGAGTCATATATTGGCACAAACCCCTACCTTTGACTAACTTAGTAAGTTTGACCCATACATCATATTCAAGGGTCTTGGTTATCCAGTTAGCTCTTTTTTCAATAATTTTACTCTCCATGATGTATTCTCTAACACTTGGGCAAGCTACAAGTATCTAAATTTTGCTTCTTGATACCATATGCCTAAATTTCTTGAGGGCTTTTACCATAGCATATGCTTGTTTCTCTACAAAGTTGTATCTAGTTTCATACTCCCTGAGAGTTCTTGAGAAAAAAGCTATTGGGTGCTCTCCCTCCTATCTATCATCCTTTTGTGTTAAGACAACAACAATACTTAACTCTCCTCCATAGACATGCAGTACAAAAGGCTTAGAAAAATTTGGGTTTTTAAGTACTGGGGCTATTGAGATAGCCTTCTTGACCTCTTCAAAGGCTTGCCTTCCTTCTGCAGTCCACTTGAAAATTAGAGATTTTTTAACAAGAGTGTCATTGGTCTTACTAAGCTTGCAAAATTGGATATGAACCTACTGACAAAATTAATCTTCTTCAAAAAGGACTGAATTGCCTTTTTATTTAATGGAAGAGGTATGTTCATTATAGCTGCAACTCTTTTAGGATCTATGGAAACTCCTTCTTTAGATACTATATGTCCCAATAATTTGCCTTGAGGTACAACAAAGATGCATTTCTTAGGATTCAAGGATATTCCAAATTCTTGACATTTTTTAAAAATAGATTCTAAATGATCAAAATGATCAATAACATTTTTTGAAAAAATAGTAAGATCATCAAGATAAATCAGGATGATCTTATTTATAAGTTCCCCAAATGCTACATCCATAGCTCTTTGAAAAGTGGCTCCTGCATTTGACAGGCCAAATGGCATTTTAGCATATGCAAATGTTCGCCATTTGGTAGTAAAAGCAGTCTTGTATTGGTCTTCATCAACCAACCAAATTTGATTGTATCTAGAGAAACCATCTAGCAAAAAAAATATCTCTGATCTAGCCACAGTTTGTAGAATTTGTTCCATGAAGGGCAAGGGATAGTGATCTTTTAGAGATGCTCTATTTAGATCTCTGAAATCTACACAAAGTCTTATATCTCCATTCTTTTTCCTAACTGGTACTAGATTTGATACCTAGGTTGAGTGTTTGATTGAAAAAATTATTTTAGAATCTAAAAGTTTCTGCAACTCATCTACCATTAGAGGCTCAATCCTTGGATTCACTAGCCTCTATTTCTGTCTGATGGGCTTAGATCCTTCAGTTAATTCTATTGTGTGCTGAATAATGTCTCTATTATATCCATGAAGGTCTTCATAGCTCCAAGCTATGACTCTATCATATTTTTTGCACAATTCAATTAGTCTTTCCTTTTCTACTTGAGTTGCAGAATTTATAACTTTTAATTTTTTTCCTTCACTCACCTCAATTTTAGAATAATCTACTTTGTTTACTTGGAACTGTTTCTTCTCCAGGCTTACATCTTCTAGATCAAATAAGTTTTCTAAGGTGATCAAGCCTTTGGGAAGCTTATTAGTCTTCAATTGTATAAGTTGATCTCCATATGCTTCTTCAATTTTGGTTTTCAATTGATCAACAAACTCATCTAATTGTTGTAAGAATGAGAGTACCTGAGAATCATTTTCAAATACTTGCCAATTCTCATCATTGTCTAAAATAGTTGGCCTTACTATAACTTTTACTGACTCATTGTTAATTAATAGGCCAGTTGCTGGATCAAACTGTGAGCCAATCTGGGCCATCCTATCAGCTTCATAATTTTGAATCCTAGGGACTACTTCAATATTGAAGGCTTCAAAATCTTCTATTAAGTCCCAAATTCTGTGTCTATAGAACCTCATCCTTACATTTTTGGCTATTGCCTTTTCTCTAATTTGCTTTACTACTAATTTTGAATCTCTTTTTACTATTAGATTTTTTATTCCCTCTTTCTTGGCTAACAGGAGCCCATGTACTAAAGATTCATACTTAGCATCATTATTAGTACAAGCAAATTAGAAATGAATAGCCCTTAATTTTTTTCACCATTTGGAGCAGTAAGACAAATTCCTGCTCCAACACCATTTTTACTTTTAGCCCCATCAAAATTTAAGGTCTAGATTTTTGAATCTTTTTCAGATTCTTGAGTAGTTGGTGCCTCATCTCTTAAAACATTTTGGATTTCATGGTCCTCATCAAAAATGACATAAGTGCCTAGACCAATAGAGTCATAATTTCCATATGGGTCACTATGCATCATAGCTAACAACTAGTTATTTTATTCTTCTTGATCATGCTCAGTCTAGTCGCCTAACTCTTCAACAAAAACCCTTTCTTCTTTATTTAACATAGCATGATCTGCCTCTAATTTTTATGTTGGTTCATTGGTGATGTGATCCTTTGATAATGATTCAAACAAAATTTTCATATTTGAACCATATATGGTTCTTAGAATGGGGTGAGACCAATCAAGAGACATATATCCTCCTATCTTGGCTGTAAAGTCTCTTGATAAACATAAACCAAAAATAGGAGGTATATCTATGACTACTATATCTTGATTAACAATTATATTGGGACAAGTATATAATTGTAATGGGAGTTGTCTAATTCTCCTTATTGTTTGCACTGATTTGCCATCTAGCTGCATAACTCCTTTAGTGAGTGGCTCATACTTTATCTTTAAAGCATTTGCTATTGCCTTTGGTATTACTATAGTACGAGCCCTTGAATCTATCATTGCATTATGCAGCAGTTTCTTGCCAACTATCAAAGTCAAATAGAAAGGGTCTAGTTTTGATTTGCTTACCTTTGGTGGATTGTTCACTAGGGCTGTTGTCTGTAGATGAACTGTGTCCTTGAGCTTTTCTTTTTAAGTAGATCTTTCTTTGATCTCAGTATGTTTGGGCACTGCTTGGCCTTATAGAGCTTCTTGTAGCAATGTATTTTATTCAGGGATGGCTAATATGTCCCAGATTGATATTTGTGTTGGAGTCCTCTTTAATTGATCTACCACATTCATTGATCCCAGAGTTTGGGTTCTTAGAAAGTAAGGATACCTTGATTTTTCTTAAACTTGTCCAAGAACTACTTGATTCAACACTGATTGTGGCATTTCTTGTCTAATAGCTCTATTTATTTGACCTTGAAATGGAGGACTCTCCATAACTTGATTATTTGCAACCTTAGGCTGTTCCACCATTCTTCTCTTTAATCTAGTATAGTAGTCTGATTGCACCACTGGTTTCTTGGAAGTAGAGGCTTCATTCAACAATATTGATTCTTCATCTTCAACCCATGAGAACAAAGCATATTTTAGGGCTATTTCTTCTTCTTATTGCAAAGACATTCTTTGCATCTGAGCCATTAGGACTGAATTTTGCATACCAGGAGATTGGTAGGCTTGTTATCTCTAGTACTTGCAAATTGTCTATCCATTCTTATTTGATCTGCTACCTTTTATTGTAGATTACCCATGGGACAATCTCTAGGAGTATGAACATTATTACAAGGGAAACACCAGGCATTGGTGCTATCTGCATAATTATTTTACCCTTGAATAATCTCCCTATTTGAATTGGGGGGAATAGTTTATGAGGGTGTAGGGACTACAACTAATTGGTTTGCTGGCTGAGGGTTATTTTGCCTTTGAAGACCTTGATATTGGTTTGGTTGTGATAAAAATCTATTTCCTTGGTAACCTTGATATTGGGGTCTAGGGTAAGGATTCTATTGTCTCTTTATGTTAATCAGCTCATTAGAAAATGTTCTTAATATATTCTTGATATCATCCATCTCAGATGACTAAGTAGGGACAAGTTCTTTAGTAGATGGTTGAGGATATTTATACATAGACACAGGTGGCGCCATGGAATTAGAGGCTTCTTGAGGCAATGGTAAGGTAATCTTTGGAAACATGGGCATGGGAGGCCTTGGGGGTAGCTTTCCAGCATCTATTAAATTATTTTCAGCTCTGACTGCATTGTCATAAGCCTCTCACAGAGTCTGACCTCCAAGTGATTGAATCATAATAGATATATCTGAATTCAAAGCTTTAAGATAAAATACTATAGCCATACCTAGTAATGGTTTAACTATAGTAGGAATCCTTTCTCAAGTCTTTTGAAATTTAGAATTGAAGTCAGTTATTGCTTTTTGTGGTGCTCTTTGAATAGTAATCAATTGTTGCAACAGAGAAAATTTATCACTTTTTTCTTTAAATCTTTCAAAGAAAAGATCTCCGAGTTGATCCCATGTAGATATTGTATTTGGAGTCAAGGATCGGTACCATTCCAGGGCCTTCCCTGTAAAAGAAGCTACTAATAATCTTATAGCCACATTCTGTTGTGTGACCACATGTATAACACAGACATCAGATACATCTTGCAAATGTTTCTTAAGTGTTTTAAAATCTTGCCCACTAAATTTGGGTAGAGCTTTCAAGGCATTTACTGGGATATGATCCCAAGTGGCTGGTGGTATCGAGAGGATCAAAGGACTGCCAGTGTTCCAACTTGCATAATTCCTTGGGGGTATAGAGGCTCCCATATTTACTCTTGGTATTGGTATAAACTGATTGACTCTTCTTCTTGGACTATTTACCAAAGGTGGTAAAAGAATACCTGGATTTACAGCAGATTGAGATCTAGTTACTGGTCCATAATTATGGTCCTTGCAGCTCTCTGGTTCATACAGTTTTGAAAGAAACTTCAAGATGGTGTCCCACTGGGCGTGCCAAAAAATTGTTGATGGTTAAAATTGTGCTTATTTCTAACACCAACAATGGGAAGTTTCAAGAATGTGGGACTTGCAACTTGAAATGACCTCCAAATTTTTAAGAAGCTGGTCTCTTCTTTATTTTAAGTGTTGGGAGGAAACGGATAGGGATTTAAATAGAAACACAAATGCAAAGAAAAAAAATCTAACTAGGGCGATGCACTTGAATGTAATTCAACCCTTAATTCTGAGCACAATGAAACTATATATGAGATTCAGTTACATTAAAGAGCAAACAAGACATGATCAATGTAAAAGATAGAAATAATAGAAACAAAGGCTCACAGCTTAAACTACTTTTGCAATGATACAGAGAAATATCAACAAAGGCACAAAACTCAATCTTCTTATTAAATCTCAAAATTACATAAAAGGCACATAAACATGCACAGGTACATAAGCTTTTCAATTCAAGAAAATAGAACAAAGGTAAATGATATTCCTGATCACAACTCTAGAAGTCTAAAAACTCTTGACATTAGTCTCTAACAAAAAATTCTCTCCAATATTCTAATGATGATTTATGGTGATCTCCGCACCCCTCTTTATAGCATTGGATTCACTCTAGATTGTCTGTGTGTTCCCAATCTAACGGCCTAATTGAACTCTAACTGAACTGAAAGTGTCTAACAAAAGATATTTCTTAGATTTTGAAACATTCTATCTTCCTGCAGTTCATTTGCTGAAAGAGATACACATGACGCTCCCTTCTATCAAATGGAAGAGGACACTTGGCTGATTTCCCCTATTTTACTTGAAAACCTTCTTATTATTTAGGAAGCACCGAAAATGACACTTGGCAGCTTCCACAACACTTATTGAAGACACACGACATGTTTCGCATAATATATACTCTTACTATGTCTTCTCTTAGAAGTGTTTGGTCTTTGACATCTGTCACCATCCGCTTCTCCCAAAACTAAAACAACTTCTATAGAAAATGGGACCCAAAGTAGTTCTCACCCGAGCAACATCAAAAAGGGAACATGGAAATGTGGCGCCTTCCGTTTATTCTTGACAAAGGACATGTGGTGATCTCTATTGCCTTTAGCTACCTTTTGAGAAACCTATGGAAAATGACATGTGTCCATCTCCACATTACCCTATCTATACTATATAAACAATTGGGCCTCATTTCATACTTACATGGACAGTGACACTTGGCAGCTTCCGCTTGCCTCAAAACAAAAACCTGGGACCCACCACAGTCTTTACTTTTCAATGAAACAAAATGAAGATAATTCAGAGGTTGACACGTAGTGGCTTCCGCTCTCTTCAATTGGAGATACGTGACATCTTCTGTTTCTTTTAGAAAAGCATATTGAAACTTTTTTATGTTGCCACCTGGCGCTTCTGCTTGATCTTGATACTTAACTTGTTGAAACCTTTTGCTCAAAAGAGATTTGAAATGCGGATGCCAACATGAAATGTGGATGCTGACACTTGTTGTGTTCCACTGAGTTACTATGAGACACGTGGCATGTCCCGACTAACTTATAGAAATTATGAAAGGTGCCTCAGTTGATGACACTTGGTAGCTTCTGCTTGATTTCAACACTTAGACAAAATTTAGGCAAAAAGAAATTCGAGCCCGCGCTCTGAGTCAAAACTTCACTGTTTCAAACCAAAGTATTCAGGGACAAAATTTGGATTGCGTGACTAGAAATCAAAATGAAATGTAGATTATTTTTTACTCTACAGGTCTCATTTAAACCATGTTGTATAATTTCTCCTTGTAGAGCCACATTAACTTCAGAAAATATTTTATTGAGTATCCTTGTTAGGTTAAATCCTGGGTCAGGTTGTTGCATCATAAAAATATGATGTTGTCAGCCTAACCAATTAGCAACCACATTATTTTTACCCTAGATATGTTCTGTAGTATAATTAAGTCGATTAAAATAATCTTGCCATTTGATGTATTTGCCTCTACCGTCTTTTTGATTGTGATCCTTTTCTTTAAAAGTCAAAAACTTTGTGCAATCTGTTCTCATGATAAAGTGGGGCAGATGCATAATTTTAAAAGCAAAATTCTCAAGACATTTTTTAACAACATAGATTTCTTTATCTAAATAAATCTATTTTAAGACATCTTCACTGAACACACCATTGGCAAACTCACAAACATATTCTTGGCCTTTATCAATACAGACTAATATACCACCCCAAGCATGATCAGAAGCATATGTATATACAATGAACTTATCAGAATTGAGAATATACAAATCAGACATATTTTGTACCTTGGTCTTATTTTTTTGAACACCTTGAGAATGTTCAGAATTTCATTTAAAAATATTCTTTTTCTTCAATAACTCTTTTAGAATGAATCTATCTTCTCCTGCATCTTGATAGAAACTATTAAGATAATTAAACATTCCTAAAAATGCTTGAAGCTTGGGCTTGCCCATGATGTTAGGGAATTCAACAATCTTTTCTTTTATATATGATTGAACCTTTAATTTTGAATTTTGGACTACCATTCCCAAAAAGTTACATTCCATTTTGTAGAGATAGATTTTTGTTTTTGAAAGAACTATACCAGCGTTACAGGCTATATCATAAAATGTTTGAAGATGTTATAAATGATCTTCAAGAGTCATCTTGAAAATAAGAATATCATCTATGTACACACAAAGGAAATCTAATGTTCCTTTAAATATGTCATCCATATGTGCTTGGTAATATGTAGGAGCATTCATTAATCCAAAGGGCATGACTGTCTATTGGAAGTGGCCAAAAGGACAACTGAAATCAGTTTTTGCACAATTAGATTATTTGATTCTTATTTGATAAAATCTTGATTTGCAGTTGAATTGAGAGAAATACTTACACTTTGCAACTTTCTCAAGCAAATAGGATCTGTCTGGTATTGGATATGGTTATGTTATGGCATTCAATGGCCTATAATTTATGACCATTCTTTTCTTTCCCCTCTTCTGCTCAGAATGTTTGTGTATCATAAAGGCATAAGAGCAGTAAGGAGAGGTGGATTTTATAATAAATCCATTTTCTTGAAGTTATTTAATCTATTTTTCCATATCCTGGTAGTCATGAGCTTGAATAAGGATATTCTTCACTATTTTCATTTTTTTCCCTTCCTGGATCTTGATTTTTATAATTGGCATAGATTTTTCTCGAAAGTTTTGGAGATTATTAGAACAAATGTTTTCTCTAATTTGTAGCCCTATTATTTCTATGTTCTGAAGAACTTTAGTATTAGGATTTTGGCTCATTGAGATTGGAAATTGTTCTATGGCATAAACTAATATAAGAATTCTTATTCTTTTATTATTTATGGTAAAGAAAACACTTTTGGGAGTAGATCCATATGGTGAATATCTATCAATAAAAGCTCCTCCTAATAGGATATCTACATGCATTTTTTCATGGGTAAAGAAATTACATGTAAAAATTTTGTCTTGAATTTTGAATGGCTGCTGATGTTTATATAGGTTACAGGTGAAACTGTTACCTTAGACATTCAAACTTTTATAGGACTGTGAATCTTTTAATCTCTACCAATATTTTATCAAAGGAGGCTTAGCAAAAAAAAGAGATGCACTAGTATCAACTTGAGCATCGATTAATCTTCCATTTATTTCTATGGTGATGAATTGAGCAAATATTCCATTGAGCATTTGAGTCAAATAAACTAGTTGTGGATCTTGTAATGTAGGTACAATATACATACCAGTTTATGCTTAGAGGGATCTAAAATTTGAATAGAAACTATTTTTTATTCATCTTCTTCTTCTGGTTCTTCTTCTTGAATAAATGTCCTACTACATTCTCCTTTGTTTGGACAAGTGTAAAATTATTCAAGAATTTCTTCTTCTGCTTCATGCTGTTGATCAAAATCTAAGAATGGATCAAACTTATTGAAATTTGTATAAAATGTTATAAGGCTTAGTGGTACTGTCCAACTCCAAAAAGGTTATATGGCATCCATAAACATACCTCCAGCCTAGAAAAAAGATTGGTATTAGAGCCATCCAGCTATCCATTGATCCATCTATCATCAAGATTGATATACTGTAAGTCTATTTTCATTTTTCAAGTAAGATTTAATATTGTTTCTTTCTCTATGATCTATCTTTGGGAATTTATTGCATCAAGTCTTTGCCCATTTATATCATTTGAGTCTAGGGCCTTTATCTCTGCAAACTTTACCTTTATCAGATAGTCCTTGCTTTCAAAATTTTTTAAAGCTGAAAATAGAATTTGAAAAAGCTCAGTCCATTACTGATGGTTAGAAAATATTGAATGAAGCCACTTTGTAAGGATCTTATGAGCTCCCACCTGTTGTTCCTAACCAAATCCCTAAAAATTCTGAGATTAAAGTCACTAAAAATTAATTAGAAGGATATTTTTAGTTGTATAAACCTCTAGCAGTAAAGGCTAAGAGTGTCTATAAAAATTCTGAGTTAAGTCTAAGGTTGTTTACAAATCTACTTTTATGTCTTTTATTCATCCTCGTATTAAATATGTAGAACTTGCATTAACATACAAACCAAGAAAATCTTTTCAAACAAGTCTTCTTCCATTACTACCTCCTGAAGAAATAGAGTATATAAGATCTCATAAAGATGTAAAATTTGTTCATTTTGGACTAATCCATGTTTATGTTACTCCTCTTATACCCAATGATATAAAACCAGTTATGTATCTGTCTCTGTGTGATTACCATCATTATACATGCCTGCCAATTGTCAAGTATTTCTAAACTAAATTATGATGTTGTATGTTATGAACATGTCCCAAATTGGTCTATTGCTGTTCGTGATAAAGGTTGTCAAGAAGTAAAAAATGTTTCTTTGGATTGTTGGGGAATATTTTCTTCTGTCTATGGTTTAGATATGTTTGGAGAATTTAAATATGCCTCAATAAACATTATAGTATTATATAGTATGACAAATACCAACCATCCAATTTTTTTAGAAAATTTTTCATATGTTAGAAGGATTAGTGGTACTGTCCAACTCCAAAAAGGTCATATAGCATCCATAGACATACCTCCAGTTTGGAAAAAAGATAAGGACTGTGTGTAACTACGTTCCTCTTGTCTCTGCCTATAGATAATCAATATTATTTAATTATGTAATGAATTCAATAGTGAAAATGCCATTACACTCATAAAAACTACACTTCCAATCAAAACACATTCCCAAAAGCTAAACTTTTGCATTGACATTCATGTCTTACATAGGCATGCACATAATTCTAGTAAATTGTCTTGTGCTTTTTGGACTGTACTCTCTCTCTTTTATTATTGGATCTTGAAACCTTATTACCAGTTGTCATTATGATTCATTTGAGACTCTATAAACATTATATCCCCCTAAAAATGCTTTCATTGTTTCAATATTTCTCCCAACATAGGTCTTTGAATGAACCAAAATACATTTTGAACTAGACCAAGGATCAAGCATAGAAAATGAAATAAAAAAGGTGACCAAAACACTAAAATTAAATTGAGGACACTTTAAACATCTAATAAAATCAAAATCCATATTTAACACCTACCAATATTTTGTAAAAAACTCCAAAATTAAAGAAAACTATTTAAAAATTTAAATTGGTCATTTTGGCGGGACAATGCCAAATGAAGCCGAATTCAAATTTGAAACCAATATAGAACATAAAAATGAGTCAAATGAGATCATATATACTATTAATACCTACCTAAGACTCAATAATAAGAAATAAACCAAAAATCATGCATTTGGAGTGATGCTTCTGCATCATACTCCTTATGATCAAGAGTTTTGCTCATGAACTCTTGTTAATGAAATCTTCAAGAGTAATGCCATGCTTAATGATGTCTATTATTGTCATCCAAGTGGAATAAAATATAGGATGATGTTTCTACTTCACTAGATACTGATAGTAATCTTTTCATCTTGTTCTCTTTACCACTTTCTTATCCAAGATAAGCTCAAGTTCTTATTTTGCTTGTAGCTGCTGATTTGCCCACACTTGGACTACAATGTCTTGACTTATAGCTGGTTGATCCTACATATCATCTTACTTGTATAGATATAAGTCAGCTACAATGAATATTTGAGATATATCTATGCCACTAGGCAACTCTATTTCATAAGCATTATTGGAAGACCTTTTTATGACCTTGCATGGGCCAATCTCCTTCATCTTTAGCTTGTTGTACTCACCTTTGTGAAATCTTTTCTTTCTCGAGTGAGTCAATATCATATCTCCAATATATAAACTAACGTCTCTCATCTTCAAATCATCATGATATTTATACTTATCTACACTTATCACCAGCTACTTCTACACTGTTAGGTTGTGGAGCTAAAAGCTTCACTGATGCAAACAGAGGAGGAGGTTTCAGGAAGATTACTGAGCGTTACAAACACTGACATCGGTCAAGCCAATCGACATCGGCAGGGAAGAGATAGAAGGCAACCGACATCAGTCAGAAGTCAGCTGGCGTCGATACCCCTAGGCAGACAAGGACCGATGTCGGTCACCTGTGCGATTTGAGCTGCGTGTGTTACGGGAAGTTAGCTAACGAACCAAGTGTTTGCATGTCAAGAGCCAAATTTAGACTAGAAGCTACAGATCTAATTATTGTAATTAGGTGTCTAATTATTGTTTGCATGAGATCTATTTAAGAGACTCATTGGTTGTATTGTAAAGTCATGTTAGAGAGTAAGAGAGCAAAAATAAGCTCTTTCTGTGTGTGAAGAGAGCATGGTGTGTTCCTTCTAGTGCCACAGTACCAAGTGTGGGTGCTAAATTGGAGAATTAGCAGGGTTCTTCATGTATGTATGATCTTGGTCATCAGGTGAGCATGGCTATGATAGGAAATCTGCATGGGTAAGTAAGATCATTGATCTGCAGGTATATGTGTGTGCAAGGTCTAAGGTTCACAAGTGTGCAGAACCAGATTGATTTGTAGGTGTGCAAGGTTAGATAGGACAACAACACAATAGGAAGCAGAATCAGGTGGGATCTACTTGGAGTATAGTGTGTACTCAGAAAAAGAGCAAAGAGGAAGGCAAGGAAGATCCTTCCATAAGTAAGATCGTTTGAGTTGCAGGTTGTTGCAGGTTCAGGAGAGATCTACTTGAAGTACATTTGTGTACTTGTGGAGTGTGTGGAACACTTGTGGAGTGCATGGAGCACAGGTATACTGGCAGTAGTGGATACTGGCTGGTTGGAGGTGAACACCAACTCTGTGTTTGAGTTGTGTGTTGGGACCTAAGAGAGAGAGCTTTGAGGGAAGATTTACTGTTTATGCCCTAGAGGTGTGGAAGCCCTAGAGGTGTGTAAAGAAGAAGAACTGTGGCAGCCTTCTTTGTTGTATTTCCTTTTGGAAGAGTTTAAATACAAGTTGTGTATTGTCTCTCATATTCTGTGTTATTTTTGAATTCTAGTTACTTGTGTATTCTGGTTAATTTGCATTTTAAGTTGCTTGGTAATCAATTGTGTGCTTCCATTAATTTCCCAACAAGTGGTATCAGAGCTAAGGTTGCAGGGAGTAGGTTTTGTGTTTGGTTATAGGTCACTCTCAGGGGTTTTTGATTGAGTGGGAGTAAAGCAATGGTAGAAGAAAGTAAGCTAAGAATGGAGGATTTGAAAAGCACAGATGGTCACTTACGGTCCTATGGAAAGAAAGAGCAGGTAAAAGAAAATTGTTGGTTGGTTGAAGATCAGCATGAAGGAACTAAAGATGCAGATGTTGCAGGTGTTTTTGCACAGGATGTTTTGGGAGGTTTCATGGATAAAGTTGAATCTTGGTTAATAGATTATGTTATCTCTTTCCATGCAGCCCCAAGGAGAGGAGCTGGTGAGCCTTGTCAAAGAATTGATAAAGGGGAAGTGAAGCTGAAATTGTAGGTGGCCAACACACAAGTGTTGAAGGAGGTCATGCAGGTCCCAGGCTTGGAGATGTGGCTAATTTCTTCAGGAAAGTTGGGTGATGAGAGATGCACAAGAACTCTCATAGCGGATGCACTTGAATTAGCTGGTGGTAAGAAAGCAGGTACTCTTTATCTACTTGCTTATATTACTGATTCTTCTTCTATTACGGAGACGTGGCTTTGTAGGCTTGGTCACATGAGCAAGAAGGAGATGCATGTTCCTAAGTGGAAGATAGATGTATTTGATAGGCTTAAGAACTAGAAAGCCTTGGTGTTTATGGAGGAGATGGCAGACAGAGACCAGTGAATGGGGCTGGATACTTCTGAGCAGGGCAGTTTGGACATGGGATTGATTCAAAGAAAGATCACAGGTAAAAAGTCATCACTCATAAGAAAACACAGGTACCGGCATCGATCAAGGGGAACCGATGTCGAACAGACAGGTGTCAATGTCAGTCATGTGCAGACTGAAGCTGGTGATGTCGGGCAGGGTAAGATCGACGTCAGTCAGGAGGACCGACATCGGCAATAGGAGACACTAACGTCGATAGGGTTGGTAGTCAGGACAGGCGCATGGAAACCGATGTCGGTCAGATGCAGACTATGTGGTGACCGAGGTCGGTCACTGTAACAGATTTTGGGTGGACAACATAAGGAGTCTCAAATGCCCATATGGAGGACTGAAGATGGTAAGTAAGCCTCAAATTCATTTTTCCTCTTCTTTATACTAGTTGTTGACTGCAGAGCAGGAAGGATCCAGGAAACAATGGGAGCATGGCATGGAGAGAATACAGAACCAAATAGGAGATTTGGTAGGGTTGCCAGCTGGTATGAAAGCATAGAGACGAATGGATACCTTAGTTAAAGAATCGAGAGAATGGACACGTGAGATGGAAGACCAGGGCATATGGTCTTGAGGAAGCTACAGGATAGTGGTACAGGTTTTGAAAGGTGGATGACAAAGCATGGCTTTAGTCAATGTCAGGGTAACTATTGTGGTTTATCTTACCAGGTGGATGATGGTCGCAACATTATCCGGTTACTGTATGTGGATGGTTTGCTAGCAGGGTTGTATATACAGGGTTTTTCTAAGCTAAGGTTGGTTCAGTGGCATGTCATGAGGAATTTGGAGCAGCAAAATTCTTTGGCATGAGAGACATGGAGATCACAGGTTGATTTTGTCTTCAGTGGGAACTGATGTGAATCAGGTGTTGGCAAGGTTCAGGATGTAGATTTGGAGCACACTAAGGGCTGGATAGTTCAGTGTCTGAAATCACATGAGGTCTGGTATAGACCTGAGTATTGCCCAAGCAGTGGGTGTTGTCAGAGAGTTAGGAGCCAATTCAGGGAAGTGGGTTCTCAGGGAGTTGAGAGGGACCAGTAGCAGGGATTCATGCTATGTAGGGTCAGGACTTCACTACATGGGTTTGTAGGTTCAGATGTGGTAGGTTACTTAGATGACAGGAGGTGCACCATAGGTTGTGTGGTGGGTTGTCTTCAGGATTGATCTTGAAGAGGGATACAAGCCAGGAAACAGATTAGATAGGGTACAAGTATAGGTACAGTGCAGCTATTTATCTCCAAGTGGGAGATTATTAGGTTGTGGAGCTAAAAGCTTCACTGATGCAAATAGAGGAGGAGGTTTTAAGAAGGTTGCTGAGTGTTACAGACACCGGCATCGGTCAGGCCAACCGACATTGGTAGGGAAGAGACAGAAGGCAACCGACGTCAGTCAGAAGTCGGCCGGCATCGGCATCCCCCAGGTAGATAGGGACCGACGTCGATCACCTGTGCGGTTCGAGCTGCATGTGTTAGGGGCAGTTAGCTAACGAACCAAGTGTTTGCATGTCAAGAGCCAAATTTAGACTAGAAGCTACTGATCTAATTATTGTAATTAGGTGTCTAATTATTATTTGCATGAGATATATTTAAGAGACTCATTGGTTGTATTGTAAAGTCATGCTTCAGAGTAAGAGAGCAAAAATAAGCTCCTTCTGTGTGTGAAGAGAGCATGGTGTGTTCCTTCTAGTGCCACAGTACCAAGTGTGGGTGCTGGATTGGAGAATCAGCAAGGTTCTTCATGTATGTATGATCTTGGTCATCAGGTGAGCATGGCTACAATAGGAGATCTGCATGGGTAAGTAAGATCATTGATCTGTAGGTATATGTGTGTGCAAGGTCTAAGGTTCACAAGTGTGCAAAACCAGATTGATTTGTAGGTGTGCAAGATCAGATAGGACAGCAACACAATAGGGAGTAGAATCAGGTGGGATCTACTTGAGGTATAGTGTGTACTCAGAAAGAGAGCAAAGAGGAAGACAAGGAAGATCCTTCCATAAGTAAGATCATTTGAGTTGCAAGTTGTTGCAGGTTCATGAGAGATCTACTTGAAGTACGTTTGTGTACTTGTGGAGTGTGTGGAGCACTTGTGGAGTGCGTGGAGCATAGGTGTATTGGCAGTAGTGGATACTGGTTGGTTGGAGGTGAACACCAACTCTGTGTTTGAGTTGTGTGTTGGGACCTAAGAGAGAGAACTTTGAGGAAAGATTTACTATTTATGCCCTAGAGGTGTGGGAGCCCTAGAGGTGTGTAAGGAAGAAGAACTGTGGCAGCCTTCTTTGTTGTATTTCCTTCTGGAAGAGTTTAAATACAAGTTGTGTATTGTCTCTCATATTCTGTGTTATTTCTAAATTCTAGTTACTTTTGTATTCTGGTTAATTTCCGTATTTTAAGTTGCTTGGTAATCAATTGTGTGTTTCCTTCATCTTTAGCTTGTTGTACTCACCTTTGTGAAATCTTTTCTTTCTCGAGTGAGTCAATATCATATCTCCAATATATAAACTAACGTCTCTCATCTTCAAATCATCATGACATTTGTACTTATCTACACTTATCACTAGCTACTTCTACACTTGCTCATGCACCTCTTGCATGGTAATTACAAACTCCTCTCCCTCAGCACTTATTCTCTCTATTTTGCCTAAGTCTATCAACTCAAAGACTCCCCTTGGGTGAATACCATACACCACTTGAAATGGAATATTTACAATACTCTTATTAGGTGAGTCATTGTAAGTAAACTCTTTTTAAGGCAATACCAAGTCCCATTGTTTAAAACTATCCTTTGTCAAGTATCTTAACAAGTTACCCAAGCTGCTATTGACAACCTTAATTTGGCCTTCTATTTTAGGGTGGTAGGTTGAGTTGAAATTTAAATTAGTTCCTATATTTTTTCATAAGGTTCTCCAAATTTGTCCTACAAACTTAGTATCTATATCTAAAAAAATTCTCAATGGTATACCATGTAGTCTAACCACCTCTTTGAAGAATAAATTGGCCACATGAGTTGCATCATTGGCTATCTTAAAAGGTATGAAATGGGCCATTTTAGAGAATTTATTCACCACAAAACAAATAAAATCATGCCCCATTTGAGTTCTTGGCAATCCCATGATAAAATCCATGGTAATGGAATCCCAAGGCCTATTTGGTATTGGTAAGGGCTGGTATAGGCCTGCATTTGTACTCTTCCCCTTTGCATATTGAAAAACTTTGCATCCTTCCACAAAATTTCTCACATCTATTTGCATCCTAGACCAATAGTAGTGGTTACTAAGTTGAGTGAAGGTTTTATCAAGACCAAAGTGACAAGCCAAACTCCCACAATGTTTCTCCTTGATCAAGTTGTCTCTCATTAAACTCCTTGGTACACATAACTAAACTCCTTTGAACAATAAACTAAATTGAATCATATACTATAGGAAAGGTTCTATGTTTCTTTTATTATCTTAATTACAAGATTCATATACATCTTGAAAATATAAATCAGTTTCATATTACTCCTTGAGTGACTCAATTCATCCACTCTTAAGTTGAATTTCACTAACAAGAAAAGTTCTTCTACTCACTGCATTTGCTACCTTGTTTTTTTTCCCCTTCTTGTGCTTGATGAAAAATGTGAAGTTATATAAGTACTTCACCCACTTCATATGCCTTTTATTAAGCTTTTGTTGGCTAGTTATGAATTGAAGAGCATGGTTGTCCGTGAAGACAACAAACTCCTTTGGCATCAAGTAGTGTCTCCACTTTCTCAAGGCTTGAACCATGGCACAAAACTCAAGATCATAGGATGAATACCATTTCTTAGCCTCATTTATATTCTCACTAAAGTAAGCTACATGTCTGCCCTCTTGAATTAAGACATTTCCAATAACTACTCCACTTGCATCACACTCAACTTAAAACACCTTGCTAGAATCAGTGAGTGCTAATACTAGCTGCTTTGTTATTATTTTATTTAAAGACTAAAAGTTATTCTTAGCTAGATCAATCCATATAAACCTCTTTTTATCCCCTCTAACAATATCAATAATGGGTACACAAATCCCACTAATGTTTTTGAAAAATTTCCTATAGAAGCTAGCTAAACCATGAAAGCTCCTTACTTCATACGCTGTCCTTAGAGTTGGCCACTCAATGATGGCCTTCACCTTGTATTTATCCATCTTCAACACACCTTGTGAGATCAAAAAAATAAGTTAAACAAGCTCTATCTTCATGAATAAACACTTCTTGAGGCTAATCAACAACCCCTCCTCATGCAACCTTTGCATCACCATCCTCAAATGATGAATATGATATTCTTTGCTAGAACTATAAATCAAGATGTCATCTAGGTACACTATGTTGAAATATAAATGTCTAAGGGGGTGAATCAGTCTTCATAAAAACTTTTTTTTAACAATCTTACTTAAGCAATCATAGATCATTTAAACAAGCATGTACATCTTAGCAAGCATAAACACCAAACCACAAAAGCATGAAATACATGAACATGGTATATATATGGAAAAACCTCAAAAGAAAGAAGATACATTGATGATTAAAATAGACTATATTCATATAATATAAACACCAACTTTAGTGAAACACCCACTTCACATGGAACACCAACTCCAACTAGTTAAGCACCAACTCAGCTAAGCTTTAATAAGCACCAACTTGTAAGGAGACACCAACCCCGTAGATGACTCAACACCAAATCAGTGACTTGAAACACTTGATAAAATTTAAAATACCTTGTTTCTCATACAACAAATTATGATATTCTTTCTCAACTTTTCACATACTTCTATCCCTCTCAAACTAGCCTCTAGCCTTATTCATTCAACTAGCCTTCTTCTTGACTTGATTAGGTCATATGACCTCAATATTCATATGAAAAAGATTTATCAAATATTCATCACTAATTCTATATAATCCTTTAATGGTTTATAAGACCTTCTTCTGCTTACCAAGTGTTATATTATTCTCTTACTCTAATCATAGTCACCACATCTCAAATTAGGTCTAAAATTACCTAGTATTTATACAAGTCACTTGATCATATCCTTCTTAGTCGACCAAAAATTATTATATTCTTAAGTCAGCCATAGAATGGATCTTAAGAAATCTCATAGACATTGATAAAATGTGCTTTGATTCCCTTAAGCTCTAACCAATTTTAATTAGGCCTGATCTCTCATTTAGGTCTCATGGAGACCTAATTCCATTAGGCCTACTTAGCACACGTTACCCTTTGATATTCTTGGAGAATATTCAAAAATGTCACATGATAGGAACACATCATATGCCAATAAAATAGGAACCTTCTAATATTATCTAGTTTTCATCACACTTTTTATCTCAAACCACTACTTGGAGCACATCATTAGTACCGTTCATATAAGGCTTGTGCATACCCACAAAGTCTATCTTGAATAAATGAAGTATAAACACAAATTTGATAAAAAATCATGGAAGTAAATCATATATTCAAAAACCTCATGACCTCAGGGTCATCAAAAAATTTATAATATGCTTCAACTCAAGGTATACAGGCTCAAACTCTTCTCTGCAAGAAGTTCACTCAGAACTGCCAACTAGTCTCAAAACATGGTCATGGAAACATGAAATTATGACATATGATAGAAAATAATAAAAGAATTAAAGTGAATAAAAATTATCTTATAACCTTCTTAGATCAATTTTAAATAAAAATATAATAATTTTTAATGGAAACTATTAGTCTTACAGCTCAATTTGTTGACCTTCTCTCTCACAGTCCTTACTCAACTAGACAAGCCATTTTGGCTTCAATGTTTCAATGTATTACACTAAATTATAATATTTTGAAAATCATGGATAGATAATTAAGGTCCTAAAAAACATCATTATGTGCATTATATATATCAACTCATGGCATATATTCTTAAACCCATTATTGCAATCTGCTTACCTAAAACTATCAGTTTACCTTGAAGACCAGTCATGGTGATTTTGAATTTCAACACCTGTATATACACATTAAAAATATCTTGATGCATGTGAATGATCATATATGATCATTAGATCATTATTATATAGGTAAATAACATGTTCATATGGCAATATTAGTTTTGCAGACCAACAATCTTGCACCTTCACTATCTCATCTTCACTAGACAAGTTAACTTATAAGTAATATTTTCATTATTACCATTGAACTCAAAAATATATATCCAATTTGAACATGTATTATAGGTATTAAAAAATATATCCATAAACTTTGATTCATCCCTAATCCATGTTAACACATCTCTAATCAACTTCTCACTTCTGCTTGGTTTTCTCACTATCTCCACCACTAGGTTTGTTAATGATTGGTCAAATTATATGGTCAGTTTATCACACCTAAGGGATCAAACCTAATCAAAAACCACCATGTAAATAAGATAAAAGTCTCAATCTTCAACCTTTATCTAATTAGAAACTTTGGCTTGGTCAGTTCTACTTGTTACAACAAATCTATGAGAAATAAGGCCTTTATTGTAGGGTCCACTCACTCTCTTGACAAACAAATTACACCTAATTTTTTTTGAGAGAGTTGAATTCATGTTTGAATAGATAAAATAGACAAAAAAATCCATTCTGAGCACTTTAGAATAATTTATTTCACATCAGGTCACTATTAGGGTTCTTTAAGGGTTTAAACCATGTCATAGTCTTAACTATCATTCATAAAGATTAGGCCCTTATTCTAAAAACCAATACTTGAAACTTTGATCTAGGATCCTTATCATTCTACCATGAATATCTTATTTTCTCATGAAGATGTTACACATGCCCATGAACACTTAAGTGTTCTTCTCAGGTTGAGAACCCTTCATTATGTGCACACAAGAGACCTTAAAACACTTTTTTTGCCTTAACCTTTAAATTTTGACCTAAAAATTGGTCAAAATATTTGAAAAAACATGAAATACCTCTATCAATGCACATATACTCACTTTTTCCTTAAAAGATGATCCTGATATCCCATCCGATGACCATCTCTCTCTTTGCTCTCTAAGCTTTTGACTTGAAAGTCACAATAGGTCTTAAAGTTAACCTTATAACCATTGTCCAAGCTATCAAAACCTCATGTAAGAACTAAAACAACCTCATACATCCTCTTATGCCTCTGTGGATTCATCTCACTAAGACACCAAGCTCATACCTACTTATAAGGTTTCTTCATGCAATGACCAGTGTCATGACTAGACTTTTCAAGCACTTCAAGCTTGAAAATTGACCTTGAAACACTCCTTAATGATTATAAACCTTTATCACATGCCTTTCATGCTCCTTAGACAATATCATACCTATACACATACTACTTCATGCTCAGCATGCACATTCTCATGATATGACTATGTTTCTCAAGACACCTTGTATTTAAAGACTAGTACTTCAAAACATGCTTATCTTGACCTAAAATTTGACATAAACCTCATATGAATCATCAAGTTGCCTTCAAATTATCTCTCAATAGAGAGACATTATTGGATCATTTTGGACTATTATTATGAATAGTAATATCTAAAAGAAGATATTTAAAGAGGGAAAATCTATATATGTATAGTAGACATCTTTAGAGTTGCTATATCAATCTATAGGGTACAATTAGACATCTTCAGAGCATAACTAGACAGGTTTTTGGAGTTTCATTGGAAATTTTTTGAAGCTACCTAAAATATCTTTAGATATTCAATAGAACATCTTTGTATCTCAATAAATCATCTTTGAAGCTGCATACATAGATCTTTAGAGCTCGACTAAGGATCTTCATAGCTCATTGTGTTCTATGTCAAGTCTTCATATTAGGAATACAAGCTCATATCCCACACACCATGTATCTTCACCAGATGCATCTTTAGACATTAATATTAATATACTTTGATATTAATGACATTGGATTGACATCAATGACAACACTATGCTAATAAACTCCCCCTTTGCCATTGATGGTAAAACACACTATAGTTTGATCAATCTCTTCTCCCTCAAACTAATCTTTCTCCCCCTTTGACATTAATGATAAAGTGTTTTCCATAAATATCTTATCTGATCTTTGGACTTGGATTTCAAGAAACCACACAATGAAATGCTTACCAAGTACTCACCTTAGGCTCATCAGTTATTGCAGACACCTTTTGGAAATTCTCTTTCTCCCCCCTAAATAGACACTCCCTCTTAAAAACACTAGATGGCACAAAATCTTCAAAAAATTCTTTCATGAATGACCTCTCTTATGACAAGTCTTTCATGCACCTAATCACTATCAAATATACTCTGCCAATTATCTCAATTCACTTTTGATATCCACCTTATGCAAGATGTTCTTTGATAACAAACTTGATCCCTAATTAGAGAATATAATGTTCAATAATATCACCTTGAATATATCACTCAAGCTATCATTATCCATTCATACATTATGAAAATAATCTCTTCTAATCTTCAATGAGCTTCATAGGCCATATCTGATCCATAGACATCATGATAACCCTTCTTGTACTAGTTCACTATTCATTAGGACTGTAAAACACCTAGTTCATTGTCTACCAAACTTCTATCTTGCTTGGTCACCTTCACCTCACACAACCAGGGCATATTGAGCATATAGACCTATGACACAACCAAAATTTCATCTTCAAACACATTGAACAATCACACTTAATGCCTATGAGCATAAAACATCTTTGTAACCAATGCTTGTCTGCTATGTCAATTAGGTCTGTCTGCTATCAAAGATATTATTTCAAGGGAACAATATAGTCTTTCATGTTGAAGAAAATATCATTCATTTCATGTCCATATGAGATCTTCATATGTTCTTCTTGCATCAATCTTTCTTCTTCAAGTTTCTCAAGACACCATAGCACATACATAATCATGACACCTTCTTTGCATCATTCTATCAACTAAGTCTGTGTTTACATGCTTCACTATGATAGATCTCTATCAAAACTTGTCTTCTTCATGATATTCAAACTTAGATAATATAATATATTCCTTGGTCCTCTATGAACTTAAGGTCATTTTGATGCAGATAGAACACTCAACTCTCTCTCACAACTCTTAACAAATAGAATCATGAAATAGAGATCATGCTCCCCCTAACTCTATGCTTACCTCTATCTAGATAACAAAGACAATCACTCTCTTGTCAAATAACTCAGAGATACCAAGATTTCCTTTAGACCAAACATTTGTCAATCAATGTAGTAACTCAAAAAAGGAGGATCATACAAAACTACACAACCATTCTCCCTCTTTGTCTTCTCAACTTGTTCACCATATGAATCAACAATACACACAAACCATCTTCAACACAGATCAAGTACCTTGGTACCAATACTTACCTCTCAAAATGCCAAAGATCACACTTCTAGCTCAGACTCAATAATCTTCAACATGTTTTCATACCATACAACACCTATCAAATCTCAACAAGCATTCACCATGCTTCCACTTACTGATGAATGTCTCCATGAAGCCTAATGGAGTCACCCCTTTCCATAGGGAGCTATAATTTCACCAGTTTAGAAGATTCCTAGATCTCCATGTTCTCACAAGATTGAATGTTCTTCAATCCTTTTGGGCTTGATTGGCACTATAGGCTTGATTTGATCATTAATGAGAGCTAAAAACAAATATTTTTGAATTTATTTCATATCTGAGACATGCTCTATCACAATAAGCAGTCCAATTAAACATGTAGACTAATCATGACTTATATTTACTACCTTTAGTTTTCATAAATTCATTTTCCTTCTTTCTTTCACTTTAGGGGCTTCAAAATTCCTATTTTGACTTGATGACCTTCTAACTCCGTTAGGATAAAATCTTGCAATGTGTCCTATATTATGACAACTGTAACAAACCACCTTATACATACTATTTGATTGATATGAATTATGACTCCTTCAATAGTTCCACGAGTACTCATTATTGGAGGGTATTCTACATTCTCTTTCTCTATGACCAAACTAACTGCATACAAAACAATAACCATGGAAATAACTAGCATACTTTATAACATCAGGCTATTTGATAGGTCTTTTCATGTTGACCTTTTTGTCTTCAAAAATCTTCTCCTTGATTAGAGGTGCCTCCTTTTGATCTTCTTTGAAACCAAGACCTATCTTATCACTGGTAGACTTTTGACTACTCAAGATATCACCTAGAGCCTCAGTGCTCTTTTCAATCTTCACAAAGCTCTTCACCTTGCTGAATGCTTAATCCAACTCAACATCTAGGCATTCTATTTTAGTTTCATATTTGATGCATTTTTCCTCTTTAGCATTCAGGTTTGTATTGACTATCTCCATTTGTGCCTCAATTTGATTGATGATACCATCATACTCCTTGGAGGTGTTAATCTCTCCATAAACAAGTCAATCTGCTCCTCATAGTATTTATGTAGTGATCTTAGTTTGTGATTTTTTTTCTTTGAAACTTCAAATCCTCTAAGGCACTTACCAATTTTGTCTCAATATTCACTTTTTCTTCTTCTTCATATGATTCTACATAAACCATAAATCCTTTCCCATTTGAACAACCCTCATTATCTGATTCTATGGCCATGAACAAAGTTTCATTATTGTCATGTTCAGGGTCATTACTATCACCATCACTATCAGTTCACTTGAGTCACTTACATCAAAAGAGTTATCTTCTTTAGTGTAGAAGCTTCTCTTGTTTTTGAAAGTTCCTTTCCTACCTTCAAACTTCTTGAGCTCCTTTTTGTTTTTATCAGGCTTATAGGTCTTCTTGTCATCTCCATGATGCTCATCATGTTATTCATCATGCTCAAATTTATCTTTATTAGGATAATTGGATGCAAAGTGATCAATCTTGCCACCATTAACATATTTTAAGGGAAACTTACCTTTATACTTACCAGATCCAAATCTCAACTTCCTTGTTAACATGGCTATTAGTTGATCATCATCAATATCTGAGCATTCCTCATCCTTGACCTTCTTAGCTTTTGAATTTTTCTCAACGTTGAAAGCTAATTCCTTTTTGGGAGGTCTTCCTTCATTAGTTCTCATCTCATAGGCAGTCAAAATGCCATGAATCCCATTCATCTCTAACTTTTCCAAATCTTGCATCTCTTCTACTACAGACACCTTAGAGCCAAACTTAAGAATTAGTGATCTAAACACTTTTTGAACAACATTAGGTTCTTTAAATTTTTCTCCCAATCCTCTGATGACATTGACAAATTCATCAACCCTTAATAGGTAAGATGCAATGGTTTCATCTTCATTCATTTTTAGGCTTTCAAACTATCTTTGGTGGGTTTGTAACTTGGCCATCTTCACCTTGGTGTATCCTTAATAGATAGTCTTCAACTTGTTCTATATCTCTTTAACTGATTCATAGTGTATTATTCACAAGCTCTACCTCTGATAGGCCACAAAGAATGACATTTATTGCCTTGGAGTTGTTTTCACTAGATTTATTACCTTTTGCATCACTTAGTAGAATAGGAGAGCTCTAGCCATCCAAAACTATTGGCTAGATATCATGAACTTAAGACATAAAATATATCTTCATCCTAACATTCCCAAAGACATAATTGGATCCATTAAATAATAAATCCTTACTGGTAGAGAAACCACCTTGAGCTTGCTGATTAGCCATCCTTGCTTTTAGGATATACTTTAAGTTTTAGACCTACTTCAAAGGACTAAGATCTAATGCCAAATGTTGGAAGATAAATGAATGAGGTGGGGGGGAGGGGGTGCATTAGTCTTCAAAAAATATTTCTTTAAGAATCTTACTTAAGTAATCATATATCATTTAAACAAGCATGTACATCTTAGAAAGCATAAATACCAATCTATAAGAGCATGAAACATATGGACACAATATATATGTGGGAAACCCTCAAAGGTAAGAAAATTCATTGATGATATAAATATAATATAGTCTTATAATATAAACACCAACTTTAGTGAAGCACCCACTTCACATGGAACACAAATCTCAACTAGCTAAGTGCCAACTTAGCTGTGATTTAGAAAGCACCAACTTACAAGGAGATACCAACCCCCTAAATGACTAGAACCAACTAATCCAACTAAAATACTTGATCACCTTCAAAACAAATTGTTTATCATACAATAAATTATGATCTTCTTTCTCATCTCTTCACACACTTCTATCCCTCTCAAACTAGCCTCTAGCCTTCGCTCAACTAACCCTCTTCGTGACTTGATTAGGTCATATGACCTTGATCCTTATATGTATAACCATTTTCAAAGTTTCATCACTAATAATATATACTCATTTTATGTTTTATAAGACCTTATTCTATTTACTAAGTGTTATATTATTCGCTTACTCTCATCATACTCACCACATCTCAAAATAGGCCTAAAATTGCCTAGTATTTATACAAGTCACTTGATCATATCCTTATTAGTCAGACAAACATTATTATATTATTACATCAGACATGGAATGGATATTAATACATCTCATAGATATATCTAAAATGTGATTTGAGTCCCTTTAGGTCTGATCTATTTCAATTAGGCCTTATCTCTCATTTAGGTTTCACGGAGACCTAATTCCATTAGGCCTACTTAGAACATATTACCCTTTGATCTTATTGCAGCATATTAAAACACATTACATGGTAGGAACATATCATATTACACTCTAATATACCCTTTATAATATTATCTAGGCTTAATAACACTTTTTAGCTTAAACCACTACTTGGAGCACATCATTAGTATTGTTCATATAAGGCCCGTGCATACTCAAAAAAGTCTATCTTGAATAGCTGAAGTATAAACATAAATTTGATGAACATTCATATAAAAAACTATATATTAAATAACCTCATGGCCTTAGGGTTATTAAAAACTTCATAAGATGCTTCAACTCAAGGTATACAGGCTCAAATTCTTCTTTGCAAGAAGCTCACTCAGAACTGCCAACTAGTCTCAAAACACAGTCATGGAAACATGAACTTATGACATATGATGAAACATAATCAAGGAATTATAATTCATAAAAATTATCTTATAACCTACTTATATAAAATTTAAACAAAAATATCATAATAATTAATGGCAATTATTGGTCTTTCAGACCAATTTATTGACCTTCTCTCTCACAGTCCTTACTCAGATAGATAAGCTATTTTGGCTTCAATGTTTCAAACTCTTACACTGAATTCTAAGATTATGAAAAACATAGATATATATTTTAAGTCTAAAAAAATATAATTATATGCATTATATATATCAACTCATGGCATAGAGTCTCAAACCCATTACTGCAACCTACTTACCTAAAATTGCTAGTTTACCTTGAAGACCAGTCATAGTGATTTTGAATTTCAACACGTATGTATACACATTAAAAAGCTATTGATGAATTTGAATTATACTATATGATCATTATATCATTATAAAATAGGTATATAACATGGTCATATTGTAACATTGGTCTTGTATACCAATCTCACAACCTTGCACCTTCACTATCTCATCTTCACTAGACATGTTAACTTATGAGAAACATTTTTATTATTGCCATTGATATAAAAAAAATATATCCAAAATAAATATGTATTAAATGTCTTAAAAAACACATCCATGCACTTTTATTCATCCCTAGTCCATTTTAACACACCCCTAACCAACTTCTCACTTCTGTATGGTTTTCTCATTGTCTGCACCACTAGGTCTATTAGTGACTAGTCAATTTGTATGGTTGGTTTAACACCCTTAAGGGATAGAAAATACTAAAAAAAGACCATGGATATAAGATACAAGTCTCAAGCTTCAACCTTAATCTAATTATTATCTTTGACTTGGTCAACTCTGCCTACTAAAATAAATCTCAGAGAAACAAGACCATTAATATAGGGTCCACTCACTCTCTTAACAAATAAATCACACCTAGAGATGATTGAGAGAGTTGAATTCATGATAAAATAGCTAAAATAGTCAAAACAATCCATTTTGATCACTTTAGAATAAGTTATTTCATGTCAGGTCACTATTAGGGTTCTTTAAGGGTTTAAACCATCTCAATCTTAATGATAATTCAAAAAGTTTAGCACCTTATTCTAAAAAACCAATACTTGAAAATTTTAAATAAGGCCTTTCCAAATCTACCATGACTAAATTAGGTTCTCATGTAGAGGTTACACATTCTAATGAACACTTGAAAGTTTTTCTTGGGTTGAGAACCCTTCATTTTTTGCACACGAGAGACCTCAAAACACTTTTTCTTGACTTAACCTTCAAATTTTGACCTAAAACTTAGTAAACATACTTGAAAAAACATGACATACCTCTGTCAATGCACTCATACTCACACTTGCTGTAGAAACTAATCCTGATACCCCATCTAGCCACCATCTCTCTCTTTGCTCTCTAAGCTTTTAACTTTTAAGTCATAATAGGTCTTGAGGCTGACCTTCTAATCATTGTCCAAGTTCTCAACACCTCACATATAAATGTAAACAACCTCATACAACCTCTTATAACTCTGTGCATTCATCTCACTAGGACACTAATCTCATACCTTCTAACAAGATTTCTTCATGCAATGATTAGTGTCATGACTAAACTTCTCAAGCACTTGAAGCTTGAAAATTGACCTTGAAACACTCCTTGATACTTATACACCTTGATCAAATACCTTTCATGCTCCTTAGACAATATCATACCTCTACACATACTAATTTATGCTCATCATGCACATGCTCATGATATGACTATGCTTCTCAAGATACCTTGTATTCAAAGACTAGTAATTCAAAACATGTTTACCTTGACCTGAAACTTGACATCAACCTTAGAAGAATCATCAGGTTGCCTTCAAATTATCTCTCAATAGAGCAACATTATCAAATCATTTTTAGACTATTACCATGAATAGTAATGTATAAAAGAAGATATCTAAAGAGGGGAAATCTATATATGTACAATAGATATCTTTGGAGTTGCTTTATTAATTTGTTGAGTATAGATGGACATCTTCATAGTATGACTGGAAAAGTCTTTGAAACTTCATCAAAAGGTCTTTGGAGCTTCATTGGAAGGTCTTTGGAACTTTATCAGAAGGTCTTCAGAGCTACTTGACAGATCTTCAGAGCTTCAACAAAACATTTTCATAGCTCAATGGATCAACTTTGAAGATGCTTATATAGATATTTAGAGCTCAACAAGGATATTCATAGATCATTATGTTCTATGCTGAGTATTTATATCAGGCATACAATCTCATACCCCACACACCATGTATCTTCATCATATGCATCTTTAGACATCAATGATAACATACTTTGACATTAATGACATTAGATTGATATTAATGACAATACTATGCCAACACACTATCAAAAACTTACCAATGAAAGGATTCAAGAACTCATTCATGATTCTCATGAATGTACTTGGGGCATTGGTAAGGCCAAATGGCATGACAATCCATTCACACAACCCCTTATTTGACTTGAAATCAATCTTTCATTCATATCTTTCTCTGATTCTTATTTGATGATAACCACTCTCAAGATCTATCTTAGAAAAGTAGTTATAACCACTCAAACAATAATCCTAAAATTTTGGAAGGGGAAATCTGTACCTTATAGTTGTCTTTTTGATTGATCTTAAATTTGCACACACCTTCCAATCTATTTATTTCTTGATAATTAGTATAGTTGGTATTGCATATAGACTAAGGCTTTCTTTGATCAATCCCTTGTCTAAAAGGTCTTGTACTTGATTCTTTATTTTTGCATTCTCTTGTGGAGTTAATTTATATGCAGTATTATTAGGCAAATTAACACCTAGAACAAAACCAATATGGTGACTCATACTTCTAATTGGTGATAACTCATTGGGCAGTTCATCCACCACTATATCATCATACTCTTCTAACATATCTTTCACTTCTTGAGGTAATTCATTAAATTTAGTGGATGTTACAACTATTCTTAGTCTATTTACAATCCCAATGTCCAATTCTTCTTTTTTCACTGAGTTCATTAACTCTTTCTCACTAACCATCATGACACTTGCATTGGTTCTTTGTCCATTGTCTTCTTCTTTGAGAGGCAACAATGTATGGTTTATGCCATCTTTTTCCAAGGTGTAGACTTTCTTTCTACCATCATGTGTAGTCTTTTTATCAAATTTCCAAGGCCTTCCTAAGAGCACATGACACACATCCATAGGATTTATGTCACACAATACCTTATATTTATATCTTCCAATCTGCAAGTCTACCCAACATTGCTCATTAAAAATAAATTGTTTCTCTTTTTTAAGCCATGAGACCTTATAAGGATTTAGGTGTGGTATTTTTTTCAAGCCAAGTTTCTCTACCATCTCAATTGTAACTAGATTGTTTGTGCTACCATTATCAATGACTAACTTGTAGCACTTATCTTGACATTTACATGTCCTGAATATATTCTAACTTTGTACGTGCTCCTTCTCTTTAGGTGTTTTGATCAACACTTTTCTCACCAACAAAGATTCACCCACTACTAGTTCCTCATCATGAGATGGAGAACCCACACTCTTTTCTTCTCCTTAAACTATTTGATTTCTATTTTCATTTATTGATCCACTAGATTGAGCATTCTCTCGACATTCCTAAAAATTATGACCAATAAATTTATTGCATTTAAAACATTTACCTATGAATCCACTTACACCTTTACCTTGTTGTGTGTATCCACCTCTAAAATATGGTCTCCTTTCTCTGAATCCACCTCTTCAATTATATTCATGTTCTTGAGATGTAATAGGTTTTGAATTGGTTCTTTGTGATGTGATTCTTCTTCTTTATTGACCTCTACCTCTATAATTTCTACCCTTACCTCTATTTTACTGTGTTTGTCTTCTATTCAGCTTCTCTTCAGCTTTCAAGGCAAATTGGTAACACTCTTCAAGTGCTCTAGGATTTACCAAACTAAGTTCATTCTATAAGTTATATCTCAGCCCATTGAGATACCTAGCTATATTCTCCATGTATTCTTCCACATGACCTAATCTGATGGTCAATTTAAAAAATTCTTCGATGTACTCCTTCACACTCATCTCTTTTTGCTTCAAATTTTATAATTTATTGAATAAGTTAGTTTGATAATAACTAGGCAAGAATTTTGCCTTCAATTTTTCTACCATCCTATCACAAGATTTGATATTGATCTTACCTTTATTTTTTCTTTCATCCATCACATAGTCCCACCAAAGGGTTGCATGTCCTTTTAACTTGGTGTAAGCAAACTTCACCTTGTTCTCATCTAGTACATTCTCATAATTAAAATACTTGTTCAATTCTATAGTCTAATCTATAATCTCTTCTCTATCAAGGCTACTTGCATATGTGGGAATTTCTATTTTGGGTTTAGACCCCTTTCCCATGACTACCTTCAGTAGCCTATCTATTCCTTCTTCATCTCGTTTAACTCCTCCTTCTTCTTTTAGTGTGTATGGTTCTTCTTCTTCCCTGTCACTAACATCTCATGTTACCACCCCTATTCTTTGGTTTGCCTCTACTTTTTTCAACCTTGAATGAAAATTAACTTTGATATTCCTTAACTCTTTTAGGATTGCATCTCCCATTTGGATACCTGCTCTTCCACCTCCTATTGGGTTCCTTCTAATTGGCATTCTGGCTTCTTCAACTTCACTAACCAACAAATAATCAAATCACTCTTATTATCAAAGGGTTCCAACCTTATTTAAGAATGTTTTAGGTACCCATCCTGCTCTAATTCCAATATGATCTAGAGGGAGAATGGGAAAACAACGTTGAACAACTTTCCTTAATTAGACCTCTAGCTACTAGCCCTCTCAAAACACCTTTTTGGATGATTTAACAAATAAACAAGGTCTAAAAATAAAAAAATCATGTTTCCAAACACCCTTTATCTTCTTTGTGTTATCCAAGAAGTTTTAAGACCAAATCTTAAAGTAAAATTCTTTATTTCTAAGACTTTTTTCTCAATTAACCCTATTTCTTGCAACCCTACAAATGGATAAATCTTGATGGTTTTTGAAAATTACAAAGGTTACAGTCAAAATAAAAATTCTTTAAGATACCCATTATCCATTTTTTTTCTCTCTACCAAGTTTGGTAAACCAACTCTCAATAAAGTTATACTAATTCAAGTTATCTCTCAACCAATTAGGCCTCAAACTAATTTTTATCTTTTTAAGTGATTCACATGTCTCAATATTTAAAATAAATATTTTATTCACCTTTGGAACACAAAATCCAACTTACATGCCAAATTTGAGAGTCTGGAACAACATCTACGTACGAAAACCAAGAAATGGTCCTAACCCTTCATTAGGTCTTTATATAGGGCCAGGAGAGAGAAAATTAAGGATTTCAAAAGTAATACAGGGTTTCAAGGACTTAATTTAATTTTAAAAGGTATTTTAAATGTTAATAAAAACTTAGGAATAGAAATAACTATTCTTCATGAACAAAAAACTTCAAAAACATGCAAATCTCACCTGAACAAGACTCTCAAAAAGTAATGTATAAGCCTATGTGGGCAGAATTAGAAACTTTGATCAAAATTAAATATTTATTGGAAATATAAGCCTTTTAAAAATTTATATTCAATTACTATTATTTATTCACAACTTTTATTGCATAAATATCATGAAAAGAATACAAGCATCACCAATATTCCCTTGAAACTTAATAATGACAACATAAGACTATGTGTAACTGATTTCCTCTTGACTTTGCCTATAAATAATCAATATTATTTTATTATGTAAATAAATTAAATAGTGAAAATGTCATTACACTCATAAATACTATTATTCTAATCAAAACACATTCCCAAAATCTAAACTTTTGCATTGACATTCATGTCTTACATAGGCATGCACATAATTTTAGTAAACTATCTTGTCCTTTTTGGATTGTACTCTCTCTCTTTTATTCTTGTATTTTGAGACATTATTCCAAATTGTCATTATGATTCATTTGATACTCTACAAACATTATATCCTCTTGAAAATTCTCTAACTATTTAAAGATTACTCTCAACATAGGTCTTTGAATGAACCGAAATGCATTTTGAACTAGACCAAAAATCAAACATAATAAATGAAATAAAAAGGTGAACAAACCACTAAAAATAAATTTATGACACTTTATAAACCTAATCAAACCAAAATACATCTCAATACCTACCAAGATTTTGTTAAATACTCTAAAACTAAAGAAAACTATTTAAAAATTTAAATTTGTCATTTTAGAGGTAAAATTCTAGATGAAGTCTAATTCAAATTTGAAACCAATCTAACACCTAGAAATGAATCAAATGAGATCTTATAGACTATTAATACCTACCCAAGACTCAACAATAGATAAATAAACAAAAAAATCATGTATTTGGAGTGATGCTCCTGCATCACTTAGTAAACATAGCTTATGGGCTGCTCCTTTAGTACTTCAGCACTGTAGATGTGTTATCCCTATGAATAATATGGAAATAGGAGAAAATAGGAAAGTTTTTCTCACTTGAATGCTTGATGGGATGATTTTGATAAGTTTCCTTGGTTTATTATAGGTGAATAATGAATGAATATTGATCTTGTATTTATACCAATCCCTTTGGATAATATATTACATAATATCACTTAGGACGACCATTAGGATATGTTTCATTTGTAAATTAGTTAAATTTATGACACTGGACACTTGTATCAGGTAAGGACAATTCTGTCAACATAGGCATTTGATAGGGATACAAGTGTACATGAAGCATAAAATTAGGTATAGGTCCAAAACTTACAAAGGTGGAAGATAAATAGGTTTTGAGCATTTTGGGAAAGATAAAATGCCTAGGTCATCAACATAAGACTAGTAAGACTAAGAGATAGGCCAAGGGGTAGAAGAAAGAGTAGATGCAAAACTTGTAGAAGTAGGAAAGGTCTAGAATTAAGGGAAATAACCAAGGTTTGAGTTTACCTAGTGTACAAGATTGATTTGTTATATATTTTATAAATATCATTTATAAGTTCCTTCAATGTAGAACAACTTTTTTTCATAGCATTTATGCCCATGACTCAATTTTTATATCACAGTTAAAACATAACCCTTTTATTATTTTCTCTTCAATTTATTAAGGATTCAATCTAGTACATTGAGGTAATGATGATGCATGAGTGATTTGATGTCTTATACCTATGAAGGCCTGCGTTCTATTGGCCAATGCTCTTTCCTCTACCTTATGGGCCATTATAATAGAATAAGTAGTAATCATATTAAACATGTGTACCTCATGTTGGATGTGATCCTTGAGTCCCCCAAGAAATAGGTTATTTAAGTTCTTATTTGTGATCATCTCCGCACACAAAGAAAGTGAAATAGCTAAATATAATCCTTGATCGATGATGTTTGGCATAGTTTTGATAACTAGCTAAAATAATTCTCCATCACATTGTTTTAATAGTGTGTTTGTAATTCTTTAGTAAAAATAGACCAAGTGACACTAGGAGTCTTCTTATTTTGAGAACACAACCATCAATACCAAATCAATTACATAGGTTTCATATAAAAGGATATCATTTTGATCTTTTATCCATATGGGATATGATATACATCAAAAACATTTTCCATCTGGTTTATCTAGGGGATTGGATCTTTTCCATTGAACTAATGCATGTCCACTTTAGGCAATGTGTTCCGATTACCCAAATTAGAACCAATCAAGGGTGGGGATTGTGATGTATTTAGATTTGGATAGGGTTAAGTAGAATATCCACCTTAGTTGGGTTGTGAACTAGTGAACTAATACTAGTTTTGAAGATTATTTTTCATGTAAAATAGTTAATCAAATCTCCACCTAATCTCATATAGTCACTGATTGAATTTATTTAGATTTCCTTTATTGGTCAATTTATTTTGTAAATTTTGCACATTGTAACTATTGTCAATCTAGAGTTGCACCTTGATTAAAGATGTGTAAAAGTAGCAAACCCTCACTCCAGTTGAAGCAATTTGATCTTCTGAGAGGGTGGGTGCCTCTATGTTGAGAAGAACCTCCAGAGAGGGATGGTTCCCTTAAGATTTATCTATTAAATCTGGTTATTTTATTGTTCTCAGATGAAAAGGGGTAGGGGAAATTAAAGGGGAAATCAGAAAGGAAACTTATTTTAATGGGGTGATGTACCTGAATGTTGTGATATTCATTGGGCACTATTAATCAAAATGAAAATAGAGTTCTATATTATCCTTGCATAAACATTTCTAATGAAGGGCTTTGCATCTTCAAATGACCTGCAAGGGAAGAGAGGTGAAATGAGATGGGAAGTAATAGGTGGGGAAGGGACCTACCCAAAGGGGATGTAATCCCACTTAGTAATGGTACGTAATCAAATACACACTATATAGAATCCACATCCAAAACTCAAAAAATATATAACTTAGAATCAATTTCCTCTGTCCAGCTTCCAGGAATCTATTATTGAATATCAATATCCTCCTTTCAAATGACTTCAAGAAGGTCATTTTATAGAAAATTATACAAAAGGCCAAGAGATTGGCATTGAAATATTATGATAAGATCAAGTGGATGTGAACTCAAGTCAATTTTGAGTTTAAATTAATTACAACCTTCTTGAAATATTTCCCTTCTTTATCTTTTTCAAGAAACCTTCCTTTTTGGCATTGAAACAAGAAATGGGAGGAGATGAGGGTTAGTCTTGGTTGACTCAACTCAAGAGTAATGCCTTTTTACATTAATTTATTCATTAAATCCTTAATTCTACAAAAATTGCATGATGAGCTCCAAATGTTGGCATTGAAAGGAATGGTGGGTCCATGTTTAATAGAAATAAATACTCCAAAAATACTATGCCATATTTCCAAGGAGAACTCCACTTGAGTTTCTTTCAAGTTGATCTGTAATAATAAAATATTCCCCTTTGCATGGAAATCAAGAAACAAGCTTTGACAAGTCAACCTTAACTAACTCCACTTGCATGTGTCTCCTTCTTGAAGTGGGACTCATCTTTATTTCTTTATTTCTTTTCAAAATTAATACAATATTTTTCAAGAATCTTTTAATGTTCTTGTTTTTGCAAGAATTCCATTTTTGGCATTGAAAACTTTCTTTGGATGAAATAGCATTTTAAAATTATTAAAATATATGGATATTAATAATATTATCAAATATGTCATGTAGGAGCTAATTTGGGGCTATTTGGCATATTTAATGACCTTTTTATATTTTGAATTTTTATAATTAGGATAGAATCACCCTTTTGAACATATTTAAAGCTCCTTGAGACAATTTATTGACCTTTGAAACCATTTTTTATGCTTTTGACATTTTTGACCATTTTGACCAGCTTTAAAGGCTAATTAACCATTTTGGGAAAGTTTTATATGGTAGGGTAGTAATTTATCCTTGATAGGCAAAAATTACTAATAATAATCAGTTTGAATCACTTTGTTATCTATCATAGAAAACCGCAAAACTAAAGATGGCACAAATGGGGATGTGAGGGCTAATTGAATGGTCATCTTACTCCCAATGATGTTCCACTACTCACACTCTCTTAAGGACATAAGACTCATATTAGAAATAAATGTTTTTTAGTGATTGCATTATAAACATTAAACACACACCTCATACTCTCCCTTCTTGTAGACTATGAAGAATAATTTCTCGATCTAATGATTGGGTCACAATTAACACATATCATTCAGTAGACTCATATATCTACACTCACACTCTTTGAGCTTATCTAAGATCTCTCTTAGCTTTGATCTACGATAGAGATAGAATATTCTTAACTTTATTGATCTTTCCATGCTCAACCTTGAGTGGTTGAGATGAATCTTTAATGATCTTCTAAAACTAACTTCAAATCTTGATGGCCTAACATTAAAATCCTACCACACCCTTTGAGTTACCTCTACCTTTGAAAATAGTCTACACATCATGTTTACTTTGCATATCTTTCAAACATAGGTGAAAGTTATAGTTGATACAAACCAATGGTTTCATAATCACTGCCTACATAAAAAAATGATTTCAAAACCACTTCCTGCACAAAACAGGAGTTTCATCATGCTCCTAGGAAAAAGTCCTTTTGACCAATGATTATAACCATAATTCCTACATTTCCTTGCCCTGTGGGACTCTTGATGATGTTATCCAACTTGAAATTGATATTCCTCCATGTGTAACATTATTACAAGAGATGAGAAGTCACACAACACAAAATAAATTGTACACAAGTGCACACAAGAATCCAAACTCATGTTTTTGGATGATACAAGATAACTTATGAACCTGAATGCTCTTACATCAAATACCCATGGTAAAATAAATTTCTTATGAGATCTTATTCCTTTGTGAGCTTCTCAATTGTTGTTATGTGTTTTACAACTTCAAATGAATTCATCCAACTTGCATCTTCAACTACTTTATCTTTCAACTTTACTAAGTGCTTCAAGTACTATCTACATCTTATCTTTGTGTCAATTTGTGTATCCAATATGGTCTCAATACCCTCCTCTTTCTCTAGAAATTGCCACTTATAATACATACTTGAATAATTTGAACTTCATCCTTCTCCTTTAATTTATCCCTCAAAGCAAGGGTACAAATTTGCTATATTGAATATATGTGAAATACTCACTCCATGAGGTAGCTCAATCTCATAAGCATTTTCTGATAAACTTCTCAAAATTCTACAAGGTCTAATTTTCTTCCACTTGAACTTGTCATATTCTCCTTTATGAAATATATCCTTATGAAAATGTACCAATGTTAAATCCCCAAATTCAAAAATCTCATCTTCTTCTCTAATCAATGTGCTTCTTCTACTTCATACTATTCTCTTCCAACTGTCTCTTCACCTCCATATGAATATCATGCATAGCTTATGTGCACTATTTTGATTTGATAATCACCATAGCCACTATGTTTCATAATTCACACACTTCTCTAGGGATAAAACCATAGAAAATATGGAACAAACTCATAGTTGTATATCTATTTGCTGAATTATTGTATACAAACTCAATGTGTGTTAATGCCAAATCCCACTCTTTTGGCTTATCTCCAACCAAATATCTTAGAAATTACCAAGATAACTATTCACTACCAATGTTCACCCATTCATTTGAGGATGATAGGCTGGTTTGAAATCCAATCTTGTACCTAGTTTCCTCCATAACACCCTATAATAAATTCCAACAAATCTAATATCCCTATATGAAACAATGCTCCTTGGAAACTAGTGAAATCTCAAAACTTCTTTGAAAAACAAACTTTCAATATTTGTGGCATCACTAGTTTTCTTACATGTTATAAAATGTGTCATTATTTAAATATATCCACCACAAACAAAATAGAGTCATTACCTCTTTGGGTTTTTTGGCAGTCCAAGAATTACATCCATGCCCAACTTTTCCCATGGTCTTTTTGCAATTGGTAATGTCCAATACAACTTGGAATTTTGACATTTTACTTTTGAATGTTGACCAATCCTACATCTTTGTAAAAAAATTATGACATTCATGATTATCCTAGGCCAATATTAACAATCACTCTATTGTGCCAATGTTTTATTCATACCAAAGTGACTAGCTAGGCCTCCGCTATTTTTCTCTTTCAATATGTTCTCTCTCATAGAACCTTGAGGTATGCATAACCTTTTTCCATTGAATAACAGACTATCTTGTATCATATACTTTGACAATGGTATTTTGTTTATGGAATTCATGCATGTTGCCCATGTATCTAGAAAATCTAAATCCTCATAAAACTCTTTCATTGAGTCAAACCCAATGACTTCTACTCTTAACCCATTCACCACAAGACTTTTTCTACTCAATGCATCCGCAAACCTATTAAATTTACCACTCATATGTATCAAAACAAAATAATAAATTTGAATAAATTCAACCTAGTTTATATGTTTTTATTTTAACTTACCTTGGTTGTTTATGAAATATAATGTTTAATATGCAAAAAAAATTCTATTGAAAATAAATAATGTTTCCAATTCTTAAGAGCTTGTACCATAATATAGAATTCTTGGTCATAAATCAATTTTTTTTTTTTTGACTTCATTTAACTTCTCACTAAAGCAAGTGATGGGATTACCTTATTGGATCAATATTATGCATATTATTCTTTATTTAAATTAGGTAATGCCAACAATGACTATGTCGTTACCTTCTTAAAAAATTGAAAGTTATCATTTGCTGCAACAATCCATTTGAACTTCTTTTTATCACCCTTCATTGATTACATAATGTGTGCATGTATAGATATTAAAGTTTATAATAATTATTTGATATTAACTTTTTAACCCATGAAAAATTTTAGCCACAAACATGTCTTTTTGTAATGGCCACTCAACTATTACTCTTACCTTATCAAGATCCATTTGCAATTCATATTTTGAGATTATAAATCTTAAATATACTATCTCCTCTTACATGAAGCTACACTTATTTAAGTTGACCAACAACTTCTCTTCTTTCAACTTTTACAAAACTAACCTCAAATGCATCAAATATCTTAGCTTTGATTGACTCAAAATCAAAATGTAACAATGATAAAGTTACCCACGTATGGCTTCAACACTTCATTCATGAGTCTCATGAATTTGTTTGGTGCATTTGATAAATTAAATGACATAAATGACACTTATACAACCCATCATTAATTTTTAATGTTTTCTTCCATAAATCACCTTCTCTAATCTAAATTTGGTGATATTCACTTCTCAAATGGTTCATCAAGTCATCCATCCTTGGAAATGGAGATTTATCCTTGATTGTGAGCTTGTTGGTTTCTCTATAATTTGTACACATTGTCTAATCTCAACTTTTATTAAGTTATAATACTACTAGAACTACACATGGGCTCAAAATTTCTTGAATTAAACCCTTATCCAAAAACTCATTCACATGTCTCTTTAGTTTTGTATTCTCCATAAGAATTAATTTATAAGTTTCCTTTTTTGGCAAACTTACTTTGGGCACTATATCTATGTGATGACTAATGCTTCTCCATCCAAAAAATTCTTATAAACTATATAGCCAAACTCAAATGAATTCTAAAATTCAAAATAAAGATAAATCACAACTTACAAAGGATTTGAGATGGAAGCTAAACATGTCTTAATTTTCCTTGTCTACTTTCAACACTTTAAGAATGTTATCTATCTCTTCCCATTTATTTTAATGGGATTAATGTATGCCTCTTACAGTCCTTCACAATCATGTATATGTTTTATCTACCATCATTCATGACTCTTCCATCAAACTTACATGGCCTTCCCAACAACACATGACATACATTCGTGAGCATAATATCAAACAACACATGTTTATATGATCTAATCTGAAAACTAACCATACATTCCTCATCCACCAACACTCGATAACCCTTAAGTAACTAAGAAACTTTGTGTGTTTGGATGGATTAATATTTTCAGCCCAAAATTTGCTACCATTTCCTTTGAAAACAAATTATTCATACTATGACTATTAATAATAACTTTTCAGCACTTATCTCTCACTTTGAAAATCATTTGTAATAAGTTCTTTCTTTGAACTCTTTCATCATCTTCCTTGATTGGTTTCAACAACACTCTCTTCATCATAAGAGTTTCACCACATTATAGTTCTTCCATATGTGTTGGAGAGCCAACACTCTTTTCATCTACATGAGTAATATGATTGATTGATTCATTCGTCTTGATGTCATATTGAAATTCTCTAGAGCATTCAAATGATCTAAGCCAAACCTCTTCACACTCAACGAACTTACTCATGAATCCTCTTCCTCTTCTTCTTCTGAAGTATCCTATTCCTATAAAAGAGTAACCTCTTCCACTTTGGGACTAATTATGATTTTATGAATTACTTGAATCACCTTTATGGTATGTTGTCCTCCACCATTGTTTTATTCTCTTCCTATATGTCTAGAGTTTATTTTTTTACCTTCTAGACAACTTCTCCTCCACCTTTAATGCATATTGATAGGCTTCCTCAATTGACATCAACTTAAACATTCCAATCTCATTTTGAATGTAAATACAAATTCTATTTAGATAACTTGACACTTTTTCTTGATCATCTTCCATATGATTAGTTTTAATTTAAAGTTTATAAAACTATTATGTATACTCTTTTACACATGACTCATTTTGTATTAAATTCTATAAATTCTTTAATAAATGAAACCAATAATTTAAAGGAAAAAACTTACCTTTAAGCTTGGTCACCATCCTCTCCCAAGTTTTGATACTATCTTTGCCTCCTCTATCTTTCTATCTACACATGATCCCACCATAAGTATACATCTCTTTTAAACTTGGTATATAAAAACTTCACCTTCTGAGGGTCATCCATTTACTCATAGTCCAATTATTTTCCATCTTCATGATCTAATTTATGAGCTCATCAAGACTCAAATTT
Source organism: Torreya grandis (assembly GCA_037957365.1). NCBI lineage: Eukaryota > Viridiplantae > Streptophyta > Pinopsida > Cupressales > Taxaceae > Torreya > Torreya grandis. Next base: position 946,806 of record JARHVA010002341.1, read on the forward strand.
CCATTGTAGTAAGGGGTATCCAACTTTGGCTTACTTCCCATCTTTGTAATAGCCCCAAGAAATATACTCCCAGGGTCATCCAATATCTCTTATACTTAACCCTCTTGAGATTCTACTCTTTCATCATTACTCACATCTTCAACACAAGTTCCTTTTTTTGTGTTTTCTCTATTTCATCCATTATTCTCTATATTCCTTTCATCTTCTCTGCTAAGTTTACAACTCTAGGTGCCCTTATTGTTGCTCCTTTTACAATGGGATTACCTCTGTGTGCTATATCTTCTCCAAACTGCAAGCTTCTCTTTCACTACTTGCCAATGAATCAAAAAAACTATTCACACACAAACCAACAATTAAAACCTTGCTTTGATATCAATTAGTGTAGATAAGAATAAGGGGCAAGTGAATGATTGCCTTACTATTAAGAAGGGATTGTGCATGATATTTTACAAGTATTTTGTATAATTAGTAGAGGTGACATACATATATTTTATCTTTTATAAATGTTTAGGTAAGACACATACAAATGGAAGATTGAATCTTTTCCTTGGACCATGTAGGAAAGAAACAAAGAGTTGAGAAGTCAAAGAGTCATGTCAACTCTATAAACATCCAAAAATCATAAAAGGATAAATTCATTTTGAGTTTTTGGTTTCCCAATTATAACTATTATTATTTAAATGTATTGAGTTTATTAATTGGACTTTATTGTGCACTAATTTATCATTTTACATAATTCTTTACTATAACTAAAATATAAATAAAAATTTATGAGTTTTTTAGTTCTATATGGTTTTGTGTGGAAATATGCTTATCTATGTGAAGTCTAACTCTCAATCAGACACCTTAAGATATCTTAATGAAATAATTGTGTATTACATCTAATCTAACCATAAATCTACCACATATGAATAATTCCCTATGTTTCAAGTCCCGTAGCAACCTATGAAGTTTAACTCTAGCATCTCCTACTAAAGATTTCCATGGACTAGTGCTAATAATTGTTCCATTTTTGGGACCCATGAGATGTAAGATGTTTTGGAATAAAATATACCTTGAAAAATTGTTGGAACACAAGTTATGCAAGTTCACATAATAAGAATCTATTAAAATAGGAGTTCATACCCAATAAATTATTACTACACATATATATGATGTTATTTATGATATTTTTTGGTGCTTGTTGCGTGAATTATTAGTGGTATGGTTTTCAAGTCTTGAACACTAGTATTTTCAACCTCACATAATGTATAAATGAGTGGAATGAAGTAAGGTTATAAAGGTTATGCAATTTGGATAATGAATGGATGCATGTGATTTATCAATGGGTGAGAACCACCATTAATGAGTATGTATAAGAGTTTGTTTTTCAAGGACACATTGCATTTGAAACTATGTATGACTTATTTGAGTGAAATAAGAGGATTTTTTAAAATTGACTTCTATTGTTGTTAAAGATGTTAGATATAAAAAAGGATATGGTGTCAATTCTAACTGATATGGAGTAGTTAAACAAGGCAACATAGTGATGTGAACTATTATGATATGAATGAATGATATGAGAACCTAGGAGACTGGAGCAAATAAAGCCTAGAAGGAAAATAAGAGCTATGAAAAAAAAGAAAGTATAAGACGCAAATAATATTGTTGAGATTTAGTGGGAACTACCATAACATAAAATATAGAATAATTAGAACCTTGTTGAAGATGAAAGGTTGAAACTAGTTGCAAGTAGGAGTAGTCGAGGGACATCACAAAGATTGGGAGGAAGTAGACCTCCACCTATAGAGTTTGAGTCTAGAGCTTAGGGAACTAGAGAAAATCATGGAGATTGATTGAGAAGAAGATATTGATCCAAAATGGGAATGAGAAATAATTATAGAACCCATATTGAAGATATCACAAAGGAAGTAGAGAAGCTTAGTATTAGTTTTAGTGAGTAGCTTCAAATTTAATGCATGTATTTAAATCAGAAGGGAAATATTTATGCAACACACTATTTAAAAAAGGGTTTAATCTAAGTTTAGGGGTGGTTATTATTAACACCTAAGTTTAGTTCATTCACTCCATAAGAATGCATCCCCTACAACAATATTAATTACAAAAACAAGTAAGCCAAAAGCATATAAAGAGCCAAAAATAACTAGAAAGTGGTTTTGGGATGCCACAAAAATTTAGAAAGACATAAGTGAGAAATTAATTATCAATCCACCACAATGCCTATTTATTTTGCACCATATATACATGTAAACATCACAATAAGCACACAAACATAATTATATTCACCTAGTAAACTAGGGATAAGTAATCCTCTTCTAAGGATAATGACACTCCTTATTGGAGCCTTTTTAACTTGCAACCGTATAACTGGTCTGCATACCCAAAGTAATATTTATTACCTTGAAAGATGAAATGGAAAGCCAAGGGCATCCTAATTGATAAATTCAAGCATTGAGAGCTCATAAGAGCGATAACTGACCATGCCTTAGAATTCATCTTGACTAATGGTGAAACTAGGCTAACATTAAATGAGGTAAACATAAATTGAATTGAAATTTCAAAATGTAGAGGTGCACAAGTCAGACCATCTAGGAGCTCAAGGAGATCAGATTAAAACTAGGAGAGTCTATATGGGAATATGATTGCCAGTTATCTAATGTGATAAATAGGCTAAATTTATAATTTAAAGGTATTGATAAATCTTCATGGTTCATAAAGGGATGACAAAGTAATCTAGAGTGTGATAGCACTAACATTTTTATAAAATAAAGTTGAAGCTAGGACATCTATGGTAAGAGTAGAATAAATGAGGACTATGAAAAATATCACACCAAAAGTGCAAAAATTGATGATAAATTAATGTCATGCCATAAAAGATGGGTGAGATACAAGTTAGAAAGAAGCCAAAGTTTTATATCTCGTATATTAATTATGGGTAGGAAGGGCACCATTATAATGAGTGTCCTCACATCAAATGAATTTCTATAGTTATATTACACCTGAGATCATGCTACTTTTAATTTCCATCTATTAAAACATTATGTGTGTTGGCTAGAAAATGTGTGTTGTAACTTTTACAAATCAACCATGCACATGAAAAGATTTTCAAGGATTTATAGTTGCTAAAATATGATATCACTAGAAATGTATTCATAGTCAATGCACAATAACCTCCTCTACAAAATCCAAGTACATCAACCCAAGACATAGAGATGTTGTAGTGAGGTTGGGTTCCACCATCACTATAGCCTTAGATAGGTTGGTCCCCTCCATCATTGTAACATCATATGGGGTACACTCTACCATATCCATAACATTAATCAAGGTGGGTGCCTCTATCACCTCAATATAAACAAGGATGGGCCCCATAATCACCACAACAATAACCATATTGAGAACCGACTTCATAGTAATATTAGTTAAATTCAGCACCTCTATCACCTCAGAGGTAGTATGGGGGGTATCCTAACCAATCACAAGGATGGAGGTCACTACATAGACAAAGAGGATATCAGGGTTGCAGATAGATAAATTAGATGCTGTGACAACTAATCACTTGTTAGATATGTGGGGAGATGAATCACATCGTATTAAATTTTCCAAGAAATCCACATTGGGAAACCTACTACACTTGTTATAGAGCCTTAACACAACACAACACTGAAGATTTCCTAGTGTTGGAGAAATAAAAGAATGACAAGACTATCTAATGTCAACATTGTCAATACCTAGCACAAAGATCAAGGATTCACATAGGTTATCAATCATAATCAACACAAAGATCAAGGCATCCCCCAACTAGATATGCCTAAATAAAACCTGATAAAGAAGGTGAAATAAGACATATATCTAGATCCTCTAAGGGAAAAGGTGTTAATAAATGAAGCCACTCAATTATTGCATTTAATACTAACCAAAGATGTGAAAAATGGATAGGATATGATAATAGACACACAAATGTATGGAAAAATTATGTGTGTCCTATGATAATAAGTAGTGGCGACAAATTTAACAAATCTCTCAAAACTAATAAGTGTGTTGCACAATGAAGATATCTTGTAAAACATTATCAAATTACTACATAATTTGTTAGAGTGCACAAAGAGGGGGTATTTTAAAATAAATAAAATGGTTTGGTACATGAAGATAAATAATTCATGGGATATGGATGTGCATATGGACATTGCAATTTCAAGATATAAGGTACCCAACACTATCTTTGATTTCTTAATCATTGTTAACATAATCCTTAGATCTACCTAGGAATCAATCGAAATACCAACAATAAGGTACAACCTTATGAATTTTAGCCTAGCATAATTTGGCCATGTTGAGCTTAATTTAAGGCTAGAAGATATGGAGATAAATTTGGCCAAAATTTTCTTGCACGATGATTTTGAGGTTGTTGATATAAAGATATATGAAACCTACTACCCCACACTAATTGGGAAGAAATAGGATTACGATGGTTGCATGAACATAATATTAGTGGATAATTCACTAGAATCACACTGGTAAGATGTTATTATTTTTATACCATTGAAAATTTAGAATGCAATCCCTATATGATACATAAGTATCTATCTTTTCCAAATGCACATAGGTTAATTTCAGGTGGATGCATAACCTAAAAGATAAGTGATGTAGGAAATAAATTTTACTTATTCATAATAGACTATGCAATGAGTACAAGGGCTCCAAAGACTAGATTAACCATGGAGTCAACCAATATAAATACCTCAAATACCATAATATTTCTATAGAATAGGGTATAATTCACCTTTTGTGAGATCATCTACAATGTCTAAAATTGAGAATATCTATTAATTTGTTGCGAATGGTTAAGATTATATGGAACACAACATGGAAGGTGGAATACATTATAAATATTCATCATCTATCCATGGGGTTTCATATGTGGATATGGAAAATTGGATGTGATGAGATCATAAAACTAGGCCAATGTATATGGTGTTCACTATAGACTAATAGATTCATCAATATTTTGGTGCAGAGGACTTGACATGTTTCATTTAAAAGTTATAGGGTCCTATTCCATAGAAATAAACATGGGTAAACACACTCAATCATGCATTAAAGGGGGTCATAGTTATTTGGTGGTATATTACTAGATCAAATGGGCTTAACAAGGAGGAATCTTGTGAGATGTTATGTGAAATATTTCATATCACACCTCACCTCAAATATTAGCCACAATATTAGGAAGGTTAGTGTCTAGAGATGCATGTTCATTCTTGTGTGGACATATTGAAGTTACACAATATCCATCCAAGGTAATGGGTTCAAATATTTTATGGAGTACTAATCTCTCTTCATAAATCCTTGTATATGCATCAATAATGTAGAAGGGAGATAAAGGCATGACTACAAGTTCAACAAGACTTCATTCAAACTTTTGAGTTTCAAGATGAGAATCTTATGGTGAAAAAGGCATTACACAAAATTGAAAATATGTATGTTAAGGGAGGTATATTATTTTTCAAATGAAATGAAATAAATGTCCCAATTTGACACTAACAATAACATTCATGAGAATGTAGAAAAATGATACTACACCTGGGAGAAAAAGGGGGTTTATCCTCAAGTCTCACAATAGAATTTGGAATAGTGAAAGTAACTCAATGAATACAAAGAGAGAGGAAGATATGGAATTGAAGGATTTTTTGAGCCCAAAAGGAGTATGAATTTGCTTAATAATAAGGACATAGACAAAAGGCAAAGAAGTAAAACTACAAAATTTGAACATCACAGAATAACCAAGTTGGTGAGAGGTGGTGGATTCCATGAAGGTTGAAGGCAATCAAATTTATAAAGAGCCTATGCAAAAAATTATGGAGAACATTGATACATAATAAGTACCTAAAATTATGCCAATTGGAGACTATTAGATGTAGCAGTAGGTTTCTAAGGCTGTATAACACTTGTGAGATTATGAATATGTCTTTCCCACTAAGTTCAATGAGGTTAAAGGTGTAAAACCTTCATTTGGGGAAATATATATTTATCTTAATGAATGTGCATGATCAATAAAAAAGTGACCTTACAAATTGAATCCTAATATGAAGATGAAGGTAAAATAAGAGATCAATCTTATGGTGGAAGCTTAGATCATTTATTTGGTAGAAAAAAAGATTGGGTAATCCCCATGGTTATACAATTGAAGAAATAAAGGGAGATTAGAGTGTGTGGATACTATTGAAAACTCAAAATTGCATGTATCAATACCTATTTCCTATCCCATTCACTAATGAGGTACTGGAAGACATCAAAGACCATGAAATCTATTCTTTCATAGATGGGTTCAATGGATAACATCAGATTGCCATTGTAGTGGAGGATCAATCATAAGTGCATGAGGTTGGGGGAAAAAAAAGGACATATTTTTTCCAAAATATGTTTTTGACAAAACAATTACATGTTTTCCAAAATTACATACAATATTTTTTGATTTAGGATTGGTAATAACTAAACCTAAAGTGTGCACATGTTAAAATGCATACAAGGTATAGTGCATATGTGTTGTTGTTACTTTATAATTTATAAGAATTAAGAATGGTGCAAGCCAAATAATTGAAAGATAGGTTGTGTATTTACTAAAATAAATTTTATATATAAGAATCTAATTTACATTATTAAATTTAGGGCCACTCTACATATTATAAAATTAGTCTAATAGCTCCATGAGTTATAATTTAGAAGGTAGTTTTTCAAAATCTAATCTAGTTAATACTTAGTCATTTTCAAGATTTTAATATTGAATCTAAGGCTTTCAAGGAGTAACTTTTTCCATTGGTATCTGTTTTGGGAAAATATATAGTTGTTTTATAGGTTTTGGGGCCTTCTAGATTAGTTGTTGACACTTCTAAGAGTTCTAGGTGTGTCAAAATCAATTTTTATAAACCTCACATCTCCCACAATTAGCCCTAACTACAACTATAAAATTTGATTTAGGGCTCAATTGACCCCAATCATATCACTTATTGAACCAATTACTCAATTGGTTCATTCATGGATATAATTTTGGCCATTTTGAGCCATGAGAACCTAATTGAAATTATACATTGTAACTTGGGGCTTAATTGGCCCCAATTTCATTGTTTATTGAATGAATTACTTTATTGGTTCAATCAAGGATATAAATTTGGCCAATCCAAATATCGTTAACTTATTTGTGATAATAAATTGTGATTTGAAGTTTAATTGGCCCTAATTTCATCATTGATTGAATAAATTACTTGTTTGGTTCAATCAAATATGTAATTTGGGATAATTTTAGCCCCATGAACCTAATTATAACTACACAATATCACTTGAGCTCAATTATCCCAAATTTCATCATTGATTTGATTGATTACTTGATTAGTTTAATTAGAGATGCAATTTAGACCAATTTGATCCAAATGAATCTAATTGCAAATATATGATGTCATTTAGGGATCAATTGGACTCAAATCCATTATTGATTGAAATAGTTACTTAATTAGATCAATTAAAGATGCAATTTCAACCACTTTTATCCCCAATAACTTAATTTCTATTATACAATATCCTTTGGGGCTCAATATTTCTTTTTTTCATCATTGATTGAACTAGTTAACCAATTCATTCAATTAAGTCTATAACTTACACTAATTTGAAACCCATGAACCTAATTGAGATTAAAATATGTCATTAAGAGTTTAATTATCCCAAATTTAATCACTAATTGAGGTAAATACTTGATTGGTTTAATAAGGGATGTAATATGGGCTAGTTTCACCTCTATAAATATAATTGGGATTATAAAATATCATGTGTGGCTCAAGTGAACCCAATTTCATCATTGATTGAACCAATTACTATATTGGTTCTATTAAGGACTTAATTTAGGCCAATTTGATCTAGATGAACATAAAATTGTGACTATATGATGTCTTTTTGGGCTCAGTTGGCCCTAGTTTCATCAATGATTGAGCCAATTACTTAATTGGTATTCATGGATGAAATTTGGGTTAGTTTGATCCACATTAATTTAAAAGTGACTACAATATGATTTAGTAATTAATTTTCCTTAATTTCATCATTGATTGAACCAATTACTTGATTACTTCAATTAGGAACATAATTTCGACTGATTTGTGCCTTATGAACCTAATTTCAAGTACACGAAGTGATTTGTGGTTGAATTCAACCCAATTTCACCATTGATTGAAATAATTACTCAAATGATTCAATCAAGGACATACTTTGAGAAAATATGAGCCGTACGAACCTAATTACAACTATGATGTGAGGTTCAATTAGACCCAATTTTATCATTGATTGAACTAATTAACGGATTGATTCAATGAGATATATAATTTTGGTTAATTTAAACCTAAGTATGACAACATAATGATATATGGGGCTCAATTAACCCCAATTTAATTTTTTAAACCAATTACTTGATTGGTTCAATTAGTGACATAATTTATACCAATTTGAGCCCCATGAACCAAATTGAAACTATGTGATGTCATTTGGGGATCAAATGAACCTCATTTTATTAGGAAACATTTCAAATAATCTTGAATTATTAGTAGTATAAATAGTTAAAAAGAGTATCAAATTTAAGTCTACAATATTCTAAATTACATAGTTCTAAATTATCTCCACTAAAATATATGGGGAATTGATCTAAATTATTACCATACTCCTAGTCCATTTTTATTTGGAATATATGAACACCATTTTTAATATAAAATTATCTCTAGTCTAATTTTGCGGGGCATAAGTCCAAATCATTTGAAATGGCCCCTCATCCCTAATTGAACCAATTACTAAATTGGTTCAATTCGACATGCAATTTGGGCCAATTTCATCCTTATGAACCTAATTAGGATTATAAAATATCATTAAGGCTTAGTTAGCCTAAATTTCATCACTAATTGAATTAATTAATCAATTAGTTTAATCAACGACATAATTTTGGTCATTTTAACTCCCATTAACCTAATTTTGATTATATGATGTGATTTGATGCTTAATAGGCCTTAATTTCATCAACGAATGATCTAACTACTCGATTAGTTCAATCAAGGATGTAATTTTGATAAATTTGAGCCATGTGAACCTAATTGGGACTATGTGATATGACTTTAGATGATGTTAGCCTTGATTTCATTATTGAATCAATAAATGATTAAATCAGGGATACTTAAGTGCCAAATCACATTATATAGTCACAATTATGCTCAAGGGGTTTGTTTTACCTCCAATTGCACCCCTGATTGAAATCATTGAGTAATTATCTCAATAAGTGATGACAATGGGGATAAGTATAAAGTAACATTGTATAGTTGATGTTAGGTTCACAAGGAAAAAAAAAGTTCCAAATTGCATCTCAAATTAAATAAATTAAGTAATTGGTTCAAATAATGATGAAATTAGAGCAATCAATCCTTAAATCACATCATATAGTCACAATTAGGTTTATGGGGTTCAAACTCATTCAAATTGCATCCCCAATTGAACTAATTAATTAATTAGCTCAATTGGTGATGAAAATATGGAAAATTGAGACTCAACATACATCATACATTCATAATTAGGTTTGTAAAGATCAAATTAGTCCAAACTGAGTCCTTAATCAAACTAATTGAGTAATTGGTTTAATCATATTAATGAAATTAGGAAAATTGAACCCCAAATCATATTGTAGAATCCCAATTAGGTTTAAGTGGCTCAAATTATCTCAAATTATATCTTTGATTGAACCAATCAAGTAATTGGTTCAATCAATGATTAAATTGAGGCCAATATCCTTAGGCAACTATTATTCTCTATGGGAGATGCAATGTTTGTAAAATTTAATTTTGACACACCTAAATTTATTAGAAATGTCAACAATAGATATGCAAGACCCCTAAACCTATAAAATGACTATATATTTACCCAAAATAGATGTCAGTTATACAATTTATGTCTTGAAAGCCTTAGGTTCAATATTAAAGTTCTAAAAATGACTAAGTACTAAACAAATTTGATTTTGAAAAATTATCTTATAAACCATAATTCATGGAGTTGTGAGATAAATTTCAAAAGATGCAAAGTGGCCCTAATTTATTATATTTATTAAAATAAAGTTAAAGTTAACTTATACTTAACATTTATTTTATTTAGTTATGGGTAAAGGCTTTTACAAAAACTTGAGCTATGAACTAGAGAGGGGCAATATTGACTGGAGTTACAAACTAGTCTGGGAAAAATATATGAGGCCTACATCCCCCTTATAAATCACCAAAATAACTAACATCGATAATGTCACCAACATTAATAAACATCATCAATGTTGCCAATGTCACCAACATCATTAGCATCAACAACATCACCTATGACCATAATCGACCTAACATGTTAAGTGAGATTTGAACCTAGGTGGGGCTAGACACAATCAAACCACTTAACCAATGCATCCACATATCATTGATGCACTTAACATTTATTTTAGTAAATACACAACCTACATTTCAATTTTTCAACTTACACTAATTGGAAGCCTTGAAAATTATAAATCAACACTAACATGTACATTCAAAACACGCATGTGATTGGGATTTTGTTACGACCTTGCCCTTGTGCACCCTGACTTGACTATTTAAATTTTTATTTAGTATATGTAAAGTTGATTATGCACATCCTTAGCTAGATTATATTTTTAGATCCTAATGTTATGATATTTGACTACAGTGACGTATTTATCATGCTATAATTCTATATTTGATGATGTATGGATTATTTGATATAATTGATATTTATTTATAGTTCATTACTGCTTTATTATTTTATAAATTTTTGGATCATATATTAATGATGTCTAAACTCAATGGTTGCAAGTGCTCTTATGAGCTAGGCTAGATGTTGGCATTGGATTTTGGGATAGTAAAGTGATTATAAGAAGTCAAATGAGTTCTGATAGGTAACTTGGTATTCTTGATCAATTTCATACCTTTGATCATTTATGTTATTTTTTTTTGTATTATATTTTATTATTCCTTGTCACTTTTTGCTCCTTGTGTCTTGTAGTGTTATTGTGGATCCGTACGTGTTGTTTGGCATTGTTTCAAACTCCCCTTTTCTCTCTCCTCTATGTACTCTTCACCGCCCCCAACTCCACTTCACTCACCCTCACTTATATCAAACTCCCTAAGAGACCTACTTAGATCTACCTCCCCAGGACACCCCCTTATATATGATTTATTTCCTTGGTGACTGGATAAGTGTCGATGGCTTGCTTAATTAGCCATATGGCATTTAAACATTTAATAACATTTAAAATAATACTAATTTTATTATTTTAATGGTTATTTTTTTTTATGGGATTATTGTTGATTGGCATTTTAAATAATATATATTTTTATTAATTAAATTTCTAATTAATTATATTTAATATCTTATTGGCTTGATGGCCCATATTTTGAAAAAGAGGTCATTAATAATTGTTGACCTACGAGAGATTAGCATGGGGGTCACATGGGGGGATGGGTCAATGCATTTAGGGGAGATAATTTCTCTCTCCTCATTGAATGGTGTATGGGATGGGAGTATGGTAGGTGGAGAGAGAAGGGAAGGAAAGGAAGGGTAGGTGGGAGGATGTGTGAGGAGGAAGGAAGGAGAAAAGAGAGGCATATAAGGGAAGAAGGGAAGGAATATAGATGGAATAAGGAAAAAAATGTAATAAAGGAAGGAGGGGAAAAAAGGAAAAAAAGCAAGAAAGAAAGGAGGGAAAGAAAGGAAAAATGCAAGAAATGAAGGCATGAGAAAAGAATGGAAGGAGGAGAAGAAAATACACAGGATTTTTTTTGGTATTTATCTTTTCCAAGGGGACATTTTACCTTGGCATTGATACAATGGATGTAGTGGTCACTTGCTATGGGTAAAGCAAGAGAATTTCTGACTTGTTCACATGTATTACAATTATTATCCCCTCTTGCATTAACCAGGTGAGTCATTTGGCTTTTAAACTAGTTATTTTTTTGATATGAGGGGAAACTATAAACAATATGGATACAAAACACCCCACAAGATTTCAATATATATTATTTGGCCTATAGATTTGCATGTGAGATGAAATTTGCTACTTGGTTTGTGTATATCTTTGTCATTATATCCTTGGACTAGAAAATTTATATATTATAGTTGAATAGGCTATGCATTTAAATTTCATTATATGTATGCCATAGTTTTACTATGTTTATCTGTTCCAAGGGGACATTTTACCTTGGCATTAATACAATGGATGTAGTGGTCACTTGTTGTGGGTAAAGCAGGAGAATTTATGACTTGTTCACATGTATTACAATTATTATCCCCTCTTGCATTGACTAGGTGAGTCATTTGGATTTTAAACTAGTTATTTTTTTGATATGAGGGGAAACTATTAACAATATGGATACAAAACAGCCCACAAGATTTCAATATATATTATTTGGCCTGTAGATTTGCATGTGAGATGAAATTTTCTACTTGGTTTGTGTATATCTTTGTCATTATATCCTTGGACTGGAAAATTTATATATTGTAGTTGAATAGGCTATGCATTTAAATTTCATTATATGTATGCCATAGTTTTACTATATTTAGTTGCTGCTACAATTTAGTGGATGAACATAAACAATTCTTATCCCCTACATGTTATGGAAATTAGTTTGGTTGAGTCTATTTATTTCCTATTGTAAATTGTTGGGTGAATATTTTGTCGGCCAGCTAACTGGTGACCAAAATAGTTCCTATCACCACAACATAGGGAGATTGGTCATCCAATGTTGCAATTTTACCACATCCAAAGTGGAAAAATCTCTGCTCTCATCAAGGGGAGGTTCCCTATTGAATATACAGAGGCTATATACTATATATATAAGCAAAAAGTAAGACACAGGGGTGGAATGAACCATCCATCTCTCTTTTTTTAGAGATGATGCTAACAAATAGAGGAGAAATCTTGGGTGATTGGTGAAGGCACTTCTCTTCTTTCAGAAGTAACATTTAGCCAAGAGCCAGATCCCTTCCTAGATAGTAGAAATCCTGGTGAAGTGATAGAAGGAACTTCTCTTCTTTCAGAAGTGCTTGTTCTTGCAAACAACAAAAATATTTCTGGTAGTGACAAGTAACAGAATGTAGAACAACCAACAATCTAAGGTGTAGCTCAAAGTCTCCACCTTGACTGCCCAAGAGTGCGGTACAAAGAACAATGGGGGCACAAAGTCATCCCAAGGTCCTTTACACAAAAATAGAAAATAAACACACACTGAAAACAATTATGTCAACACAAAGTCTGAAAGTAACTAGTTTCAAGACACCTTCCTTATCACTTCCACTAGCTCTGCTTGTTAAATTAAATAAACAAGAACACATTAAGAAGATAGACATAAGAACAATCTCCTAAAATGATACAAGATATACATCACAAAGTATGCAAATCACTTGCTTTCTCATTCAGATAAAATAATATGAAATACAATCTGAACTCAAAGTCTCAGTATTCACCTTTCAATTTGGGTAGAGTTTTGCTTCTATGGTCCAAAAGATCTCCTTAAAACAATAAAAGAGATTACAATCTATAGAAGCCAAGAAAGACTTGGTGCTTTGTTTCATGGAATGGCCCATGCTATGCATTTAATGCCTTGAATGCATTTTCAGTTTTGTCAAGGGGGCTGCATTAAAAATAGGGCAGCTATCTTAACTATGGCATGTCATTTCATCCCATATGTCTTCTCCTGAGTCTAGATCATCTAGTCTATCCCCTCTAACATCTGCACAACTATCCATTTTGTCTTTACTCCAAGGGAGACCAACAGGGTATGCCTTCAATGTTTGCAAGCTAAAATATCTACTTAGTGGATTGTTCCACCTACTAAAATTACTTCTACATAGATATTTTAGGCTTTTCCCTCTTTTTCCTTTTATCTTTTCTAGCTTTGTCTCTTCCTAGAATTTAAGCTCTCAGGCTATCTTTTCCCCTTTTTGGTTTTGTCTTTTCTTGGAATCTGAGCCCTCAGGGCTATATTCTTAGCTTTGCTGGCTCTTTCGGCTCCTTTTTTAGCTAGTCACTGAGTTTGTTTTTAGGTTCCACGCCACATTTAAAACTTAGCAGATATTTCATTAACTTAAATTTGACGTCCATGGGGATGTCATTGGTTGACTGTTTCAATGGTTTAGGTGGCCTTCTCGGCTCCTTGGTTTAATCACTTTCTTGCTTCAATCGCTTTATTGGTTCAATCGCTTTCCTGCTCCTTGGTTGAACCATCGCTTTCATTTGAAATTGCCTTTGGAATCATCCATGTTGCTTCTCTCTTTGCTTGAGGCCACCTTTGAACTACTTGAACCTGTGAACCATTAAACTTTGAACTCTTTTGGTTCAAGGTTCAATTGGTTCATTGGTTCTTCCTCTGCATGTCACTTGTTCTTTCTAAGCTCTTTGATCTTCATCGCCCTAGTTGAACCTTTGAACCTGTGAACTCATTGAACCTTTTGGTTCAAGGTTCAATAGTTCAATCAGTTCATTCTTTTTATTTGGCTAAGTCCTTTTGATCTTTTTGAACCAAACGCGTTGAACCATTTGGTCGTTGAACCTGTTGAATCATTGAACCCATTAAACCTTTGAACCAAAGTGGTTCAATGGTTCAAGCCTTCTTCTCTTTGATAAGTGTTTTGAAGCCGTTGAACCTAGAAGTGGTTGAACTTGTTGAACCTTTGCCGAAGCACTAACTCTTGTTGACGGTGTTGAACCTTGAACCGATTGAACCCTTGAACCAAAAGGTTCAAGGTTCAATGGTTCAATCTTTGCTTAGAAGCTTGTCAATGGAAATTTTGGTTGAACTTTGTTGTTGAACCAACCTTGAAATTACCTAAGTGTTAAGAGCTTGCTTCTTTCTTGTAGAGTCCGTAGAAATCAACCTGTGAAGCCCGTAGAACTTGGCCTGCAGAGTCCGTAGATTCAAGCCTACAGAGTCCATAGATTTTCTTCTTGCAGAGTCTATAGATTCAAGCCTACAGATTCCATAGATTTTTGAGAAGCTTGAAAAATGAGGAATTTAAATGCTCAAAATGATTCTTGAAAAGGGGAGAGAGGATTTTGTTCTGTTGAACCAAAATAGTTCATATGTTGTCCCAAAAATGAGTGATATTTTTGGGGGACAACATAAATAACAATGGATTCAACCTTATTTTGACCCCTATACTTTGGATTGGGAGATTCAAGTCATTATACTTCTTTTTATAATTTATTAACACATGTTTACCTTGATTGGGCATCATACCCTATTCTATCAGTTGCATGCCTATATAAGTAGATTTATGAGTAAAAATATAACAAATAGATCTAAAGAATATTTAATCTTGAGACCAATTGGTTTGGTTATTTTATATTTTTTATTTGATTAGTTGATTTAGGATTTATTCCATCAGATGGAAAGAATTTTTTTATTATTTGTATTCATATTTTTTCATTGTGGAAAATCGATCTAGGTGTTAAATAATAAGGGCAAATCTTTTGGTGGCTATTATATTCCTAAAAGTTTCAAAAAGTCAATTTAGGGTTTTAAATATTTGAAAAGAGCTAAGATTGTTATGAAATGTATGGGTTTTGGTCTTCCATTAACATATTTAATATTAGATTAAAATCAATGGGGTCTCTTAAAATTAAATGGCCAAGTTTTATTCTTTATCAACATATTTACTTGAATCGAATTTGATTGGATTTTTGTTTGAACTGATTGTGTGTGTACCTATTGAATAACACATTCTGGCTATTTAGATATGTTTTGGTTTTAGGATGAAGTTTCATATATTTTATTTAGTAAGGAAATAGTTGGTTATATATATGTATGAAACACGGACTGATTCTTTCCCCATTTTACAAACTAGGTACTCATGTTCCTTGTATGTGTTTGATTTCTATCATAAAATGTTGTATGTGGTTTTGATGGAAGATTTATGGGTGCTATTTAATGAAACAATTTTATTTTGGCCTTTGGGGAATTCCTTTGTGTTTACACACTATTGGTTCTTTGGAATATGGGCAAAGCCCTATTGTTTTCATTGTCTTTTATTGAGGGTTTTCAATTTTATTTTTAAACCATTTAAAAGGTCTGCTACCTCATAACTCATGTGACCTAATTTTTAATATTTTAGGATTATATGAGGTTGTGAAACCTCATAATGATCCCCTGAATCCCCCTTATTATTCATTAGCTTAAAAATCATTTTATTATTTTGAATGCTTGTTATGTTAATTACTGCCTTGGGATTGTTATATGGATGAGTTGATTGATTTCATGCTTGGATGGATTTTATTTTGTTAGGTCTTGATTTGGTGGCATATAATAGTTGAGTTATATGTTGTCATTTTTATCTTTGACTGCATGAAGTGTACCCCTATTGGATCACTATTCCCAGCCTAGACTTGAATAATGAAGCATTACTTATATGCTTATATGCCCTGGTTATAAATTTATAGTTGAGGATATAATGGGATGACCACATACTTGGAGGAGACCCAAGTTGGCTATTTTAGAAGCTATAGAAATAAATTAGTTATTTAATCCCTTACTATATCCTTTGATAACCTGTAATTAACTATCCTTAGTTTTGATTTATACGATGATGGGTTGGTTATTCTTGTCTCACCTTAGAATAGTGATCATGTCTTTTTTTGGAGTATGTTATTTTGTTGTGATGTCCTTTGTTTAGAATCCAAATTTCTCAGAACTTCCTCCTTGACCTTGTTTTCCAAAACCACCATCTAGTTGATGGTTTAGGTGGTAAGGGCCACCAATAATTGGGTTCATAAGGCTGATTGGGAGGGTTTGTCTATTTGGTTCCTATTGATCTATTCTTGGATGAGTTTGTGGATATGTATGATGTATTTGACAATGTTTATTACATTTTGGTTATCTATTTATTAGTGTAGATGTTACATTATTTTCTTATAGCATGACTAGTGGATGCAATTGTACTTACTTTCATTGGATTTTAGTTTAGTTATAATTAGCTTTTGGTATGCTAACCCCATGATTAGATAGGGATAATTTGGGAATAAGAAGTACAAGTTATAATGATAAGCATCAGGTAACATGTGAAGGTTTACTTTCAAACTCTGAGTTTTATCATTTAGATATACTTGAGTTTTATATTTCGATTGATAGTTTTTATCAATTGTTAATGTTATGCTAGTGTATTGCCTTATTATCTTCATCATGGATCATATGGTATTGATGTTGTGCCCATTTTAAGAGTGGAATTTATTCTTCATGTAGCCTCATGGAGTTTTTATATGTATTCTCCTGATATGTTTAATCATGGTACCTGAATTGAGATTATGTAGGGAACTAGATTTCTTATTTTGGTAATTTAGGCATGCTTGTGTATGCTCGCTTGGATTAATACCAAGCTATAATATTAGTTTGAATATTAGCTATTGAGTGTTATATACTTGTTTTCTTTGGATATATATATATATATATATATATATATATATATATATATATATATATATATATATATATATATATATATATTCTTATGGCTCATTTTCTTTTATATGCTTTGGAACTACTCTTATGTTAGCATGAGTAGATGGAGTTGTGATTTTATGATTTTTAATTATGTATGGAGTATAAAGACTGTTTGGATGTTTCAACTTGTATGTGATATATGTGAAAAAATATAGATGAGCTGGTAGTCATGCATATATGGAAAGTGTAAACATATTTATATTTCCATACCTGGGACTTATAAGATCACATACACATATATTTATGTTGTTAACCAATTTTCTTGATGATTTATTCTCATCCTTAAACTCGATTAGTTACATTTCTAAAACGATCAAGTTTATGAGTTTTTTCCATATTAGAAGGTTACCTATTATGAGAATAAGCTATTCAAGATCTTGAATGGATTGCTAATTTTGGAATGAAGAAATTAACCTTGAATTACTTGCATTAGGAGATGGTAATGCCATGTGATACATCTATTTTACTTAAATGCTTATACAAGCGAAGTGGTTGAAAATTTATATATTGGGTATCACTTTTAATGTTGGATATGTGTATTATCTTCTTATTTTACTGGATGGAATTTCCTCATTGAGTAACACATTGCTATTGGTATGAGGTTGGTGTGTGTGTTTAGTTCTTGAGGGAAGTTGATGCTTGC